>JANVCC010000010.1:45108266-45147515 GCA_025345505.1 Todiramphus chloris collaris | reverse complement strand
TTCTTTTCTTTTCTTTTCTTTTCTTTTCTTTTCTTTTCTTTTCTTTTCTTTTCTTTTCTTGTCTCTCTTTTTATATATATAAATATATAAATATATATAATAGAAATAAATAGTGCCAAGGTGTAAGGAGAGACAGAGTTGTCTATCTATACTGATATTTTAAATCTAGAAAAATGCTCCCCTCATGCCACTTCTGCATTTCTGTGCTTCCCTAGGTGCTTAAAATTCTGCTTCCTCACATACCCACAAGTAGCTTAGTTAATAGTGATACAGACCATGATTTCAAAACTATTTTTATGGGTATCAGGGTGTTCATAATACCTTCAGCTGTTCTTAAGGGGATGAACTTGGCAGTCTTTCCAGAGTACTATTGACTGGAGGACCCTCTACCTGCACTATCAGATGTCTTTCAGACTTGTGTGGATGCTCTCTCCCTTTTATGTAGCATACTAATGTGATAAGCTTTCTTCAATTTTCTCTCCTGCCAGAAGGCAATTAAAGCTTAACTCACTCAAGAGTACTGTATTCACCAAGCTGTGCTAAATTTGAGCACCCTACATCACAGTAATACAAAATGGTTGAGGTTGGAAGAGACATCTGAAAGTCATCTGGTACAACCTACCTGTTCAAGCAGGGTAACCTAGAGCAAATTTCCAAGGACCATGTACAGAGGGGTTTTTTTTAGTATCACCAAGGAGATTTCATGATCTCCCTACACAACTTGTGCCAGTGCCCAATCACCCTCACAGTAAAAAAATTTTTCCTGATGTTCAGAGGGAACCTCTTGTGTTTCAATTTGTGTTCATTGCCTCTGGTCTTCTTACTGGGCATCACTGGAAAGAAGAGCTTGGCTTTGTCGTCTGTGTACCTCCCTTCAGCTATTTATATCCATTGATAAGATCTCTTCTGAGTCTTCTCATCTCTAGGCTAAACAGTCCCAGTCCTCTCAGTCTTCCTTTATATGATACTTGGTCCAGTCACTTCATCCTCTTTGTGGCCTTTTGCAGGACTGTCTCCAGTATATCTGTGTCTCTCTTGTACTGGGGATCCCACAACTGGACAAAGCACTCCAGATACAGCCTCAGCAGTGCTGGTTAGAGGGGTAGGATCCCCTGCCTTGACCTGCTGGCAATACTTTTTTTTTTGTTAATATGGAATATGTCTTTAAATTTCAAATCCTATGATGTGGAGGTAACTATATTCAGGTTTCTTATATTATCTATGAGCCTTAAATCTCTACAGTGTTTCAGTTGAAGGAAGAACAGTAAAAAGGAAAGAAAGAAGTACAGCTTGAAAAAAAAAAATTGGAATAAAAACACAAACAAAAAAAAGACAATCTGAGTTATATAATTTTCCAAGTATACAAAAGTCCCCTGTGTTTATAGTTGTGGCATGCAATTATCACAGAGTTTGGAGTTTAAAATATGTCTCATTTTCTTTTGACTAGCTCTAGAAACTTCATAGTATATTCCATACACTGTGGCATATTGTTCCAAATATGGGCTATTCATGATTCTGTTCAAAATTGGCTTAATTCCAGAGATTTCCATAGCTCATTGACCCACACAATACATGTTTTGAATCAAGTTCCGATAGCAAGATATTTTAAAATTATTTGTTGCATCATTATGGCATTGATACATTCATGCTTTTCTTAGAATTACTTTATAGAGCTTAAATAAATCATTACATTCTTGGCATTTATGGCTCAGAGCCGCCATAATACCCACATTATGAAATCTACTTGTGGGGGAATAGAAGTCCTTCTTTATTTTTAGTTCTTTTTTCTAGTAAATTTATGAATAGGTCTTAAACCAGCCACAAAACACACTAGTCAGTCAGATTCCCCTTATCACCACCAATATTTGAAATAAAACCAAGGAACTATGTATTTTGCAATATTTTGTAAGGTTTTGGTAGTAAACAATATTCCTCCTGTAGCAGAGTGAATTTTTTATTGCTTCAAAAGTGACTATTTTAATATTCAGGCAGATGTTGTTCAGAAGACCAGAATATAGTAAAGTTACATGTAGTTATTACATTATCAGTATTAAGGAGTTTATCTACAAAGTCAAGGAAGGTAAAGTTTCTTAAAAAGAATTGAGGATGAGTATGAATTCAGTATTATTGCTATAGGTGTTTTTTACTTAGTATACAACAGTATTATGAACTTTGCAAATGTAAAAGTTTAGACATCAGACTACAAAAATAGATTAGAAATTTACATCCAAGATTGTAAAAGACAGTTTCCATGTGCTTGTTCTAACCTTTTGAGCTGTATCTCACTAATAATGATTACTAAAAGTAATTCATATTCAATTTAAAAAAAAATTACAAAATTGGATTATTCCAGAAATTGTTTTTGACAAAAAGAAAAAATCACATTCATATTTTGATATAGAGTAATCTAACAAATCTGAATGCATTTTAATGCATACAACATATATACATTAGAAAAAAAAAAACCCCTGATATTAAGAGCAAAAACCAAACTGGTCAGCATCATCAAATATATTTTATTCTTCTCTTTGTAGAGTCATTAAAAAAGAGAAGAAATAGTTCATAGTTACTGCTTCAGCTATAGATTTGTGATGTCATAAGACTACTGTAACACCTCAGCTGTGGGTGAGAATGAAAATCATCTCCCTAATTTTAATTCTCTTAGCAAAAGTCCCCTGAGATATCACCTATTCCTCAGCTACTCAGAAACAGGTCATTACTTTCTCTGACTTCTCCGACACCATCTGCTAAGAAATTTTACCTGTTTGTCTCCCTGCTTTTCTATCTGGCTTACTTCTATGGAAATAGAAAGATAAGGGAAAAAAAATTAACAGTGTTTGTCAGAGCTATCTCAAAAATCCTTTACCAGAAATAATACATCTAAATGGCTATGATACTGACTTCTATTATTTATTTTATAGCTCCGAAGATATCTCTGGATTTAACATTAATTCTACATGATTAAAATATTTTATTATTTCTATAATATATACTATGCTTTTGTCTTACACAGGGTCCATAATTTGCTTTTCCCATCTCAAGAATTTGAGTTTTCTGTTGACAATGGTAAGTTTTGGGTAAACTTAGCGGTTACCTTTAATTTGAGGAATTTTTAACATATAGTTTTGGTGGAGGTTTTTTTTTTTTGTCTTTGTTTTTGTTATTTGATTTTGGTTTTGTTTTTATGTTTGGTTTTTTTTGGGGGGGAGTGTGTGTTTTTGTTTTGTTTTGTTTAAAATCATTTATCTGTTACTCATTTTAATTTCTGTATCATTTTAATTTTGTTTTAATGGAAATATGAGTAGAACTGGAGTCTAGTGTTTCTCACATGAATCAAAATTTATATCTATTAAATCAAGGAATGTAACATAGTATGGTCTGGCTATGGAATTTTTTTCACCATTGTATTTTCACATGAAAAGCTTTTCAGAAATGCAGTAACTGAAGAAGTTCAGTGACGTGTGCTCTGAATACTCAAAGACATTTCAGGGAAAAAAAAACCCACTGCAGACCTGAGCCCAAAACCCAATAAAAAATGAACCTTGTAAAAAAGAGGACTGAAAATTTTGGGAATTATTTTGAAAAGGTACACAGTAAATTGCAATTCTGTTATCAAGAGGTAGATTAGAAACTTTTGTCTTACCTTATGTAGAAAGCAGAAAGAGAAGATCAGCTAAATTGAAACACAACAATTTTACAGCTATCGAAGGAAAACAACACATGATTAGTTGATTAAGTACCTTCTATATGCCTAATAATCTTTGAAATATGACTTCAAAAAAGGATCAGCCATATATTTGCACATAGAGATAATTTATAGTACCTAATAATACGTAGTGTCCAATATAATGAACATTGGGGAAAAAAAAAAAAAAACAAAACGGTGGTTGGAATTAATATTATGGAATCATAGAATGGCTTCAGTTGGAAGGGATATTAAAGATGATCTACTTCCATCCCCCATGCCAGGGGGAGGGATACATTCCACTAGACCAGGTTGCTCAGAGCCTCATCCAGCCCGGTCAGTTATCATTTCTGGTAGTTTTAAATATTAGCAACCTTCCAATGAATTAGTGACCTTCCAAGAGACCTTCTAGAATATTTTTCACATGTTGTCCTAATACAGCTGGCACAGACTCTTGATGGAGACCAATAACTGGTTTAGACAGACTGGTAATCTAGCCCTGTATGACTAATTCTGCATCCTTTACTGGGATGATTTTCAATATTAGCAATTATTTTACAAAAAATTCAGCACCTTTATATTCCTCCCCCACCATTCAGCACAAAATTACAATGTTATACATAGACTGCTTCTCTACGTTGTTTCATTTTTCATTATTTTTAACCTTTAATGATAGAAATAGTTAGGTTTTCACAGACGTAATTTGGCACTTTTCTCCCATACTCCTTCATTTACAATATTTAAAGGGGAAAAATTTTAGTCTATAAAAAAGATAGTGCTGATATTTACACATTCAGATTCACATTTCACTGATTGTGTCTCAACCAGTTTCAATATACTTCACCCTGTGCATATGTATTTTTATCATAATTTGTGAAAATTTTTATTTTTATGGAATGCACCTTGATTTTTAATTTATTTGCACACAGTTTGTAGTGATCCAGAATCTTAATGCCCTCATGGGCAGTTTTGCCTCATCCTTCAAAACTGAAACTACCTTGATACTTACTTCTTTTGTTTATGGTTTTTAATATTCAGTTGCATTACATTTGTATGCCTTTCTTTAGAAGACAAGGACCTTTCCAGGACAGTAGTTGGTAAGAGCCTTTTTCTTCTTTCTCCTTTGATGAAATTTGTGTTATGCCACATTTTAAATTACAGACTTTATTTAGTCCTGCCTCAATCTCTCTATTTTATAAACTATTAGTAGTTTGCAGTTTAATACTTCAGCACTTTTAATTGTGATATCTTTTTCTTCTTTTTAAGAAGTTATTATGAGGTTTTTAGAGGTCTCTTGATCCTGAAGCTCACTTTCCTTTATGCAACCGCTTCTGTGTTTTATAACATACAGGTGAATCTTACAGATGATTCTTTTTATATACAATTTTGCATTTTTTGAGATTTCAACATGTTATATCTTTTTCTTTTAATGTTCAGTGTGTCATAAATACTGTCATAAGACAACATAGTGTTTATAAAACCTGCCTTTCTAGTAATATTTTATGTCCAAGGAGAACACATATATGTCTTAGAAAAGCACTTGAGTTAGGGATGAAGATTTGGAATGTATTCTCAGTCATATCACTGACAACATCAGCCTTTATTTTCAACTGGCTCACTAAAGTGAATAAAAAACCAAACAACAAAACAGACTAGAATTTTTTTCATGACAGTGTAAATTTCATTTCTTCCTCATTCTATTATAATTTCTGATTATAATCCGATGTCAGAAAATGAATAAACTAGTAATGAGTATTTCTAAAGACATAGTGTGTTGTTTATCACGTCCTATCTTTCCATCAAGGACAGATTATTTTCTAAAATATTTTCCATATTTTAATATGAGGCTGTATATTCAAGTGTAAATTACTACATAATGGTGTCTATCACAATTAAAGGGATCAAACCATCCTGCTAAAATAGGTTCTGACTTTACAATCCATTTAATTTTATAATGAAGGTAGGACTCTGGACAAGGCAGCTGAGCCATAGGATTTTACATATGCAAAAGAGAGGTCACTCTTAGGGTATCTAATCCAATAGTGTAATGGTAAGGCTGGTCTTGGTGTTTGGAAACTGAAAGTGACTTTGAATCATAGAATTGTCAGGGTTGGAAGGGACCTTAAAGATCATCTAGTTCCAACCCCCCTGCCTTGGGCAGGGACATCTCCCACTAGAGCAGGTTGCTCAGAGACCCATCCAGCCTAGTCTTAAAAACTTCCAAAGATGGGGCTTCCACCACCTCTCTGGGCAACCTGTTCCAGTGTCTCACCACTCTCATGGTGAAGAAATTCTTCCACATGTCCAACCTGAATCGACCTATCTATAACTTTAATCCATTCCCTCTAGTCCTATCACTGCCCGACAGCCTAAAAAGTCCCTCCCCAGCTTTCTTGTAGGCCCCCGTTCAGATACTGGAAGGCCACAATAAGGTCTCCCCGGAGATGCCTTTTTTCTAGACTGAACAACCCCAACTCTCTCAGTTTGTCCCCATGGGAGAGGTGCTCCAGCCCTCTGATCATCCTCGTGTCCCTTCTCTGGACACGCTCCAGCATGTCCTCCTGTAATAGGGACTCCAGAACTGGATGCAGTACTCCAGGTGAGGCCTCATGAGAGTGGAGTAGAGGGGGAGAATCACCTCCCTCAACCTGCTGGCCACGCTTCTCTTGATGCAGCCCAGGATACAATTGGCCCTCTGGGTTGCGAGAACACACTGATGGCTCGTGTTGAGCTTCTCATCCACCAGCACTCCCAGGTCCTTTTCTTCAGGGCTGCTCTCAAGCCAGTCACTGCCCAGCCTATATTGGTGCTTGGGATTGTTCCAACCCAGATGGAGGACCTTGCATTTGGCCTTGTTGAATTTCATGAGGTTGGCATGGGCCCACCTCTCCAGCCTGTCAAGGTACCTCTGGATGGCTTCCCTTCCCTCCAGTGTGTCAGCCACCCCACACAGCTTGGTGTCCAGCAAACTTTCTGAGGGTGCACTCAATGCCACTGTCCATGTCGCTGACAAAGATGCTAAACAAGACTGGTAATGTATGTTCTTTGATGTTCAATATTTTCTTGCACTACACATTGTGGAGTTGTGTATCTGGATTTAATCTGATGGGAAAAGCATGAAATTATCAGTTTGTTTGTATTTTGAATGCCATATGGTGATAGGTCAGTAGTAGGTAAAAATTTATACTGTCTACCCACCTTTCAATGCTGTCACAGTAGATTGTATTTGCAAGTTTTATCAGTATAATAATATCGTATCAGTCTGACCACAACTTAATGCCTGTATTCATACTTTTGGACATCTGGCAGTTACAGAAAAATAGTTGTCCTTCACATTTCAAATACACTTAATGATAACCTACTGTAATTTTTCTTTCTGAATGAACACATTAATTTTTTGCTTACTGTTCACATTTGTAACTGTTCCAACTAAGGACAGACATTGGAAACCATCAAAATAATGATGTGTTATCACCTGGTTACATGAGAAAGGTGTAAGATTTTTAATAGCAAAGACTAGATTAATGTCATTTCAGCCACAAAGAGCTGGGAATCTATTTCAATGCTAATCAGCAGTTTAAAGAATAGATTAATAATGCAGTAAATGCTATTAACCATTCAAGCACTACCACTACATGATGCTTCCTGCAGAGGCATAAAGCATTGTGGTTTATGATGAGACAAACAGAGCAAATGCAATAGAAAAAATATTGAAGATTTTCTTCGTCTACATTATGGCATGTTTTGTGTTCTGGACAAGTCTTACTTTAAAAGTTAATAAATCTTACCTTTTTAAAAAACCCAACCTTTTTCTAATAAAATATTAAGCGTTTCAATTTTGTGCATCACCTAAACTACATGTTTTATGCAATTTATATAATATTCACTAATATGAAATTTGCTTTCCAAAATGTGTTGGCTTTTTACAACTTCAGAGTGAAACAGTGTATAAGAAAATGTGTATTTGGCTTTTAAAACTTCTGTGTGCATATGATTGTTGAGAGATAATATTACTAATATTATTCTAATATTAGTATTATTACTAATATTACTCACCAGTTTTCTCATCTGTCTTAATGGAGATGATTCAGTTAGTACAGATAGATACCATAATCACAGTGTTCACCTTAATGATATCATCAAAAAGGAAAACCACAATATTAAACTTCATGATGTTCAAGAAGCATGCAAGCAGCGAAACATTTTTTTTTAAATAATTCTCCCATTTTTTAATAGATATGGCGTAGATAGAGTGTACTTGTAGATAGGCAGTTTTGATATGAACTAAGCAGTACAATACATGTAAGACAATCCATGCAGTATTTTTTGCTATGCTCATTGAACACTCTTCCCTAAGTACTTAAAATATGTATGTGTCAACAATTTATCTTTGCTCTCATCTCATTTTTAATCCCCCAAAGGGTGCAAGTTACAAAGATATTTTGCAACAACACCCCTTCTGTGTGTAAGAAAGTTCTGTGACCTTGTAGAAGAAAATAGAAATTTTAATTCTGCTTATATAAAAGGTATAGATCTTGAGCATCTAAACTTTAATTTCTGCTATACTTTTATTCACTTTTTTAATGTTCAATCAAAATGGTGAGATGATGATACATGCTCCCCAAGCTGTTCTAGTCCTAGTATTCCATCATTTTGAAAGCATTGTTTATACGATCAATGATGATAAATGATTCATCTCAATTAGGGTGAAAAAAAAGTCAAATGCTTCAAACAAAACTATTTTAAAATGATTTAATGCTTAAATTTTCCTAGTCTTAATTTTTTTTCTGTATGATAGCATGATTAGTCCCATTAAGGTAGATAGATTAATATTTCACTTGTCAAAGGTTAAAAAAAAAAAAAAAATTACTTCACCAAGTGCAGGTTGTTCCCCAAGAACTGTCTGTCTTTCGTTTGTATATTTGGTCTTCTGACATAACTGAAAAAATGTTACTTGGTTGATTTGTTTTACTGCTTCAATCAAATGGTCATCATAAATACAAACTCTGTCAAACACCTTTTATATTTGTTTGGGGAAGATAGACAGTCAGCACCATGAAGCAGCAAAAGAAATGGTTAATGATGCATTGACATCTAGGATTAGGTTTGTAAAATGCAGATAAGACCTTTAGTGGGCAAAGGTTAGCTTGTGTTGTTATATTAATTATCAGACTTTAAAAGATGTAAATAAAAATTAGTCACACAAACTACATGACTTTTCTCAAAAATCGAATTATGACATATGAAAGAAGAGCCCAAAACCTGGAACAGAAAACATTGTGCTCTAAGCCACTGCTAAACTCTTTCCTATCACCAATTCTGATGCTAAACCAGGATAGATTTAATTAAGAAACTGTTTTCACAGGTCAGAAAACAGTGAATTGTGAAAGAAGTAAGAGTACAGAATGTATGATAAAATAAAAGTGACTGAGAAGAATCATAGTAATTTTGGACAATTGGAGGTTGAACACTGGAATTTAAGCCTTATGAAGAGAGGTATTAAACTTGGGGTTTCCATTCATACCTTCTACTAAGAAAGTTTTTCTATTATTTACTATCATAAGTAAACATATTTTTTGAAGTTAATTATATCAACTAAGATGGAGAGTTCTCCACCAGCTAGAGAAATTCTACACCTAACAAGCATTTGGCACAGCATTAAAATGCAGAAAAATGGGTTCAACTACAAGAAGAATTTTCTACAAGAATTTTTGAAGTGAGAATTTACTGAAATAACAATGGAAAAAATTAGGTGGACATCTGAACAGAAGAAATATTTATCTTAATCAAAGACATGAATTTTGACAAAACTATGATATAATTCATCCCACTTATACGTAAGAGAAGTTCTGTTTAATACAATTCACATTTTCAGGAAGCAAAATATATAGAAACTTGATTACAAGAGGTACAAGTACCACAGAAATCTAGTTTCAAAGAGAAACATAACATCAAAATATGAATGCTCATTAGATCATTAAAAAAACAACAGTCAGTGAACATCTTTGATGATGTGTTTCATATACTATTCCAATGTTTTTAGTTCTCTGAGACATAGCCAACTTTAAATGATACCACAGATACAATAACATAGAATTTAGAATTGGAAAGTAATTGATGTCTTCCAGACAGGACAAGATGTGAAACAAAGCTTAGTGATGGCCAAGCGTTTTTCCTGTGATTTTCACCAGGGAAATAAATGCAGCTCTGAAAGTGTAAACCTAAAACAATGCTTTATATGTACACAGGACACAGAATCATGAAACTACTTATTTTGAAAACCAACATTAATTTGTAGATTGACTAATATCCAATGCTTATCTATATTTAAATATACAGCATATATATTAGGAAAAGGAAATAATCTCTTCCAGTGATAAGTGAATACTTTTCCTCTAAATGCATGCAGAAAACTAAGGGAAGAATAGAGAGGTTTTCTAAAGAACAGAATACTAGGAAATAATTAAATGCAGAGATAAATCAGTCAGTCATCCTATTAATGAGATACTAGTGATTGTTTTCCTGCTTTGAGCTTCTTTTTTTTTCCCCACGTAGATTTACATTCAAGCTCTTAATAATTTTTGTCTCTTTTTTTCCCCTCTGCCTAAATTATAGGCAGACAAAATACTTTTGTTTGTACATGACAGATCTCACAAAGTCTTCTGCAAATTATTCCTCTCCCTGTCTTCATATTGTTCTCTTTTATTTATTACTTACTCCTGAATTAGGTTCAAATGAACATGATTTCTCCATTCAGTTGTATTTCAATACGTTTCATTCGGTTCTCTCAGAAACACATTATAACTGGTTACTAATATTTTATATATCATTGTGAGATTCATCAGCTGGTGAATCTATCTTAACTCCTGCAAATATTTTTTTTGTTATCACTTTTAATATAGGTTCCAAAGGTTACCAATATTGTAACACTAGATTCTTAGCTTGTTTTAAAGATCTCCAAGTAGGTTATCTGGAAATTTTAGGACAATTAAGAGATGACAATAGAGGATATGGCAGAGATGATATAGAATACACCTATTGGTCTTAATTATATTGATTTAGAACTATGACATACACTGATCTTCAATTATTAATTGCTTGTAAATTTCCCCAAACAACATTTTAAGCTTTCTCTTCAGAAGATTCCTTTTAGTTTGCATATCATTTTTCTTAATTTTATTGCACAACTGGAATTGTTCTTCATAACACATAAAACGAAAATATAAAAAGCTAAGAATTATTGAAAATGCAATTATATCCATGACAAGTAGGGATTATATTATATTACCTTAAAGTAAGCATCCAAGAAAGCTAATGTTAATCTATGACTGAATTAAATAAAGACAGAAGGTGTTGCACAATTTATTGTAGGAAATCTGTTGAAATAAAAACAAGATGTCAAAAGCAAAAATAAGCTCAGTATTAGAGAGAAGGCATTCAATGTGATTAGGCTACAGGAATTACAGGACACTAATATGCTGTAATGCACTCTATGGTTTTTTAAAAAAAAGGTAGGTGATGTTATTTGGTATTACATTCATTTCTCCCCAGGAAAAGAACATACTATAAAGAGTAGTTCCATGGATTTAAGACACCAGTATGTGTTGAAGTCTTAATACACAATGTTTACTTTCTGAACAAAGACTTGTGTTATCACAGTATAAGACATCTGGATCCACTTCTCAGCATTATCAACAGAAAATAAGTTTTACATTAAACTTAAATGAAGGCATACTGGTATAAAACTAGTTTAATGTTTTGTGGATGACTTGAAAAGATGAAGAGTTTAAGTATATTAAAAGAAATGCAGACCCCTAAAACTCACCCACCTTCCTCCTCTATGATGTAACCTGAGTCTTTAAAGATTTAGAATGATGAGAAGCTATTTGACAAACCTAATTCAAAATCTAAGTTCATTAAGACCTTAAGGTGATTTCTTCAAAGTGACAGTGCCTGGTAATAAAAGATGATCTTCTTTTTTAGGGCATTAAACTGGACTTTGAGCACATTATGTTCAGTTTTGTTCTTACCATAAAATTCCATAAGTAGTGACTGTCTTTATCTGGGATGGTTCACTTGAGCCAAATATGTGTAATAACGACAAATTAATCACGAACATTCTCCCCAGGAAAAAGCAAAGCATTTATTAACTCTTAAAAGGTGGTATGTTTTACCTCAATATATTTCAATGCACGTCATCAAGTATAAGGAGGATTTCATTCAATTGAATGGCTTCGCATTGATTTAGTGAATTTTGCGTTATATGCTAGAATATTGTTTTACAAGGAGCTGAATCAAATTGAAGCTCAGTCTAGGATCTGACATTTTAAGTAAGACAGATGGAAACTGATTCTGGCAAAAACTGTTGGATTCTGAAATTCCATCGATGAAAGTGTGCAGTGCAAAATGTAGGGAAACAATTCACGTAACAATGGCAAGAGTGACTGAAAGTGAATGCAGCTATGTCCATTTGCATCAGCTGAAGCTCTTTTCACTTTTAAAGATGAGTACCATATGTTTAATGATGAGTATAAGCATGCATTCTGAGCTTAATAGTAACTCTTAATAAGAACCTTGTAATAGTTCTATTAAACTAAGTAGAACAGCAGAATATTTACATTAATTATTCCAATGTTCTCCTAGAGAGTGTTTGTAGTCTGTTCATGAGTGTGATCATTTTTATACACTTAATGCACTCCTAAATGCAACCAGGAACACTGAAATTATCCTTGTAACTTCTGTTGATGAAATCCAGTTTCCCAGAAAACCTTCCACCATGAAAAATTGTGAACAATTTAAGCACATTCTTTTCAAACTTTTACTGTTTCAATTAACAGCTGCAGGAAAGAAAAACTTTATTAAACATTCTGGTAATGATCCTATTACCATATATACTAGTGATCAACAAAACTTGTATTCTGCAAGTGTAAGCTGATCACTATGACATACTGAAATTTTCTGAATATGACTTTGGAAAAACTGTTTAATCTCAGCAATTCTGTGGTTTTTGGTTCACAAATCCCAGCTATACCTGTTACCCATTTCTTACCTTTAAATTTATAAAATTATGGTAATCTGTATGGGCAGAGAAAACAAACAAAGCTACCATAAATTTAAATAATTCCTCAAATGAGGAAAGATTTATAAAGAGTAAAACCATTCTGTTTCAGGTTCAACTCATTTGTATAGTTTTTCCTCCCTAATCAGTGTGCTCTTTGGAACAAAACAAACAAAAATATAAAGAAACAGTCTGTAATACTCTGGGCTGTCAAAAGGTTCAAAATCATAGAAGTGTTTCAGTTGAAAAAGAAGTTCAAGATTGAATGCAACTGTTAACCTAACACTGCCACTAAACCATGTCCCTAAGCACCTCATCTACATGTCCTTTAAAAACCTATAGGGATCTTGACTCCACCACTTCCCTGGGAAGCCTGTTCCACTACTTAACAACCCTTTCAGTGAAGAAGTTTTTCCTAATGTCCAAACTAAACTTCTCCTGGCACAAACTGAGGCCATTTCCTCGTGTTGTCATTTGTTACTTCGGAGAAGAGACTGACACCCAGCTTGCTGCAACCTCCTTTCAGGTAGTTGTACAGAGTGATGCAGTGTCCCCTGAGCCTCCTTTTCTTCAGACTAAACAACCACAGTTCCCTCAGCCACTCCTCATAAGACTTTTTCTCCAGACCCTTCACCAGCTTCTCTGACATTCTTTGGACCAGCTCCAGCATCATAATGTCATTCTTCTAGTGAGAGGCCCAAAACTGAACAAGATATTTGAGGTGTGGCCTCACCAGTGCCGAGTACAGGGGCATAATCACTTCCCTAGTCCTGCTGGCCATGCTGTTTCTGACACAAGCCTGGCTGCTGTTGGCCTTCTTGACCACCTGAGCACACTGCTGGCTCATGTTCAGGTGCCTGTTGATCAACACTCACAGGTCTTTTTCTGCTGGGCAGCTTTCCCATCACTCATCTGCAAGGCTGTTGCATTGCAGGGGGTTGTGACCCAAATGCAGGAGCCGGCACTTAGCTGTGTTGAACCTCATTCATTGGCCTCAGTTCATTGATCCAGACTGTTCAGGTCCCTCTGAAGAGCCTTCCTACCCTCAAACATATCTACACTCCCATCCAGCTTCATATCATCCACAAACTTACTGAGGATGCACTCGATCCCCATCTAGACCATTGATACAGATATTTTACAGTACTGGTCCCATTACTGAGCCCTGGAGGACACCACTTGTAACTGGATGCCAACTGGATTTAACTCAATTCACCACAATGCTGTGAACCTAGCAATCGAGCCATTTTTCCAGTGAAACATTTGCTTATCCATGACATAAGCTACCAGTTTCTCCAAGAGAATACTGTGGGAAACAGTGTCAAAGGCCTTAGTGAAGTCCAGGTAGTCAAAATAAGATGATTTTTTTCTTCTAAATGAAACTGTTATTTTCATACTTACTGAAATATGAGCCAACTATCTTTTTATTTGTTTTTAAGAAATAAAAAAGTACATTCTCATAAGAACATACCACTTATTACTCTTCATTTCACCACGCTATACTTGCTCAGATCCAGCTAATAAAAAATAACAAAATCACAGCACTGAAACAGATTATTTTAAACAGTGATCAAAATTCCTAATCAGTTGTCACCTTCATCAAAATCATCACCTTGATGCTTCTATAAGTGACTCTGACACATCTCAAAAGATTTTTACATTTCCCTTATCCTTTCTGGAAACTATTCACTATTTCTAGAGGACTGGAAAAATATTTAAAATGACAGAAAAGCCATAGAAAAAGAATATTCTGTTTACTTCCAAAATATCCCTTATCTCTAGTCACCTTATCTGATTCTGTACAGAGATTCCTTTCATGAGAACTTATTTCAAGAAGTATTTTAGATCATATTAGAATTAATATCATTAGAAAAAAAAAATCTCATATAGTTTCAGAAGAAAAAAATTAACTCTTGATACTTTGATCCACAGAAACTGTCATGGGTGGCATCTCATGAAACCAGTCTTTCATTTTACTAGTGTAATAATTCCATTTCAGATCATTCTATTTTTTTTCTTAGATTTTTCAAACCAAAGAATACAGAAGAAAGAAAATATTATAATAACTACTCATAAAGTACACTGAAAAGTATGAAATACTGCATTTACAATAGAGACAGTTCAGGCTTCGAGGTACATTCATGATCACCTGATCAAATTAATGTTATGTCTCAGAAAACTGTCTTAAAAGTAACAATCAGCTGGACTATCTTACAATTGATAGGTGTGCCTACTGTCTCCTACTGGCAGGATAAGGTTGATGGTTGTCTGTCATGGCTGTGGTGAGACAGGGATAGAAGGACAATTAATGTCACAATGAATAGTTGCAAATGGCAATTCCTTCCCCCTCCCAGCAGTGTTTTAAATGTTAGGAAAATCTAGTCTACATGTGTTTCTTCTGCATTTTGGTCAAAGGTTTTATAAACAAACATTAAGAATGCCACCACTGTATTTGCTAACATGACAAAAGGATTCAAGATCTAGCCACAGTACGTGAAGAGGTACTTTGTGGAACCAATGTCAGTAGTCAGATAAGATTTAGATAAGATAGGACCAAATATCTGTTAGTTCTGGTAATTATGTTTCACTTAGCTCCAGAGATAACTACAAGATATCACAGTTTTCTGACAAGTAAAATTCAAGCATTTGTTAATGTGCACCACTCCTGTGTGCCTGTCTTTTGTACCCTTGTACTCTCTAGTTTTCAGTCACTTGGAATAATTTCCATATTTACTGCTTGTTAAAAAGTTATGTATATAGATCTTATAGGTTATATAAATTGCTAAATTCAATTAAGTCAAATTATCAGCAGTTGCAATATCATAATTATACAGTTATGTTGGCATTGTTAATAAACAAAATCTTTTTTATCTAATAGAAAATAGAAAATTTCTAACCTCACCCGTCTTCTGCTTTTCTTCTGTAATTAACAGAAAAAGCCATCACGGTTTCTGATTCAGTAAATGTTAACTTTTATGTGAGGATATTTAAAAGCATTTTTTTAATGCCAATAAGAGTTATTAGAACTAATTTTTGTGTGCATTTCTTCTAAAGGTTAAACAAAGAGAGAAACATAAAACCTTCCCAAGCGTAGTACTGATCTGCATGCATATTAGCATTCCCTTTCAAAATGTATTCCCATGCCAGCCTCCATAGATAATTCAATCAAATCAAAAATGTTTTATAAAATTATCACAAGAACACTATTTGGATTTGGCAGACCATCTTTGTCTTTCCACAACACAATAAGAAATGGATCATTCTTTGTCTAAAAGTGTATTGGGTCTGACTGAGATAAGAGTTCATTTTTCCCATAGCAGCCCTCACACAGAATCACAGAATCATTTAGGTTGGAAAAGACCCTTGGGATCATCATGTCCAACCATTAACACTACTCTACAAGTTCACCCCTAGACCATATCCCCCAACATCACATCTAAGCTATGCTTAAACACATCCAGGGATGGTGACTCAACCACCTCCCTGGGCAGCCCATTCCAATATCTCACCATTCTTTCCGTGAAGAATCTTTTCCTAGTGTCTAGTCTAAACCTGCCTTGTTTCAGCTTTAGGCCATTCCCTCTCGTTCTGTCAGTAATTACTTGAGAGAAGAGACCAGCACCAACCTCTCTACAATGTCCTTTCAGGTAGTTGTAGAGAGTGATAAGGTCTCCCCTCAGCCTCTTCTTCCTCAAACTAAACAGACCTAGCTCCTTCAAATGGTCCTTATATGATCTATTCTCCAATCCCTTGACCAGCTTTGTTGCCCTCCTCTGCACCTGCTCCTGCACCTTGATATCTCTCTTGTACTGAGGTGCCCAAAAACTGGACACAGTACTCAAGGTGAGGCCTCACCAGTGCTGAGTACAGGGGGACAATCACCTCCCTATTTCTGCTGGTCACACTATTTCTAATACAGGCCAGGATGCCATTGGCCTTCTTTGCTACTTGTGCACACTGCTGGCTCATGTTCATTCACTTGTCAGCTAGAACCCCCAGATCCCTCTCCATGAGACATCTCTCCAACCACACTTCCCCAAGCCTGTAGCATTGCATGGGATTGTCGCAGACCAAGTGCAGGACCTGGCACTTGGCCTTGTTGAAACTCATACCGTTAACAGTGGCCCAGCAATCCAATCTATGCAAGTCTCTCTGGAGAGTCTCTCTATCCTCACGCAGATCAACACACCTGTCTAACTTGGTGTCATCTGCGAATTTACTGATGGTAGACTCTATGTCCTCATCAAGATCGTCAATAAAGATGTTAAATAGAAATGGTCCCAACACTGAGCCCTGAGGAACACCATTTGTGACTGCCTCCAGCTGGATTTAATATTGTTGACCACTACTCTCTGGGCCCATCCGTCTAGCCAGTGCTTGATCCAGCAGATCATATTCTCATCCAGATCATGAGTAGCCAGTTTTTCCATCAGAAATCTATGGGGAACAGTGTCAAATTCTTTCTGGAAGTCCAGGTAGACCACATCCACAACTTTTCCCTCATCCAGTAGTTGGGTCATCTTGTCATAGAAAGAGATCAGGTTCGTCAGGCAAGATCTACCTTTCCTAAACCCACGCTGACTGGCCCTGATCCTCTGGTTTCCCTCTATATGGCTTGTAAGAGAAGATGATCTGCTCCATGACTTTCCCTGGTACTGAGGTCAGACTGACAGGTCTAAAGTTACTTGGATTTGCAAATGTGATGCCCATCTACAAGAAAGGCAGAAAGGAGGATCCAAGTCCATTCCATTGGGACCTCTCCAGTTAGTCAGAACTTCAGATAAATAATGGAAAGTGGCTTGGTGAGCACATCTGCCATCTCTTTCAACACCCTTGGGTGAAATCCATCTGGTCCCATAAATTTGTGTGCATCCAAGTGGAGTAGAAGGTCACTGACCACCTCTTCTTTAATGATGGTAAACTCATTCTGCTTTCCCTCCCTGTGTCCCAGATTATGAGGCTGGATGTCCAGGGGATAGCTTGTTCCACTACTGAAAACTGAGGCAAAGTAGGTATTAAGCACCTCAACTTTCTCCTCATCCTTTGTTACTAAGTTTCCCTCTGCATCCAATAAATGATGGAGATTTTCCTTAATTCTCTTTTTGTTGTTAATGAATTTATAGAAACATTTTTTATTATCCTTATAGAAAGCTTCATCCATCTTAGTGCTTTGACTGGGAGGTCTATAGCAGACTCCCACAACTATATCAGCTTTATTAGCCCTTAACCTAATCTAAACAGACTCAATCCCGTTGTCTCTATACTTGATTTCTAAGGTCTCATGACATCCTCTAACATATAGGGCCCTTCCACCACCCCTCCTTCCCTGTCTGTCCCTCCTGAAGAGCTTGTAGCACTCCAGTTATGTGTGGCATCCCACCGTGTTTCTGTGATAGACACTATGTCATAGATTTCTTGGTGCATCATGGCTTCAAGCTCCCCCTCTTTGTTGCTCATACTGTATGCACTGGTATAAATGCACTTCAGATGAGTTAATGATACCAATATCTTTTTGTGAGTGTGTGCCCCATTTCCTTCCAAACCCCTTTCAGGTGCTTCCACAATTTCTAAATTTCTAGCCTTTGTCTCAAATAAAGTGGCAGAGCAAGAGTCTACACTAGTCAATCAGGCTTTTAGCCTTGGCATGTTTCCTTTGGGCTTATTCCTAGATGGTCCAGTTATCTCCCCTTCCCCCTTCATATCTAGTTTACAGCCCTATCAATCAGCCATGCAATCTCCTGTGCAAAGACTCTCCCCCGCCTTTTTGAAAGGTGCCTCCCATGAGATGCCAGCAAGTCTGGTGCTGTATAAGCCATCCCATTGTCAAAGAACCCAAAATTGTTATGGTGACACCAGTTACGAAGCCATAAATTAATAGACTGTATGCGTTTGTCAGTTACTGTGTCTCTACCCGAAACTGGAAGAAGAGAAGAGAATATAACGTGTGCTCCAGATCCTACCACCGTCTGTCCCAGGGCTTTAAAGTCTCTCTTCATCCTTCTCAAACTATTTTTTTCATCTTCATCTTGTTCTATATGAAAAATTAGTAAAGGGTAGTAGTCTGAGGGCCACACCAAACTGGGAAGTTTCCTAGTGATGTCCTTAATCAGGGCTCCAGGGAGACAACACACTTCTCTGTGGGAGGGGTCAACCTGACATACTGGACCCTCTGTTCCCCTCAAAAATGAGTCCCCCAGGACTACACCCCTTCTCTTTTTCTTAGCGGATGATGTTATGATTTAAGCAGTTGACCTTTTTGACTTTGGACATACTTCTGGTGTAGGCAGCTCGTCACCAACATCTTCATTTGACTGGTCCCTTTCAGCTAGAGCCTCATATCTGTTCTGGAGTGATATCTGGTCTTTCCCAGACAAAGCCAAATGTCAGTAGGTTAGTGGCACCTGGGGGGGGGCGTGAGGTGGGCAAGGTAGGAGGTTCTCTGCTGCCTTGTCCTTGAACTATCCTCCACTCACTCCCCTCATCATCCCCTGGTTACTGCCTCTGGTCTTACATGGGCAGGAAGCAGGGGCCCTCTGTTCCTGGGTGTTACCAGAAGGGTGCCCCTGTTTCTGTTTCAGGGGAGGCAGAGCCTGGCTCCACCAGTCAACCTCCTGCTCGGCCTCCCTGATACTCCTCAACCTATCAATTGCTTCTTGCAGTTCTATAATTCAGCAGAGGAGATCTTCCATCTGCTCTCAGCGCCCACAGCAGTTCTCATAATCGGCTCTGGCATTCTCTGCAGCCTGTGGCTTGGATTGCTACTTGTTTGTGATTTAACTCTGTCTGGGTTCCCATGTCTACTCTGGGAACTGTTGAACAGATAACCCGCTGCCGAGTGGAGACTGATCTTCTTCTGCGCACCAAGTTGGCTGTGTTCCAGTGAATGAGACAGCACACAGAGCCGCAGACACAGAGCCCACTGATGCCTCACTGTTCACGGTAATGGTATCCCCCTAGTCTGTGCAGTTTGACATGCAGGAGCTGGTCACTCTGTCTAGTGAACTTAACTTGTGAACCAGTGGATGCCCAGCATGCTGCCTAATGAGCTGCAAACAGCAGTAGCACCACTCGGGCACACACGAGCACCATTTTCTCTCCCAGAGTCTTGTAGCCTGATTAACAGTGGGTGGTGCTGGCTCCACCCAGGCATTTCTCAGCAGCCAGCCCACCAGCTGACTGACCCCCAGCACAGGCTAGAGGCTTTTCTTGGCTTCAGAAAGGCCCCCAAAAAGAGCTCTTCATAGGTCCCTCCGCTGTAGCTCCCCTCTCCAGTGCAGATGTACCTGCCCTGAAGCTGGTCTCCTCAGCAGTGATACGCTTTGTATTGAGAGCTAGAAAGGTGCTGATAACACGCCAGTGTGTGGCTACTGCTGAGAAGGGCTCGCACAGCACCAAGGCTGTTTTTTCCAACATTCCCTCTGTGGTGGATTGGGGTGGACAAGATCTTGGGATGGAACACAACTAGGACAGCTGACTCAAACTGACCAAAGGGATATTCTGTACCGTATGATGTCATCCTAACAACAAAAACTAGAAAAAGTGTGGGGGGAGGGCAGTATCCACTTGTCCTCCAGAGCAACCGCTATGTGTTTGGAGCCCTGCTTCCTGAAAAAGGGGCCAGACATCACCTCCTGATGGGAAGTAGAGAACAAATCTGTTTTCTTTTGCTTGCGCTTACACAACCTCGCTTGATCCCCTGCTTCTTACAAAACTGCCTTTGTCTTAACCTACAAGTTCCATCTTATTTTCTTCCCCCAGCTTATTTTCTTCTCCAGCTGAGAGAAGGAGGCAGGGGGAAGTGATGGAGTGGCTTAGTGGACACCTGGAATCTAGCCAGAGTCAAATCAACACAAAACCATAAAATCTGCATTCTTTCTCATAAAACTTTTCAATTTCCTAGGTTTGCAGTTTGCTTTATACTATTTTCATAATCCCTTTAGAATTACTGTTTCAAAGAATATTAAGCAACAAAAAGTTGGGAACAGTTCTGAAATGGAAGATTGGCAAGTTTTCCAAAACCTCTTTTTTCTTCAACTTGATCATTCAGACATTGTTCTTTCTTCACTAGACCTCCACACAGTTGAAGTATACAGAAATAAAACTGACTATTAAGAAAGCAGGTTTAGTTTTAAAAGGCTTTATTTCACATGTTTGGTGACTGTTGCTACTTCAAAGCCTTGAGAATTGCCTATACATCAACAAATGTTTGAAGATGAAAGTGAGTTCCTGGCTTATAGAAGGATTTTTTGTTGAAAAAAAACCTAAATGTGTTCTACAGATAGCTTTTTAATTATTTTTGTTGATTAAAATATTATTATTGCCTTAGTCTTTATAAAGAGACTGAGATTTGGTTTTAATTTCTCTGATTTATGGACTTAATGGGTGTTGAAAATACAAAGATGGAGGTACAACAAAATGAAAGAAAGGATGCAATGATACAACTTATTCCCTCTCCATCACTCTGGGCATATAGAATTCATATGGATAATTCATATTGAAGACTTACAGTTACAGTTTAGTTAGCATTCCTTTTACACAACCCAATTCCTGAACACAACAGTCAGCAGCAAAATTTGCTTTGCCATGGGTTTCAGAAGCAATGAAAAATCTTCTATCGTGTACATTGAATTAATTTTTGACATACACCTACTATGGATTTACAATAATTTATCTTGGGTGCTGAATAAGCCTCCTTTTTTCACACCTCACCACACTACTATTGTAAGGCTTAATTACAAAACTGTTTCTTTTACATTTAAATGTGTCAAAATTTGTATTATAACTTTCACACTTAAACTAGCTAAAACTAAATTGTCATGTCATCCAGAGCATTGTTCAACTGAAGCTGTAAAAAATATTTTTTGTTGGAGCTAAGTCCAATCTCCTGTTGGTTCCCCTTTCCCTGAGGAAGGATACATTACTAGAACTTAACAAGCAAACCGTTATTAAAGCATGTGGTTCTAAAATGTTGAGCTAAATGTATTTTATTATTTTGTGCCAATTAAGCTTAATAAAAAATATTAGTGTAAATCTCTTGAAAACACATTCTAATTTGAAAGTTTGTTTTATAATACTTAGATCAAATTATGAATCCATATCACTTTTAGTTTACACTGGTTTTTTATGTGATGTGTTCATATCAAATGGCTTTTTACTCAGAATCACAAAACTGCTCTATACTTAAGAATTATTTATCACCTACAGTGATTTCTCTAGTATATGCTTTATACATTTAGAAAATACCAAGTGGATGAATTCTGACACCCACAGAGATCTCTTATGATGCTATGGTTTGGAACTTATTTCTTTATTTTGATTAATTACAGAAAAAAGTCTCCAGGGAAACAGACCAAAACAACAATATTGCCAGCTCTACAACACCTGTCCTTAGTGGAATAAACCCAAAGATATTTAATGGAGAAATATGTAACATTAGGCAATATTTCTGTAGCATTCATGATTTTATACTAATTTTTACCACAATGGCATATGCAACATTTTCATTGGAATACACTCAGCTGTAAAAAGTTGGTTTTATTTGATTCTTCCCACTTTTTTCTTCACAAGCTTAAAGCTGTTTCCTAGAGAAAAACATTTCTGTGAGTATGCATTATATCAACAACACTAAAGATTATGTAGATAGAGATCCCAACATGAAATATTTTCCCCTGCCACTCCTGTGACAATCCTGTGCTACACACTAAAGCTATTATCTCCAATGCATCTCACCAAAGGAGGTAACAGATAGTGAGATCTAAGATAATTGGTTTGCCTAATGACTCCAGCCTAGCCCCTCACTGTCAAATATTGTGAAATTTTTCATGTGTATTTGACAGCATGCACTTTAATTCTAAATAGTTCTGGATTCTTCTTGGATGATTTTGCTCTATGGAGTAGCCTGTGAGCGTTCACTAGAAGGTGCCTGGGAAAATACTGGTAAACTCCTAGCATTTTTGCAATTAACCTTAAAAACTGACTTTAAAGACATTAAAGAAGATGCCATTTTCCAATCTGTGTTTCCAGGTTGGCAACAAGCTCAAGTTTACAACATGTCAACATCTTGGCCAAAGGATTTTTCTATGGACATAAGGAATGTTATGTTTCATATGTGGCAAAACTTCTGGCGTCTGTGGGCAGATACTTCAAAGGACAAAGATAAAGATGTCATAAAGCAGAGCTGCATGTTCAGTGTTCTGTCACACACACCCCTCTGCAACAGAAAATAGGCCCTTAAGATGACTAGTTAAGTTAGATAAGAATAGGATATTACAGAATAATGGATGATTAATAGAATGCAGGTGGTATAAAATAATATTATAAGACCATGTGAATGCTTCTCATTGTCCCCTACATAACCCTTACCTTGGGTGGTTTAAAACCCAGTCCAGGTAAGTCAATAAATGAGGACAAATAGATTAATTTTCCATTATATATATGAGACATGATAATAGATAAGTAGTCAGCTTAGGGTAAGTATTTTAGATAGTTTAGGAGCTGAATTTTATAAGTCCTTTGCCACTCACTGAGGTGATGGCCCAACTCTGAGTTGTTGAATAACGCAAATTTAGAGTAACCCATTGTTTGGCGAAATCCTTTAACAACCTCTGACACAGAAAACTCTGCAGACAACCGATCACACAGCTGAAACAGTTGTACTGTTCCAAGGCATCCGAAACATGCTAACTACCCGTGAAGGATTTCCTTTTTTTGCCTCTAATTTAGCACAAGACAACCTAATGGAGACTTTCACCTCTGAAAAGGTTTAACTTAGGCCAATTTCCATTAAATTCCACCCCACTGTAGATAACATATCTCTGCATTTTGTAAGGTTTGGAAATGGGAGCTTTATATAAATAAAAAACCTGAAATCTTTCCTTACAATATGAAATGCCGGTTGTAAGTGCTGTAAGAGGTAAACACTTCTATCTACAGTGCTCTGACATTAAAAATACTACTGCAACTCATCGGTCTTCTCAATTGAGTCTTTCAAAACCCACTGAGTCAGAACTCAGGACTGTATTATAGGTCTCAGAAAATCTAACATTGCAGGATGAAGAATGTTAACAATAAAAATTTAAACACTTGAGTAATTCTGAAGGCTTTTCTTTTTCTATAAAATGTGGTTTACAAGTAGAAAGCAATTATGTGGTATGATACAAATGGTTTTATTCATATTTCTATGGTTTATATAACAGATGAAGTTCCTATAACAACTCTGTAGGATAACTCATTTATACAGTAAGATACGTTCATGTTTGTCTTGAGTTCTGTCTATCCTTTTCTCTATTCAATTCATTGGTGTGCGGATTTGGTTTTGGTATAAAAGTAATTTTTTTAAGGGTTGGTAAATAAGGAGATAATCCATGCTGGAGCTTCCAGATGCCCTGCTGTTCATCTTTACCAATGAAATGCTGCCATTTTCAAATTGATTTGAAATTTACAGAGCAGCTGATCTTGGTGATCATAAATAAAAATGCAATGAAGAAGACAAAAGGATTCTTTTATTTTCCCTTGTCTCCTTTCCCAACCATTAATGCAACAATTACATAGAACACAATGTGGTTTACATCACAATATTATGATTCCAAGAGTTCTTATTCACTGCTGGATATGAGAACAGTAAAAGCTACCAGCTCATGGAAACAAGAAATGGATTTGTATTATGCAAAAGTTTCATGTACAAACATGTTAGTATCTTAAACTATATATGTTCTGTCATCATATTGTCCATACTAAATACTGGAGTTGCAGTCTTTAATGTGAAAATCTGTTTTCCAGCATATCCACAGAACTTAGTTGGCTAAATACTAAGTAGATTTAAAAGCAATTTTTTTTTTGTTTTGTTTTTTTTGTAAAGAACAAGCATTTATTAAAAATTCTGAATAAGTTCTTCCTTGATATTCTTAGTTTTCTTTTTAAAATATAAATGACTAACTCAACTATAATGTGTGTTTGACAGAAACAATTTGAAAGTAATTATACAGAGCCAAGCATTTGGGCTCATGGGTAATTTGAATGCAGCTTCTTTCACCCTTTATAATTATGTACTTCTGGTGTTGTGCTACTGAATGAACATTATCCTTCAAAAAAATGCAGAGAAAGATGTAACTGTTCAAAATTCAATCTGTTCAAAATCCACTCTGCAGTATGAGGCTTCAAGTTATTGTACAGAGGAGGAATGTGGAACAAAGAAAGCCCTTCTGTGAAGTCCAGTTTATTTCCATCAGGGTCTCACAGGTCTCAAAACAGGTATGTGAGCTATATTTTTTTTCCTTTTATAATAACTTCACTACTTCAGGAAAGAACTGTATAGACTGTGTGTCTACAGACACAGACATGGCACCTATGACACTAAGATAAATAATCTTATTTTTCCTTATTTTGTTTGTTCCTCTGATCATTCATCAGTAGAGTAAGATGGCTAACACATTAATGAATTTTAAACCTAACTGCATTATTAAAAATGCAGAGATGTTTTACAATCAGAGAATTGTTTTGGATTTACCTCAGTTAAATGAGAACACAATTTACAGTAATATCTCTTCTTCAGTGAGTTTGTATTCCAGAGGTGATAAAGATCAGGTCCCCTACCTGACCTTGTTAGGCAAAACAACACAACATCCTTTCGTACTGTTCATTCTTTAGTGATCACCCATTGATGTAATGGATAAGTTAGAAATACTGACATTTCAAGAAGAACCTGACTTTACTGACCTTTAACTCGACATTTCAGAGGTTATTATGACACCATGAGATTTCCTGATTGCCATTCTGTAGTGTTACCACAGTGCAGACTGCATATACTTTTTCATTTAGTTCTGAAGAGGTTGTAACTTTTTCTCGGTGTTGGCATGAAATTGGATATGTCCAAAGGCAAGTGTTTTATAGGAATTTTCTGGTTAATAAAGAAAAAATATGTAAGTATGACCAGTAGTTAGACCAGTGGAAATGAACAAACGGAGAGTGCTTAATGAGTTACAAAACTACATTTCAGCAGAAGCAGCAAGACAAAAACATCACACTGGAATTAGGAAATTTTGGGAAATGGTCTTCTGCAGTTAGAAAGAAAAACACATGCACTGATTCATGTTATTTTGACCACTCATAACTTACTGATAGTTGGGTTTTCCAGTCCATATTTAAAGATAAGCTCACAGTTTTGGAAGAAGCGTTCAGTCGATTGTTCCCACTTAGTTTAAGACCAGACTTGTTACTTGGAGAAAAGAATAACTTAATTTATTCAGGTAAAATGAAGATTTAACACTTGACTTCAGGTCAAAATAAAATCAGAGATAGATATTTGAAAACCATAGGTCCTATAATTTGTTACTTTATCAGCTGGTCCCCATACCTGCTGTAGATGAGTCTAACCTTTCTTTGGAAAGATGTTCCTGTTGGATATCAAAACTCTTTCTGTGGCCAGTGACAACAAGTTTAGCTGTTATCCATCCAGTCCAAAGGAATCTGAAATGAAGTACTTAATCCCTGTGATTTTTTTGCTTGTTGTCTAATTTGAAAATGGTGCTATATATTCCTTTAATTTTGGTGATCTTTTCTATTTTCTTTTCAGAAAGATTTTTACACAGTGATGAATTAGTAAAATTCAAATGCATATTGGGATTAGGGCCAGTCTTTCAGAATGTGAATAAAGATTCTCTCATCTTGAAGAATTTATCTTTACACTTACCATTTGACATTGTTTTTCTAAACATTTGTTTTGTCTTAGACCATAACTTTGTGAATTACTCTGTGCTTTCTGCAATATCTTGAGGACCTCAAACTAGTGTTCTTAGATCATAATGTATTTTGTGCCAAATAATTTCTTAGATGACTGTAATTTAAATAATACACTGAAGAACATTTAGAGAAACTTCTGGAACTCCTATGCTTAGCAGCAAGACTCTATAATAGTTCAGGAGAAACTGGACCATTGGAAGGTCACGGGAAAAAAAAGCTACCTCAGAGATTGGCAAAATGGAGAGAATGCATTGGAGGATTGTCATTGTGTACTAAAAAAATTTGTAAAGTACATATTCTAAATTATATTCCAAGTTGTTTATCAAATCTCATCTTCATTTCAAGGTGTTTATAATATCTGGCCACCTTAGTAATAAAATGATACAGTTCAGTAAACAGAAAAATTACAGTAGGTATTATTTTGAAGGTAGAAACAATTAGCATTGTTATCTCTTGCATGTTATAGAAACGGATGAAACTTCTGCCCATTCAAGTTTATGTTCCAATGCCGTACTATACTATCTATGTTATTGAACAAGTGTGCTATCATAGTTTCTCTCATGAGGAGTAGAAGGCGTTTTTGGTCAGAGTTGCCACTTTTCTACTATCTCAATGGGATGGTTTAGGAATATAAATGTATGAAAAAACAGGTCAGAGGCATGTAATGTATCTCAATTTTTTTATTCTGGAATATCCTGGCAATGAATGTATCAGTCTCCTATAATATAAATTAATATCCTTATAATTATTGTATCTGAAGCTGGTTGTTATTTATGGTCAAGTAAAACTTTAAATAATTACACTTGGTTTCTTTGTACTATTGTTTATTCAATGATTTCAAATTATTTGAAAGCACTCCACCAATTTTAAATGTGTAATTAATCATCTATAAGGCACATGATGAATTGAAATAATGGTGCTTATCATTGAATAACAATCTGAAATCAAATTATTTGCTGAAGTTCCCTATGTCAAGGAAGATATGCAGAACAGATTGTCAGACTCCTACTCTCGTTTTTTGCAAAGAAGGAGTACTGTTTTTTCCCAGGAATTTGCCTTGACATCATATTAAAACAGTCATTACTGTTATTTTAAATGACTAATCACAAGCTTACAGTTCCTTCTTTACTTTTTTTTTTTTTAATTGTTCCTTTTAAATTCTACACAGGAGGAGAAGTAAAACAAGTGCTACATTTAAACTCTAGAAGTGAAATATACAGTGCTGACAGATTTGTTTTATCTATTGGTTCCAATTAAAAAAGGTAATAGACAAAATCCCAATTCAGTTCACTTCTGGAGGCTCCTTACTTCACTGAATATCAATTTACTTCACAGTATTTTTAACTTTGATGTCATTTAAGATAGTACTAGGGTTTTACTAGGTGATATGCTTGGAAAATGTGTAGCAGGCAAGCATAAAATAGATAGTCCCACTGTTAGTCATTCTTTTTAGTTGCTTTTTGAGTTTTACAAAAATATTATGCTATTAAAAATTATTTCCTAAAAAACTTTAATGAAGTACTCATTTAAAATAGAGTTCTCATATCAAACTACTTTGGAGAATGAACAGACCAAAACTTTTTTATTTTTCTGTGGTGGGTTAGCCTTGTCAAACAGACAACATCCCAGCAATTCACTCCCTCCCTCCCCCTCCTTAAGTGGGCAGTAGGAAAAAATAGTTTGAGAATCTCCTGAGTTAAGTTGAAGACATGGAGATTGCTTAGCAATTACAATTGTGGGCAAGACAGATTTGACTTGGGTAAAATTAATTTAATTTTTGCAAATTACAATAGATTTGGGTAGTAAAAAGACATACATTAAAACAGCTTTCTTCCTCCCTCTCCCAGGCTCAACTTCACTCCTTTACTGTCAACTCCTCTACCTCTTTTCACTTTGAGCAGGGATGGGAAGATTTATGGTCAGTCCATAATAGTTTATCTCTGCTGCTACTTCCCTTGCACACACTTACCCTGTTCTGGTATGGCTTGTCCCCAGACATTGCTGTTCCCTCAAACACTATCTGCCTGCTCTGGTGTAGGACCTCCATAGGCTCCTTCTCCAGCTCCTGGAGCAACTCCTCCTCTGACCTTGGTGTTCCCTCTGTTATGTCTCACTCTTTATTTCCTCATTCCTGTCTCTGTCTTGCAATGTTTTACCCTTTCTTAAATGCATTTTTCCAGAAGTGCTACCATCTTGGCTGAGAGGCTCAGCTGTGCCCTGCAGGGTGTCAGTTGGAATCGACTTAAACTGTCTGTGTTGGGTGCAGGGCAGCCACAGTCTCCCCTCAGAGTCCCATGCAGCCCCTGCTGCCAGCACCTGGGCATCTGCATCCATACTTCAATAAACATTAATTCAATGCTGTACATAGTACACTGAAGTCTTTAGTGTCTCAGACATAACTCAAAAAGTTTGTAACTATGTAACTGATATTAACTTCATTTTGTATTTCCACAGTAATTTTATTCTACCAATGCACATGAAAAGGAAACATGGGCCTCATTTTCCCTTCCTCTTCATTTTTGTTTTTTTAAAAGATAAAATAAAGAAAAACTAGTTTTGACATTCTCCTGTTAGCAATAGTGAGGTAACTGTACTGGTAAAATCATGAAACACGAAAACAGTATCTTCATTGTTAAAATAGAATCATAGAGTTATTAAGAATCATTTAGTTTGGAAAAGACCCTCAAATTCATTGAGTCCAACCTTAAACATAACACTTCCAAGTTCACCACTAAACTATGTCACTGACACCACCACTTCCCTGGTGTTCCAGTGCTTAATAACCCTTTCAGTGAAGAATTTTTCCCTTATGTCCAAACTAAATCTCCCCTGGTGTAACTTGAGTCCATTGCCTCTTGTCCTATCACTTGCTACTCGGGAAAAGAGTCCAACACTGCCTCACTACAAGCTCCTTTCAGGTATAGAGCAAGAAGGTGTCCCCTGAGCTTCCTTTTGTCCAGACTAAAAAACACCTATCCCCTCAGTCACTCCGCAGAAGACTCAGAAGTGCTCTAGGTCCTTCACCAGCTTTATTGCCCTTCTTTGGACACTCTCCAGAAGCACAATGTGCTGCTTGTAGTGAGGGGCCCAAAACTGAACACAGTTTTCAAGGTGCAGCTGTGGAGGTGCCTCATCAGTACTAAGTCCCACGGGACAATCACTTCCCTAGTCCTGCTGGCCACATTATTCCTGATACAAGCCAGGATGCTGTTTGCCTTCTTAGCCACCTGGGCACATTGTTGGCTCATATTCAGTTTAATTTATAGACATCACATATAAATAGTTACAGTGACAGCCTTTGAATATTCCTGCTAGTCCTGTATGGAAAACTCATATATCTGAATCAAGTAGAAAATTACATTTCTGCCTTTCTAAAAGTTGTGACCAGTGATCATGCCTAAGAATCAAAGTTATTTTCTGACTTGTGTAGAACAGCAGTAACTGTATTTTCAAAATGCTTTCTAAGGACATTATATGTAATGATCCTTCTTCCTTCCAGCGAGAGCTGTATGTTCCACCTTCAGAGTAGAGACACCTGTATGATGTATGACCATCTTTAATGAAAAACCTACCCATCTTTATCTCAGATACTTTGTTATGTTTTCCTTAAATTTAACAAGGAAATTGAACTGAACAGAACACAATGTTCCCTTCTGTCTCCAGCACTTTATCACATTTAGGGAACTATGGATTGTTTCCACAAGGAGTAAAAAGTAAACATGGTGTTTCTTTGATGTGATCCTGTTTACAAAGATGGCACAAAATGCTATTTCTCTAAACACAACAGGAAGCAGAGAAGAAACAGCAGGACTGTCTTAGTGCAAAAGCATTTTTCAGAGCACTTAGTCCACATGTTCTTTCAGATGTTTCCATTCCCTGAGCTATGGTGCTTGTGGTTTGTTTCACTACTTCTCTTCTTTTAGACTCCGGGTTTTTTTTCCTCCTCTCTGCATGGAACAGGCAATATTCACACATCAACTCTCAACAAAATTTCTTCTACCTACTGCCTGCTACGCAAATTTTGTTAGGAAAAGGATAATAGACAATGGTCTCAGGTTAAGGATGTTATTATTTCAGCTATTTGATCCCACAATAGTTAATATTTCATGTTCTCTTTTTCGAAAAATAATACAGTTTAAAGATATAGAATTTAAAATAGACTGAAAATTTAACAAGAATCCTTCATTTTTTTCCTCTAATTTATGATGACTTCTTCCATAATGATGAAATCTTATGGTCTTCCCTTTGGCATCTGAACTCTTGTGAATATGATATTTTGGAACTATGTATAAGAAATTATACTTTTATAAAAATTCAATTGTAATTACATTTACTATCAAATTACAATCTAATTAATGTCACATAATCTCGCATTGACAGTTTTAGTTATGTGCCTTTTCAATCAAAGCAGTATAATTTCACAGACAACTAATTGTACAGTAAGGTTTAAACTACAGCTACAAAAGCCTTTATTCCATTGATATGTAAATTAATTAGCAGGAGTAATGTGTGACTAGATGCCACTAGACATACAATATGACCTTACACTTTGCCAGTGATGAACCTAAGTTTGCAAGTAGAAGGCTGCTAATGTAGAGGTTGTGTTGGCAAAATAACACTGGATAAAACGAAGGCACATTTCTTATCCAATTTTTTGTTTCTTTTTTAACTTTTCAGGAAAAATTATGTTCCATAATAAAAATACTGTATGCTTTATACATATTATATTATATATTTTTCAGTATTTGCCCTATCAAAGAGAAGTGAGAGGTGTTTGCTAAGGTCCACAACAGTTAATTTAGATTGCAAGTAGAAGAGAATGGAATAAGGTAAATAGTGAAAGATGTAGTGTAAAAAATACATTTTACATAAAAGTAGTATGTGTTACACCCTCCTGGTCTAGATAAAACATATGTTGTACCTTTGCTTTTAAGTGGTGTTCTGTTTTCCTTAGAAAGAAACTTCAAATAAAACCATATTTAGGCTTTTAGGTTTGTTGGTATTTTGTTTGTTGGTATTTAGGTTTGTTGGTATCAGTTGATGAATCAGAAGCAATTTGGGTAGCAAAACAAAGTTAGATTTTGTAAATCTCACAGCTGAAGGCATCTTAACAACATTCAGGATGAAAACCTGAATTCACTGAGCAAAAATTTTGTGCTTAGTAAGAGTAAAGACAACTCCTCCAAAATTTGGGGACATTAATTTTTAATTTAATAAACTCTTGAACTTTTCTGAAAAATCTGAAATTCTTCTGTAATGAACTAACTGTTAACATACCCTCTTACCTCACACTGAGAATTAGAGAAAATGAGCAAACAAAAACTTGATAGTCTCTCATAAGTTCATGCAAGGAAGAAGCAAAATAATAACAATGAAAAAATACTTGAGACACATATTTCAGTGATTTTCCTTTGGCAGTGTTAGTCACTGTTTTCACCCCATGACCATGAAATTTAATTTTAAGATTCCATAATGTAATATTAAATCAGGAAAAAGGGTTGAGGGGTTTATTTCTGACCAATAAACTCTTACAATGGAAGAATATTCAATAGATGGAGGCAAAGGTGATGTGCCCATGAAGCTTAGGGAATAATGTAGTATGTGACTGACCAGAGACACAAAGAAAGCAGACTTTATCTCAACACAGTGGGGATCAGAGGGTGGCCTTTGTTTTAGATAAACAGCTATGTCAGTTGAGTCATTAACTGGTAGTATAAAATTGGTAGTATAAAAGTTACTACTCCCTGAGTCAGCCAGACCAGCTTGGTGGAGGGAGTGATCACATGGCTCAGACCAACATATGAGAGCTAAACAACAGACAAATGAATTTTAAAGAGAGGGGTGGGTTTGTGGTGGCTTCAACCCATATTACTTCCATGGAATTGGAGACTCCCAGTGTCATGGTGATAAACATATTATAGAGATATATAATGGTAATGGGAATCACACTGATATTATCACTGAACTGTGTATTGCAATTGCTGTGTTTTCCTAAGTGATTGGTTTGTGTATAGCATTTTATTTATGTTCTTGTTAATGTATCACTGAGCAGTCCTTGTCTAAAAGAGAACCTATCTAGACTTTTGCTGGTGACATGGTTTTAAAAAGTTATTACTAGAGTCTCTCTGTATTCACTAGATTTTTTTCTTTCCATCTATAAATATTGATTCTTAGCTAATTCTTAAGTGCCAGAAAGTTAAGAGACAGAGATTAATATATGGTGGACTAAAATCTAAAAAAAAAATTTCTGGTCAAAGTGGCATGTTATGTGTTCATTGGTATTGGAGACCTAAAACTGATCACCTAAGACCATCAACAATTTAGAAAATTATTTTCTTGTCATAACAGTAACTTCACAAACTGTACCATGTGCAGGGTTTTTTCAAGGTATTTTAAGAACATTTGATAAAGTGCCAATATATTGCTGTCAGTTAACTTATCCATGTAATTGGTTGTGTTTATCTCCCTGGGAAAGGAGAAAGTTTGTGCACTTTGATGGGGCACAGAACTGATAAAGGCAATGCCAGATTGTTCACATCAGAATTTCTATAGTGAAAAATCCAAAATTCATATTTCTGTCCTAAATGACTTATATGAGTCATTATGTAGTAGATAATGTTTTTATAGAAAATGTAGTAGGAAGGATTCTGGAAGGAACAGATAGCAATTTCATGCCTTGTTTCTATTATATGCTTAATAGAGTCAGAAATAAGAATATGGAGTTGATTCTGCTTTATGGTTTGCTTTATAAAATACTGAACTGCTCTCAGTGTCTTCGACAGAAGATATTTTTACAGAAGATTCCAGTTAGTAAACCTTCTTGTATTTAATCCTAGGACTCCTAAAGTCAATGACAAAAGACTCTGTGATTGCTGTTGGGCCAGAGTTTCATCCTCTGCTCTTTTGAGTAACCAAAGGATACATCCAGACAAAATAAAAAATTTAAACTGCTGATGGCTCTTATGTTTCTGTCTGTCATAGGATCATATGAATGACTCATCAGATTTGACCATTCATCCAACTGGTTAAATATACTTTTTAGTATACTCTCCAACTCAATATACACAGAAATGTATTCCTTCATTCTATACAGTTATGTGCTGCTGTATAATGTAATTTCATATTTAAATACTCACATAATTCACAATCATTATTTTCTAATTTACCCTACAAAATTCCACATAAAAATTTTTGAATCTTGATACAATTTTTAGCTTTGATGAAGTTATTATATACTTAAAAGAGTGTTGTACTGTACAAAATGTATTTCCTCAAGTGTAAACTTTTAATTTTCAAATACCATGGTTTCTAGATCTTATAAGTATTGTTAGATTTCTGGGGTTTACCTGTCAACTTCATCCTAGTACCTGCAAGAAGGCAGAGACGCCAAAATTATCTGACTTTGAAAAGACCTCTTTGAAGAACAGAAACTTTGTATTTCTTATTTCTTAAGTTAACTGGGGATCTAACAGGACCACAACTCATAGAAACAGAGATATTGGTTGGAACTGATTTCAGAATACCATCAGGTCCAACCTCTAGCTCCAAGGATCACTACTGTCACACTTGATCAGGACAGACAAAGACAGCTTAGCCTACATGATTCTTGAGTTTATTTTGCTGTCTGGGAAAACTGTACCACTGTTGCCCCATCCTCAGAAAAAAAAAAAAATTAAAATTGTTCTAATGTCCAGATCAAATCTCCCAAGACATAATATTTGGCTGTTGCCCACTTTTTTTATCATGCACCAGTACTGAGAAAAGTTTGGTTCCTCTGTTTCTGGATGCAGGCTGATATTTCTTCCCCTAGCCTCCTCTTCAGCTCATAAATGAAATCCAGTTCCCTCAAGTCACATGATAAAGGTGGTTAATCCTCTTCATAATAAAACCTTGTCCGTCTTCTTCACATCATTTATGAACTAGGGGACCACAAACTGATTTTAGTGTTCCAGATGTAGCCTCACCAGTGCTAAGTGCTCCCTGAAACTACTGGTCACAAAGCTCTTAATGGACACAGTTTGCCTTGTTCATAAGTGTGAATATTTAAAAATTCATGACACTTAAATAGGAGCTTACAGCTCATATCCAGTCCTACTGCAGGGCTAATCAGATCCCAGACCATACTGAATTTCTTCTTCTTCTTTTTTTTTTTTTTATCTGGGCCTGAGTTAAGGCTGTGGTAAGGAAGCTTCCTACACTCATATAGCCCCCAGATTATTATCCATTATTGACTTTCCAGGTAGGCAGTGATGATCTTGAAAAAAGAAAACTAAGGTCTGTCAAGAGAGACTTGAGGGCCCTGGGTGAACCGGTCAAGGGAGTAGGAGCACAGGTAGTGTTTTCTTCTATCCTCCTCGTTGAAGGGACAAACCCAGAAAGGCTGAGGAGGACCGATCAGATCAATTCTTGGCTTCAAGCCTGGTGCCACCAGCAGGACTTTGGGTTTTTTGACCGTGGGTCAACTTACATGATGCCAGGCCTGCTGGCATCAGATGGGGTGCATCTCTCCTATCACAGGAATTGGCTGGGCTCATTGATAGAGCTTTACACTAGATTCAGAGGGGGAAAGAGGAAAAACCTGGTTCTCAGGAAATAAACTGGGGACATCAGTGGGGTGTTGTGCCAGCTCCACTGCTACCTCAGGGTTGGTACCAGTCAGGAGGTACTCTAGTATTGCAAACTCACTAAAATACCTCTATATCAATGCATGCAGTATGGGGAACAAACAGGATGAACTAGAGATCTGTGTGCAATCTCGAGACCATGATCTCATTGCAATCACTGAGACATGGTGGGACAGCTCACATGACTGGAACATTGTCATGGGTGGCTATGTCCTTTTCAGGAAGTATAGGCTGGCAAGGTGAGGTGGTGGAGTTGCTCTCTATGTGAGAGAGCAATTGGAATGTATCAAGCTCTCCCTGGGGAGCAATGAGAAGCAGGTTGAAAGCTTGTGGATTAGGATTAAGGGGGAGACTAGTATGGGAGGCATTGTAGTAGGTGTTTACTACAGGCCACCTGATCAGGATGAGGAAGCTGATGAGGCCTTCTACAGACAGCTGGAAGTAGCCTCAAAATCACAGGCTCTGGTTGTCATAGGGGACTTCAATTACCCTGATATTTGTTGGGAAAGCTACACAGCCAGGCACGTGCAGTCCAGTAGGTTCCTCCAGAGCACTGATGATAACTTCCTAATGCAGGTGGTGGAGGTACCGACAAGGAAAGGAGTTCTGCTGGACCTTGTACTGACAAACAAAGGACTGGTTGAGTATGTGAAGGTGGGAGGCACCCTTGGCTGTAGTGACCACGAGATGCTGGAGTTCAGAATTAGGGGCAGTAGGCAGAGGGCCACAAGCAGGATCGCTACCCTGGACAGCAGAAAGGCCAACCTTGGCCTCCTCAGGGAACTGCTTGGAAAAATCCCATGGCACAGGGCCCTAGAAGGTAAGGGGGCCCAAGCAAGCTGGCTAATATTCAATCACCATTTCCCCCAGGCTCAAGATCAGTGCATCCCAAAGAGTAGGAAATCAAGTAAGAGAGTTAGGAGACCTGCATAGTTGAGCAGGAAGCTACTAGATAAACTTGAGCAGAAGAAGGAATTATATAGGACATGGAAGGAAGGGCAGGCCACTTGGGAAGAATACCAGGAGGTTGTCAGAGGATGCAGGGATGCAACAAGGAAAGCTAAGGCATCCCTAGAACTAAACCTGGCGAGGGAGGACAAGGACAACAAGAAAAGCTTTTTCAAGTATGTTGGAGGCAAAAGGAAGTCTAGAGGAAATGTTGGCCCACTGATGAATGAAGTGGGTTCCCTGGTGACCGAGGATAGAGAGAAGGCTGAGTTACTGTATGCCACACTCTCCTCGGTCTTTACTACTAAGGCCAGCTACCAGGAGTCCCAGGCTTTCAAGACCACAGAGGAAGTCTGGAGGAAGGAAGTTTTTGTGTCTGTTGAAGAGGATTGGGTCAGAGATCAGTTGAACAAACTGGACATCCACAAGTCATAGAATAATAGAATGAGAGAATTCTCAGGGTTGGAAGGGACCTTAAAGATTATCTAGTTTCAACCTCCCTGCCTTGGGCAGGGACACCTCCCACTAGAGCAGGTTGCTCAGAGACACATCCAGCCTAGTCTTAAAGACTTCCAAGGATGGGGCTTCCACCACCTCTCTGGGCAACCTGTTCCAGGGTCTCACCACCCTCATGGTGAAGAAATTCTTCCTCATGTCCAACCTGAATTGACCTGTCTCTAGCTTTAATCCATTCCCTCTAGTCCTATCACTGCCCGACAGCCTAAAAAGTCCCTCCCCAACTTTCCTGTAGGCCCCGTTCAGATACTGGAAGGCCACAATAAGGTCTCCCCGGAGATGCCTTTTTTCTAGACTGAACAACCCCAACTCTCTCAGTCTGTCCCCATAGGAGAGGTGCTCCAGCCCTCTGATCATCCTTGTGTCCCTTCTCTGGACACACTCCAGCACATCCATATCCTTCCTGTAACAGGGGCTCCAGAACTGGACACAGTACTCCAGGTGAGGCCTCATGAGAGTGGAGTAGATGGGGAGAATCACCTCCCTCGACCTGCTGGCCACGCTTCTCTTGATGCAGCCCAGGATACGATTGGCCCTCTGGGCTGCGAGAGCACACTGATGGCTCATGTTGAGCTTCTCATCCACCAGCACTCCCAGGTCCTTTTCTTCAGGGCTGCTCTCAAGCCAGTCACTGTCCAGCCTATATTGGTGCTTGGGATTGTTCCAACCCAGACGGAGGACCTTGCATTTGGCCTTGTTGAACTTCATGAGGTTGGCATGGGCCCACCTCTCCAGCCTGTCAATGTCCCTCTGGATGGCTTCCCTTCCCTCCAGTGTGTCAGCTGCCCCACACAGCTTGGTGTCATCAGCAAACTTGCTGAGGGTGCACTCAATGCCACTGCCCATGTCGCTGACAAAGATGTTAAACAAGACTCGTCCCAGTACTGATCCTTGAAGGACTCCACTTGTCACTGGTCTCCACTTGGATACTGACCCATTGACAAACACTCTTTGGGAGCGGCCCTCAAGCCAGTTCTGTATCCACTGAATTGTCCATCAATCAAATCCATATTTCACCATCTTAGAGACCAGAATGACATGCGGGACAGTGTTGAAGGCTTTGCTCACCCTTGATGAAGCCATGTTGGTTACAGCGAATTACTTCATCATTATTCATCTACCTCAGAAGTGCCCGCAGGAGGATCCTCTCCATGATCTTACGAGGCACAGAAGTGAGGCTGAGTGGTCTATAGTTCCTGGGTTCATCTGCCTTCCACTTTTTGAATATGGGGGTTATATTTCCCCTTTTCCAGTCAGTCCATGGGCCCCGATGGGGTGCACCTGTGAGTGCTGAGGGAAATGGCAGAGGTCATTGCTAGGCCACTCTCCATAATCTTTGTGAGGTCCTGGAGAACAGGAGAGGTGCCTAAGATTGGAGAAAGGCCAGTGTCATCCCAATCTTCAAAAAGGGCAAAAAGGAGGACCTGGGTAACTATAGGCTGGTCAGCCTCACCTCCATTCCTGGAAAGGTGATGGAACAGCTTGTTCTTGCCACCATCTCAAAGCATGTGGAGGAAAGGAGGCTTATCATGAGTAGTCAACATGGATTCCATAAGGGAAAATCATGCTTGACTAATCTGATAGCCTTTTATGATGGCATAACTAGTTGGATAGATGAGGAGAGGGCAGCAGATGTTGTATTTCTTGACTTCAGCAATGCTTTCGATACCATCTGCCATGGTATCCTCACAGCCAAGCTTAAGAAGTGTGGATTGGGTGATTGTGCAGTGAGGTGGATTGGGAACTGGCTGAAGGACAGAGCCCAGGGAGTTGTGGTCAGTGGAGGAGTCTAGCTGGAGGCCTGTGACTACTGGTGTCCCCCAGGGGTCAGTACTGGGTCCAATACTGTTCAATATCTTCATCAATGACCTGGATGAAGACATAGAATGTATCCTCAGCAAGTTTGCTGATGATACAAAACTGGGAGGAGTGGCTGACATGCCAGAAGCCTGTGCTGCCATCCAGCATGACCTGGACAGTCTGGAGAGCTGGGCAGGGAGAAATTTAATGCAATTTAACAAGAGCAAGTGTAAAGTGCTACATCTGGGGAAGAACAAGCCCATGTATCAGTATAGGCTGGGGGCTGATCTGTTGGAAAGCAGCTCTGGGGAAAAAGATTTGTGAGTCATGGTGGAAAAGAGGATGGCCATGAGCCAACAATGTGCCCTTGTGGCCAAGAAGGCCAATGGCATCCTGGGATGCATTAAGAAGTGCATGGCCAGCAGGTCAAGGGAGGTTATCGTTGCCCTCTACTCCATGCTGGTGAGACCTCACCTGGAGTACTGTGTCCAGTTCTGGGCACCCCAGTTCAAGAAAGACAGGGAGCTACTGGAGAGAGTCCAGTGCAGGGCCACCAAGATGATTAAGGGAGTGCAGCATCTCCTTGATGAGGAGAGGCTGAGAGAGCTGAGTCTCTTTAGCCTGGAGAAGAGGAGACTGAGGGGGGGACCTCATTAATGTCTATAAATATGTTAAGGGCAAGTGTAAGGAGGACGCAGCCAGGCTCTTCTCAATGCCATTCAGTGTTAGGATAAGAGGCAATGGGCGTAAGTTGGAGCACAAGAGGTTTAGGGTAAACACAGGAAAATCTTTTTCACTGTGAGGGTGACAGAGCACTGGAATGGGCTGCCCAGGGAGGTTGTGGAGTCTCCTTCTCTGGAGACATTCAAAACCCTCCTGGA
>JANVCC010000010.1:44965517-45108256 GCA_025345505.1 Todiramphus chloris collaris | reverse complement strand
AGGCCAATGGCATCCTGGGATGCATTAAGAAGTGCATGGCCAGCAGGCCAACGAAGGTTATCCTCCTCCTCTACTCTGTGCTGGTGAAGTCCCACCTGGAGCACTGTATCCAGTTCTGGGCACCCCAGTTCAAGAAAGACAGGGAGCTACTGGAGAGAGTCCAGCACAGGGCCACCAAGATGATTAAGGGAGTGCAGCATCTCCTTGATGAGGAGAGGTTGAGAGAGCTGGGTCTTTATAGCCTGGAGAAGAGGAGACAGAGAGGTGACCTTATTAATGTCTATAAATATGTTAAGGGCAAGTGTCAGGAGGATGGAGCTCAGTGACATCCAGTGATAGGCGAACTGGTAAAGGATATAAGCTGGAGCATAGGAGGTTTTGGGTAAACATAAGGAAAAGCTTTTTCACAGTGAGGGTGATAGAGCAGTGGAAGAGGCTGCCCAGAGAGGATGTGCAGTCTCCTTCTCTGGAGACATTCAAAACCCTCCTGGATGCATTCCTGTGTGACCTGATCTAGGTGATCCTGCTCTGGCAGGGGGTTGGACTACATGATCTTTTGAGGTCCCTTCCAACCCATAATATTCTGTGATTTAGTTACGTGAAGAACTACAGGAAATGAAGAATGGGTGGTTATTTACTGTTATTTTCCATTTGAGTAATTCCTCAGAAATCTCTCCCCTGATCTATGTGTGCACTAGTGGCATGGTGAACTGTTGGTCAGCATTGTGCTTTATCACAGGAGTATATTGTGCCATACACTGAACACAGCAAAGACCTAAAACAGAGAGCATCCATCTGAATAGTTTATATTTACAATGTGTTTGTTACCCATCCAGACAGAAAATCCTTTTTCATTTGCAATTGATTAAAATATTCTAAATATAAAAGCAATAAAAAAGGAGAATAACATTAAGATAATGAGTTTATTTACTTATTATTTGCATTCAAACTAGTCAGGTACATCCATTAATAACACCACTGAAATATTATTTCTTTACAAAGTATTAGAAAGAGTTAAAATTTAGGGATTTTTAAAAGGTATTCTTCCTAACTCACTTTTCTCCCTCCTTTTAAGCCTGCTTCATCAATATATCTAATGGTTTATGTTTAAGTAAGGGATCAGATTGAAGTACTGTTCTGCTACTATTATGAATGATATTCTTATATTTAGAAGTGAGATTGATGTCAAAATTAGAGGGGGAAAAGCATTGATTTCTTCTTCCTAAATGCTTCAAAAATTTAGGAAAGCAGTTTACTTATGAAAAAAAGATTGTGTAGTCCTCAGTAATCTCAGCAAATTCTGGACATACCCAAATTATATGACTTCTTACAATCATGATATACTCCGTTGTCATCTGCAACCTGAATGGATAAATAGAAGCTTTCTTTTCTTTTTCTTCTTTCTTGGTTTTGGACTTGCAGAGAAGAAAAAATAAATATCTGGGTTAAGTGGTTCCTTTCCACTCTATGTGCACATTCTTTTCTTGAGTACAAAATTAATTAGAGTAATTTAATTATCTAATAATTAGCCATAGCTAAGTTTTCTATCCACTTAGATAGCGGTAAAATTGTTTCCTGAATCTGGAAATTTGAGGAGACATTTATTTGAGTCAACTTTTTTATACCATTTCTCAGAGCTGTCATAAGTGTCCTCAGTGCAGCTAACAACATAGTGAAACAAAAAATTTTAAAAGTACTTTTTCATTTTGCATAGATGATTCAGGTGTGGCCGGATTCTGCACAACATAGAATAGTCTTCAAGTATCTCCAAATGTGTTAATTGCAATATTTTCAAAAAGACTTATACTTTAGCTGAGAACACAGTCTTTCAGAAAAGCTTTGACCTTGCTGTACAGTCCCAAAATAAGCCTAATTAGATAGAGTAGTAGAAAGCCACATCTCTCAGTCAGGTGCCCATTTTCTCATTCTGTAATTATTTTTTACTTTTAAATAATGTACTCCTAGCATAGAAAGTACTAAATTTAATTAATACACTGGTAGATTTTATGTGATATATAATGTGTGGGAAATGCAGTTATCCAAAATAGCAAAAAGGTTTTTTGAATATTCTTCATAGTATATACACATCTAAAATATTTTCAAAAAACAGTGTGGTTTTTCGATTATTGTACAGCCTATACTGCCTATATAATTGTCTTGGACTATAATTTGTAAAGAAGGAAACCCACTAATTAATAGATTAAGCTAAGTCACAAGCAATATAATAATATGACTATTATACCATTTTATTATACCATGAATACTGAATTTAGCTCCTCTTTGAGTTAGGTAGTTTTTACTTTTTATTGTTTTATTTCTTCCCTGTTAAAATCCTTGTCTTGTTTTCTTAGAACAAGGAATAACTACTAACCTACAGTAAATATTTCTGATCACTGTTAATGAAATGGAATACAGTTTGCTTCATAGCTTTAAAGTGTTGTACAATCTTCTTTTGAGTCATAGGAAAATAAAGCATATGGACTGATAAAAAAAAAGATTATGTGAAATTTCTATATGTAATAACCTACATGTAATGGAGTAATGGAATAGTAATGGAAAATCAAAATATTTTGTGGATTAAGTTATACCAAACAATACATGCTCAAAGGTGTTTTTCCCCCTAGAATTTTTGCTGAGTGATTGCACGTAGGAGTGAAGTTTTAGTAAAGAGAAAAGGAAGAATAAGAAACAATTTCTTACTGGTCAGTAGAACCCCATGTACATTATGTTGTTATAATTTAGAAGTTAATTCTGAAGTATAAAGGTGCTGTAAACTTCCTTATGCTAAAAAGTGTGTGAGGAACAAGAAATGCTTTCAAATGAAAATTATTTAGTTACAAAAATTTGATTATACAGTTATTTTTAAGGAGGAATCTAGAATGAACAATGCATCTGTAGAAAGACTTTTTATCTCTTTGATGACATGCGATCCAATTAGATGTAGTTGAACATAACAGAATTTAATAGGCTATTTATTATCAAATCCTTATTGTAGATCTTTACTGCTCAAAGCAGTCATTTGCAAAGCATTCAAGTGCATGAATGTATGCTTATATCTACCTCTGATAAAATGTTTAGTGTAAAATGGTTTACACGCCTATTTATTTTGGGGACATAGTCTTATGACATTACCTGGAAAGTGTTATGAAGTGAATAGATTTAGTCAAGAAATCTGGTGTGGGCTGGAAAATGCTTAGCAGCTTTAATGGCATTGATACATCAGATATATTAGCACTCAGGTGAAAGAAACAGAAGAGAAGATCTCACACACAAAACATGCCATATTAACTGTAACTAAATGGGGGGAAAGAAAGTTGCTTAAAAATTATAATAATCTAAGCTATTAAATGCATCAAGAATAAAATGTTTCCACTTGCTCTGTCTTATTACATTGTATGAAATGTTTCAGAATAGTGAAAGCTAATAAAATGAATATAATCACATATGCGACTTAATTGAAATTTATGATAAATGCAGTATTTTTATCCTTAAATATTTAAAATAGACTATCATAAGAATAAAATATAACATTAAAAAGTTGCCTTTTTTTTTTTTTTTTTAATACTGATAGCAAGGTACTCCAGAGTGGAAAAGAAGGATAATTTCTTTTCTTATTTAAAAGGGGATGGTCAAACTTCTTCAGATAAGGTTGCTTAATGTTAGTTGCTTTCATCCGTGCACTCTGTGCAGGCCTTCAAAATTATGATAGAAATTGTCCATGTGGAGACTCGAGGATTCAGGGAAAAGGAAGGTGCATGAAAGAAAGGAAGGAAGAGAAAATACATGTAAAATGAATAGAAAGATTTAACTGGGCTGCTGTTGCCATTTGTCAACTGGCAAATAAAGCAGCTGCATAAAGGACACAGAAGATTAGCAGTGAAGGGAAAAGACATGACTTACCATGAGCCTTTACCCAGTTTTGCTTCCTGTACTGTCAGTGGGTGCAAGTGTTTCATATGCTTCAGAAGGGTGAAAGCTATTGCATTGAAGACCAATCAATAGATCTCAGAGCAGCTGTGTTTTGGAGACTGTGAAAAGCTCTCTGAGAGGGACCACACCATTAACCCTGCCACCTGGATGGACCTTTGCATGCTGGGGTCTGAGAATGCCAGGTGGAAGAGTTTGGAAGTGACCAGAGTCTCTGGCACTGCTTCAGGATCCACACCAGGATCTTGAAAAAGATTCTTGAAAGGGAATATAGATACCAGGAAGGCCTTTGCCCAGCTCTCATGAACAGCTCCACGGACAACAGCAAGCATAGTCTGGGACGCCTTGACTTTAGTTAGAAAGCAAAGCTATTACTTGAGAGCAGTTTACAGAAATGCTTCTCTCCTTTTGACCTTACTTTCCAAGCGGTATGAAGTCACGCAGCTTGTTGGGCACTGAATGTGTGTAGCTGTGGCATATTCTTGATCATACTTTCCCAGTTTCTTCATAACTGTAAGTACCTTGGAGTACCAGGAGTCCATATTCCTCAAGAAGAATGAAGAGACACTTTCATTTCCAGTTTCAGCAAGTATCTTACAGATGGGATGAGCTGTGGTATTCCTCAAGAAGGGTCAGTGAGGATGCACTGTCTCATTTACTAGCATGCCATCATATCCAGTTGAATGGGATGTCCATGGGTTGTCATTTCATTGATCACTGCAAAATGGAGATATGGACAAACTTTTGCACTAGGAGTAGTTTCAGGGCAATTTTTATTGCTGACTACTGTGAAGGCAACACTGATGTGCTGCTGAACTTGTGTAAGACCGCTGTTGAACCATTCCTTGACCTAGGTGAATACAACATGGCAAGGAATAGGCCACAGTAAACCTGAGGTGACATAGGTTCATTTCCTCATGTTCCTCCTCCCACTATGCTGGTTAGATGTTGAATTAATTTCCCCCACACAGCTGCTCCAATTGTTACTAAAGCTGGTCTGAAGCAAGATGCCAAAGAAAATGCTGTGCATATTTGAAGGGAAGTTGCTGTCACAATGCTTACAGTTGTTTGCTTGAAACCAACATAACTGTTTAAAAGTGAATGGTTATAAAAAAAGGTGTCAAGATCATAATAGCAAAATAGCTCATAAATAAACTTGTGGTTTGTTTGTGTTTTTTTGTTTTTTTGGGTTTTTTTTGGAGGGGGCAGGGCAGGGGCAGTGAAAGAGAAGCTCTACATGGTAGTGGTGGTGAGAAAGTCTTTTTAAAAATCTGTGTAAGTACAAACAATCACTCTGTGTGAGAAATCAGTTCCTTTTTAAATATACAGACAATTTATTTGTGAAAGAACCAATTTTGTTTTCACTAGCAAGAAGGAAACTGCCATATTAATTTATTCCATATTCGAAACAGCGCTCAGAGAGTAAAAGAAGTTTTGCTCTATGCTGCATTTAAATGAGTATATGTGCATGTTTCATTGGAGTATGTGTCCATTTTGTTGTTATTCTCCTTCTCTCATGTTCCTTCACATTCTTTGAATAGAACTCCATTAAAGTTAAATTTGGGGCTTGAAAAAGTTGCTGTGGCCAAAAATTATGTAGTCAAACATAAGACAGCTTTCAAAACTTCTTTTTTCACAGGGAGGTAAAGTACATTGAAGGTTTAAAATCAATGCTGAGGCAAAAATTATTTTTCACTTTACCTCCTAAAGAGAGAGGGGGTTTCTCATCAATAAACTCTTTATACTGAGGCAGACTGTATGTGTTGTAAGTTATTTTAAATTCAGTCACTGGATTCATTGGAGAGTGTATGCATGTCCATGAAAATGTAAACAGTATGTCAAAGCTGCAATTAAATCTACAGAAGGTTTTTTTAAGTTGTAGTTTTCTGAAGTGAAGTGATGCTTTTTTCAGATGGTGACTTACTATAACAGAGAAAATTAAAACATACCTAACAGATGTTTGTGAGATGTTCTGATGGAATGACAATGGTGAATGGCCTGCTTTTTACAGAAAACCATGTATCAAAATTAAAGACATATAGGTGCAGCAGCAGTCATGTCATTAACTGGGAGGATGAGTAAAGGAGCAACTGTTTTAAACAGCAAAGATGTGCCAGACTCATGGGAAGACTGATCTTCATTGGTTATTTTCTAAAATCCACAAAGTACAAGTGGAACAACCTAATTTGATTTCCTACATGAATATGGACAACAGGCCTGCCTTAATTATTACTGTTTGAAGTCCGATATGCAACGTGGAACATCAAAGGACTTGGCTACCTCATTCATTTGAGAGACACAGTCTGTCACCACCAAAAATGACTTTGCTATGAATTGGCAATAACAGATGTTTTTCAGAGGTTCAATTTAGTCTGTGCATTACAATTCTTAGGAAGAAAAAAAAAAAAAAAAAGCAATCAGATTACATTTAAAATTTCTATTAGAAAGAAAAATTTTATGTTCACTACTGCATATGCAATTGGTTGGATCACATCACATCCATGGTAATTCACTTTTTCCAGTAACATTTTGGAACACACAAACTCATTTTAAGGAATACCACTTTTGTTGTTTCTTTTGTGTCTTTTTCCCTTGTCCATGAATTTATTCAGTAGTATTTAGAAAAGCACCATCTAGGAGTCAATGTCTGAGTTTAAACAGTCATTACACACCATTTACTGGACAAAAAGGTGATTGGGTCCAGACAGCATGGGTTCATGAAAGGCAGGTCCTGCTTGATGAACCTAATCTCCTTCTATGACAAGATGACCTACCAGTGGATGAGGAAAAGGCTGTGGATTATTTCTACCTGGACTTCAGTAAAGCCTTTGACACACTTTTCCACAGCATTCTCCTGGAGAAAGGGGTTGCTCATTGCTTGGACGGGTATACGCCCTGCTGGATAAAACACTGGGTGGGTGGTGTAAGAGCTCTCTACAACTACCTGCTAGGAGGTTGTAGAGGGATTAGTGCTGGTCCCTTCTCCTAAGTAACAAGCGATAGAACAAGACAAAAAGCCTTCAGGTTGCACCAGGGGAGGTTTAAGTTGGATATTAAGAAAATTTTATTCACTGGAAGGGTTATCACACGTTGGAACAAGCTGCCCAGGGAAGTGATTGAATCATCACCCCTGTTCTTGTTTAAAAGATGCATAGATGTGGTGCTTAGCAACATGGTTTAGGCGTGGACTTGGTAGAGTTAGATTAACAGCTGGACTTTCACTCTTCTGCTTTGATGGGAGAAATGGAAACAAGATGTGAAATTTCCTCCATTCTCAAATAATATAACATATTAAGTGGTAAAATAAGATGAAATAAGATTTTTTTCCCTTGATATCTTCTTTGCAAGACAAGATTAAAAATAAATATTCTATTTCAATAAAGCAAACAGTAGCCTGTGGTCCTTTACTTCATTATTATTATTACTTATTTATTTACTTAAAGTTTTTCAGGCTTTATTATGGCAATACTACTCAATGGTATCTCAGAGATAATCACAAGCTTTCTGAACAAACTAAAAGGTTTGGACAGGCTTGGACATGCTCTCAATTCAGCACTTTACTCCCACAGGGTGCATGGTGTTTATATTCCATGCCTCTGTTTCTTTATTTCTTAAGACATTTTTTTCTCTAGTTAACTGTTTATTTATATTATAGTAGTGTGTAAAAGCCAGGCTCCACTTTTAACTGGGGTTTTGTTTTGGTTTATTTTCTTCTAGTATCCTAATCTGTTGCTCTCAATTCACATACAGTTGCTGAGGTATCAGGCCATGTAGAATAAGTTTTATGGACTTCAAGAGAGTCAGACTTGTACTGAGTTTTTGAGAAAAAAGGCTCAAAGTAAGACCCTATTTGCTATAATGCAAGTGATAGTGGAAGGAAAAAATATGTAGCTAAAAGGTTGAAAGCTGGAAATTTGATGGATCTTTCATCACTGATTGTTGTTGTTTTAGGAACATATATGCCTTCAAGTGTATCTGGTGGTGGAAAGAGGACAATGGAAGTCATAACAACAAATGCTTTGTGTATCACATACAAACTGTTGGGAGATCTATTGTAATCACTAAAGTGTATTGGTTTTTTTTTTTTTTTTTGTTTGTTTGGGTTTTGGTTTTTTTTGTTTTTTTTTTTTTTGTTTTGTGGGTTTTTTTTATTTTTTTGTTTTGTTTTGTTTTTTATGTGTGATGTTCGCAGGTTTAAGTGGAATTACCTGAAGAAACACAAAATAAACAACCCCAACCCAAAACCAAGATCCAAAATACCAAATAGCTTGTAAATGTTTATGAAAATTGAGGTATGGAGTCATAGAATTATAGAACAGTTTGAGTTGGAAGAGGCTTTTAAAGATCATCTAGTCCAATCACCCTGACACAAGCATGGATATATTTCACTGTATTTTTCACTATAGACCCAGGGTTTTTAAATCAAATGACTGACTGCATAACTGACTGTCTGTAAAACTCCAGGTAGCAATAAACCTGGAAAAAAACAACAGTGGCAGCAGAATTGAGCAAGCAAGGGAGGCACCTGTTTGGTGGCTTGTCTTTTTGTTTTAACATACGTAGGTTTTTAACTCTCACTGTAGGAGATTATAACTCTTCTTTCAGTTCTCATTTTTATCTTTGTCACGTTCAGTACAGGGGCATGTACATTAGGAATTTGAGCAACCATCCTATGTGAAGAAACACAGTTACAGTGTTTCTTCATGGAGTGGTTTCAGAGAACATGATCCGGTTTCCTTTTGAATGAAACAAAACAAAACAAAACACAAAACCAGAATTGCACTATGAGTGCACATAATGCACTCCAACTGCATAGTCAATACATGGGACAAGTCTAGATACTATGGAAATTAGATACTATGGAAATTAAAACTGGAAAAATACATATTTTGTGATGTCGGGACTCCCTAGTGAACTGTTACATTTAACAGATCTTATCTTTGCAGTCTCCACATCTTATTGATAAGAAGTATAGTCAACTTGTGTTATAGCAAGTTTAAGAGTGCTCATGAGTGTTCTTCCATAAAAATTTTCATAACATTTTTAAACTGCACATAGGCTAATATGAAGAAATATGTAGAATTTAGCAAGGATCATGTGACAGGCATTGAGATGAAGACAGAAGTAAGGAATTGTATTTACAGTTGCTAGAAAATAATTGATAACTGTATAAGGCAAAATTAGGGGAAATACATCCTCAGGCAGAACTTCAAATTAAGAATTCTGGGATTATGTTGATTTTTCTCGTATCTTTTACTTAGCTGCAGCCATCTAAAATGGTCTCTGGAATATAATACTGTCTTCTGTTAGTGTACAAGTACAGTACCAAAAGAGAACTGGACAATCTACGTACCTGCTTATTTTGGGAGGGGAAAAAATAATCTTATTATTCATACATGTTGTATGTTCCAGTCAGAAAATTGTTGTTTTTCTAAAATGCACAGGGAAGAAATCTTGAAAGCAGGAAGTGTAACAATAATCAAAAAGAAGAACAAACACCAGAATACTCAGAGCATATTAAATCTTAAGAATATCAAAAATATAATTTATGAAAATGTTTTATTTTCATCCAGACCTAATCTATGAATCTAAGAAAGAAAAACTAACAACAAGCTATGGCCTAAAAATCATACAAGTACTAACAAGGGTGTAACATGTATTTCAAGAGCAAACAGTGCAGAAATGTGTGAAGCAGCTGAAACTATGCAAGAGTTAAATTCACAATAATGAAAAAGCTACTTCAAAAAGTTTAGTAAATGTTTATATGTTTACACAATGTTTATACACATTGTGGATTTTTCTAAGTAATATATACTATAAAAAAAAACCTAGAGTAGCAAAAAAATCTCACTTTCTGACTCTTAAATTTTCATCTTTGAATTGCATATCTCCACTCCCACTGGGGTTCCCCATTAGAAGTTCTTCTCTGTTACTAAATCTAGTACAAGACAGGTAGGGTAAAACATGCATAAAATATTCTGAATTAATTAACAATTATTTTTTCTCCAGTGAAGAATGATGGAGAATTAGAAAAGACAAACCTTTATCTAAATTGAGTTCTTTTACTCATTGAGAATTACCAGCTGGAAAAGAGTTGTAGTTCTGAAGATCTAGCTAAACATATCTTTTTGTGTGTGTATTCTAATATATAGAGGGTTTTTAAAAATATTCTTTAGATAATCTTCCTGGTATCTCTGGAATAATACAACTATTTAAATTTAGAAACTAAATAGGCCCTGTGTACCACTTTGACTTCTAGAAATTAACTTTCCTAAAGTTCTACAGTGTACTCAGGTCAAAGTATTCTTCAAACAATTACAAATTCCATTACGCAGATAGGTATCATGTCACGGAGTTCCAATATGCACCAGCCTATGATCACCTTTTTCATCCTCTGCCCATAACGATGCTTCTGTCTTTTGATGTTTTGAAACATGTCCATAACTAGCTTACAACATATCAAAAATATCTAGCATGCTATGCCAACAGTGAAACGTTTGCTTCCAACCTGAACATCTAGGACTGTCCATTTAATTCCAGTTAGATATGAAACTGTACTTGTAGATAATCTGGAAATGAAAAGGTGAATAAAATAAAGTAAAATAAAATAAAATAAAATAAAATAAAATAAAATAAAACCCTCTTCATTTTTTCCCTTTGTAATGTTTTAGAATTTCTTGTGAATCTATGTCTTGCCTTGAAACCTGGTAAACCAAGTGACTACACTTTAATGGGTGTCTTAAGCCTAACCCCTAATTATCTTCAGGGATTATTAAACCTCTTTCCCTGGGGAAAAAAAAACCAAAAACCAATTATTACTTAAGTTGACCTTTTTTCTTTCTCTGCCTATTTATTTAAGAGAACACTGAGTTGAATATGTGCTCAAAGCTGAGAATTTTACTAAGACATTTGGGATTACTTTGTTTTGTTGACTAAACTGCTTCTCCATTTGCTTCCATGTCACATCTGAAAATCCAGCAAGAAGCTTCCTAGAAACAGACATGTTAATCTTATTGATACAAACCACTAAACATGACTGAAACATACCCTATAAAATAATACTACTAGAAATAATGGATTAAAATTATATATTTTTAAAAGATTTGTTCAAGCTAATAGATTTTCATGAATGGAAGCTGAGACACTGATGTATCTAACTGACCCAAGTTACTGAGGCTCTAAAAAACACAGCAGCTTGTCAATGGTAGTTATATGAAGCAGTAGCTGCTGAGAGGGGGGTACATGAATTATGCCTATTCTAAAATTTATAAATAACACACAAACCAGCCCTGTCTTTAAGGCAAGCAGATGGCTTTCAGCTCTAAACAGTCTTCCATCAAGCCTTACCGTGAAGAAGGACGCTTTTGGAACTTTACAGCTGGGCTGTTGCACAGTGAGGTCTTGGTCAATATTTTTTCCAGGCAGTTTCAGCTTTAAAGTCACTGTATTTGTGCAAGCAGAAGAGAAGAGGAACTTAATAATCTAACCTCATTTAAGAAGAAAGTTTTGAGCAATAAAAGCTAACGAAATCTTAACAAAATTAGGAACCAATTTAATAGAAAAAAAATCATGGGCATCTTGAACAGAGGATTTTGGTGATTCCTAAGCAAAAGTGAAAATCACAGCATGATTGAGGTGGAGAGGGACCTCTGGAAGTCACTTGATCCAACCACCCAAGATCAAACAAGTCCAACTAGAGCCAGTTGTCCAGAACCACATTCTGTTGGATTCTGAATATCTTCAAGGATGAACCAGCTGCTCTGGACAGCCTGTGCCAGTGCTCAGCCACTATCACAGTAAGAAAGTGTTTCCAGATATTCAGAATTAATTTCCTGAGTTTCAGTTTGTGCCCATTTACTCTGCTTCTGTCACTGGGCACCACTGAAAAGAGCCCAGCTCCATCTTCATCTGATAAACAGTCCCAGTTCTCAGCACTTCTTCATAGGAGAGATGTTTCTGTCCCTTTATCATCTTCACTGGACTTTCTCCAATATGTCCATGTCTCTCTTGTACTGAGGAGGCTGGAACTGGACACAGAACTTCATCTGTGGCCTCACCAGTGTTGAGTATATGGGAGGGATCACCTCCCTCAACCTGCTGGCAAATACTTAAAATGAAAACAAGTAAAAAATAGTGGCATAAATGAAAAAAATTGTCACAAGAATCACAACAGAAGCTGAGCATTTTTCCTTTCACTAACCATGAAACTCTTCTAAACAGAACGCAAAACATCATTACAAAAATATCTTTGTAGGTTAAACTGTGTTTTACATGCCTTACAAGGTGTAACCAAATTGTTTACTAATGAAGATTAAATTCAGACAATATTCATATACTGACCCATGTATTCTCTCTGATTTGCAAAATTATAAAATTATATCAAAAACTGTCTCTGAGTTAAGTTTACTGATACTTTTTTACTGATTCTTTGTTTAGCTTATTTTTGTAATTGTTATATGATGATCTGTTTACATGGAAAATGTACAAATATTAATGGCACTTCCAGTCTTTCTTAGAATTAAGAAGTGTGAATGTCATAACACTAGAAATAATCCTAGAGAAAGGCAACATGGGAAATTTTTTAATGCCTCTACAAATATATGCTATTTGGTGACAGATTTGTGTGTATTGCACTTACTGAACAATTGTGTCTTGTTGAGTGCTGGTATATCCTCCAAGAGGTGGTTTGTTGAGACAAAGGCCAAAGGAGCTTGTTTTCAAAAGCTTTAGGCTGAATGCAATGCCTTCAGCACGAAACACAGAGGCTCTGTGGGGCTGGTGGCTTTAATTATATAACCCCAAGGAAATCAGTTAACATTGATCATACATTTTCACTTCACCTGGTAGAGGTCTGTTACTGTGAGTGTATGTTTTACTTTTGGGGGGGGGTGGGGGTGGAGGGAGGGGGAGCAAAACAGACCTCAGCAGTCATGTCCCAAAGTATGAAAGCATGGTCTACATCTATTCCTTGATGGTATTCTTATTTACCATTCTTAGAATGCTATACAACTAAGACTATATTTACATGTATTCAACTGCATTTCTATTAACAGTTTAGAGTGGGGGTCTGAATTTCCATATTGAGAATTTAAACCTGAGGACGTTATTGGTGGTAGGTATCTAGGACTTCAGAAATATAGATGTGTTTAAAGTAAAGAAAGGATTTGCAAATATGCCTGTTTACTAGGGACCATGACTGACACTGACTCTGAAATTATTCCTTCTTTTTTTTTTTTTTTTTTTTAATTTTTTTTTTTTTTTTTTTTTCAAATTTTTGAGAGGATAAAACATTAAACTTCATCTACTATGGGTAATGATAATCTCCTGCACTTAAGCTATCTATAGAAAACTTTTTACTCAACAGCTTGAAATTAATGACGTTGTCAAACAGCTTTGGCACTAAACTGATATCTAAAAAAAATTAGTTGTATATTTTATGTAAACTAGTGCAATCAGAGAAGTGGTTCATAACTTAAGATCCACAATGTGTTACAAAATTTTTGTATTTTTCTAAGAAAACTTTTTAGTGGTATGGAAAAACATAGGTCACTTTTTTTTTTTTTTTTTCTATGATGATTTCTAAGGCTAAATGTGTTACTTGTTCAGAATCTTAGCTGTCAGTTCATTTTTTGTCAATGAGGGGAAAATACTGCCATGTTCTCTCCTGGAATATTCAAAATGAATATAATCACAAAGAAATCATGAATGAAAGAACAGGTAGTGGAAGTATAATTTGAGTATAAGCAGGTAAAGTTTGGGGAACAGTGAAATTTTCCCCTACTTAAGATTGTTGGACAGTTTTATCATTAAATGTGTTGCCATTTATCAGCGTTAAAAGTTTGAGTATTTCTTTCAGATAGAAATATCTAGGATCGTGTTTTTTCTTTCTATTATTTTTTTTTCCTTTTTTAACCTGTGGATTGAAAGAAAACAATAGTGAGAATGAATTTCATGCTAGCAGACACTTTTAAGACTAGATTTAGCTGCAGCCACATTATCTTAGATAATGGGAGAATTTTTCTTCATTGAAAATGCTCCCTGTCGCTTAAGAAGAACTCACTGAGGCAGCCTGCCATCTAGCTTTTTCACAGCAAAATAGGCTTGCAGACTGCAGATGAGAGACTCGGGAGCAGAGACAATTTTAACTTAGCCATCCCTAATTTATCTCAAGCTTTTTCAATTCATCTTCACTGCTCTGTGCACAGTGGAACACCAGATTGTCAACCCCTGGGAACAGAATGCAACCAGGGATCTAGAGAGCTGTCACATCCTGAGAAATATTTAAATTGTGCTGATTTTCTTCTGGAGTGCTGAGCAGAGGGAATGAAACTCTCCATCAAGTCATAGCTTTGCAGGCAATAGATCAGAGGATACTGCCAGTTTTTCTAATGGATTATTGTTATCGGGCAGGTTCTTCCTGAAGGTAGGTAGTAACTCTCTCAATTCATTACCTACACTATTTATCAGGTAATGTTCTAATGAGCTTGTAATCCAGATACATTAAGAAATACGTTAACTAAGTAATCTGTATTGATTGAATGATGGCACTTTATTGCAGCATGTTTGCAGGTAAAATACTCTGATCTACTTACTGTAGATGTGTTGTATCTACTGCCAAGTGCTTTGTCAGCAATCCCCCCAGGCAAAAAGCAATCTCTAACCTTTAAAGAAAAACAAAAACCACAAGTCCATTGTGCTGCATATAACATTGCCATAAGTTCATGCTGACTGTCCAGAGTATTTTGTTTTTATGAAACAATGAATAATGGATAGAAAAATCATATTTCTGATTTTTAATTTGTTATAGGTGAGTATTTTTCAGAATATTTTCCAAACCTGGGTATAGGCATAACTCCTTTTAAGGTGCTACAAATTAGTCATCAAGTTAGATATTTTCTTGTTTGGTATGATGTTTCACCCTTTCGTTTGGGGAGTTAGGATATTTAATTCTCAAAATCTCTGATGTTAGACATGTAACAGAAGGCTGTTATTGTATCTGTACTGCCAGACTCCAGGAGCTTCTTAGTAAAGCACAAGGATTATATACTACAACTGGGGTTTTAAAGACAAAATCTGTAAGGAAGAATTTCATGTCTTTTAAACTTTTCTGTTTAAATAGTAGTCACAGCAGCTGTCTCCTGATCTGAAATGCTTAGTGTATGTCTGTAGCTTGTGAGGTAGGCTGACCTAAAAATGCAAAATCTCTAAATGGCAAAGCCAGACATTTTTGAACGATTCCAAGCGCGGGAGTTGCTGCAGATACAGAGAAAGCCCTGCCACATACAAGTTAAAGTCCTGGCTTTGTTTCATTTGTGAATTGGCACTGAACCTGAGAACAATCTTGAGGCTTGATCACAAAAAGACAGCTGCAGGGCTAAGCAAGAGTTAAGCCCTGAAAAAAAAAAAAAAAAAAAAAATCTTACCTGTAGCTTCTTGTCCAGTGCACTTGCTGTACTGCTGTCATGCTACCAAGAAAAAAATGATGTATGAGCTTCAGTATTATGCACTTGATAGTGCAGTGGATATACAGAACTGGATATTTAGTCACAAGTGGCAGATGTTTGTCATGTTTTTTAATGTACTACTGAAAGAAAATGCAAAGATAGTAATAGGCAACAAAGATAGTGGAAGAATGAGATTTCAGAAGCCCATAAGGGTTAAAATCAGTAAGTCTGAGATAAGAGTATTCTCTAGTGTGTTTAACTTCCTCTGTTTATGGAATATAATATTTTAAAGGCATTAATAATAATTTAAGGCAGTATATGTTGTTCCTGTATGCAACCCCTGAAAGTTCCTGTCCTCTACAGTCTTGGAAAGGCTGAAGGAAAAAGAAGAGCAATTGATTCTGTCTCATTTCCAATGAACTCTGTTAAAGTACTTCCTTTTCTATGGACCTCAGAATGACTGGGGCAAAGAGGCTTTCATTAAACTCTCCCTAGAGGCTCCTACCATCAGCAAGCTGTTTTTCAAAGGAAGTATGCACACTAGATGTGTTTTCCCCAATCTCCAAGGCTTCTTGTTTAAATATATAGAGCCCTCTTAAAATGCTTCTGGGTACCCATGGATATTTCAGCATTTTGTGCAATCACTTATGAATGCCACAGTATGGGTATTTCTTATTGTAGGTTGCTGGTATGAAAACCTAACTTTTATGGATCCATTTTGTCTCTTTTGGGTCCAATTGTACATTTCCTTTAAATGTTATGTTACTTAAAACACTAGCTAATTAAATATAATTGTTTCTAATATATGACATTGGGGAGTAACCAATAGCAACGTAACAATATAGTTGATTATCTTTTCTTCAAAGTAAGATTAAACAAAACACATTAAACAAAAAAAAATTAAATGGAAGGGTAATATTGAACAACAGAAAATGAAGATTAATGTTTTTATGTTCTACCTTTACCTTCACATTGTTATTTTTCTTTTTATCTATCATGCTGTGCACGCCTCCTTCTCTTGATAGAGATCTATGGTGTGCCCACATATTATGCCATTTTCACCTGGAAATTTCTGCTGCCTTCTGAAATCCTTTTAGGCTGTTTGTGTAAATAACTGTATTGCAAAATGTAGTATAGCATAAACAGATCAAACAGTTCTGGGAAGGAAAAAAAAATCAAGCTCAAATTGTTTATTATGGTGTTAAATGCATCCTCTTTAAAGTGTAGTCTTCTGCCTGCCCTGGTTCCACTCATATTCATGTTCCACTTTTATTTTGCTATTCTTTCTTCTTTCCTATGATAACAATGTCCTTAAAAAGAGAAAAGAAAAAAAAAAAAGGAAAAAAAAAAAAGAGGGGAAAAAAAACCCCAAACCAGTTAATTTTCCACAGGAATTTATAGCATTACACCAAACTGACCTGCCTTCTTTACATTCTTCAGCAGTCCTTAGACAAAACCATTTATCTCCTGTGCTCTACTTTGCTTGAGCAAGTAAGTGTAAGTGTTCACTGTATTCCTTCCTTGATATCTTCTTAGGTTCCACTCCTTTCTGTTCTGCTGTGCTAGACAAATCATAAAATCGAAAGATCAATTTTGACAGTTTTCTTCAATGCATTTGGTTTTCCCCTGTGCTTACTTCACAGCTGTTTGAGGTCAGGGTTTATACTTCTCCCAGAGTGAGCCTCTATAAGGTAAAGAACTTGGTAGAACTTGGTAAAGAGCTATGTAGAACTTGGTGCAAGAAAAAGCACCTTCTTACTTGTGTTATATTCTTTGTCATTCTTACTTGTTTTATACTGGTGAATATATTTGTGGTAACTATCCTAATTCTATACAGTGGGTATAAATATCTACTGGGAAAAAAAAAAAAAAAAAGATAAATCTGTTCTTTGAAATCTAACAGGTAACTACTGTCCTTCTAGGTTTCAGGAATGACTTGCCACTATTTACAGCATTTATGAAGTGTATTCTGTTGTTTCAAGTGTATCTTTTACACAAATCATTAGTTAGACAACACATTTGATTATGCAGTAATTCTGTTAAGACTTAAGTAGATGTAATGACATTCAGCAAATCTTTGTTTTCACACACAATTTCACAATTTTGACTTAAAAAGAGTGAAAAGATATTTTCCTCTGAGAATCATATCTGATTATTGTAAAGCACATCAAGAAAGACAGTGGAAAGAACATACAAATCTAGTTCAATTTTACAAAGATGTTTTATTTTGGTTGAAATGCTTCAATACATTCTTAAACTGTGATCCATCTTCTTAAACCATGGGATACCCTGCGTAGCTACAGTTACAAGTCTTGTGTTGTACCTTTCAGCTCCATATTTCAGTTATGCAGAATGTCTGAAATTTTAGTTAACACTGGTATGTAAGCAACTGAGTAGATAATGTGTTCATGTTTTCATTTAAAAAAAAAAAAAAAAAAAGAAAAAAGAAAAAATAAGTACCAGGATTCACTTCTCCTGGTTTACTCTGTCCTTAACTCTTAAGAGAACTCAGATCAAGTAATAACAAATTGCTGGCTACTTATGTTCTTCTGATAGACAAAGTTTACAGTTCAAAGTAGCTGGTACTCCTGCTGAAAGGTATGTAGTTTACAAAAAATATTGAGAAGTCCATGATTAAAAGAATGAATATTAATATTACCCTTCAGGGTAATATATTACAGATTATATATTTTTATATATTTATATCTATATATTTTTTTACTATATATTTTAATACAATTTTCTAAACATGGATCTGAATTCCTCTTTTCTGTAACTCACCTTGGTTCACTATAGTTTAAAGAAAAGCACTTAGTTTTGATAAGCTTCCAAAGATTTGTGTTTTTTGTTAGTGTCCCCTGTCACATACCCCACCCCCCATGTGATATGAAACCACATCTGAAAACATGTAATAATTGCCCCTATTGCCTTTCTGGAAAGCCCTAAATTTAGTGTAAGAAAACTTGAAGACTTGTAAACCATATGGTTCAATAATTATTTTAACTGAAGTTTCTTGTTGTAGATTTAAATCTTCTACCTCCTTTCTAAGCAGTAGAAGGCAAATATGCCTCAGAAAATAAGAATGTTATACCCTTATATCCCTTCTTATCCTTTTTCTTTCTACTATATATTTCTGAGTTATCTGGAAACATCCAGGGTTGGACTGAAGAGAAGTTGCCAATAAATATATAGGGTTTTCTGCAGTAGGTTTTTTCAGGTGCAGTTAAAAATTTGGTTTGTTTGGAGAGCTTCAGTAATGCTTTTCTATCTTAATGCAGTCATTACAATTGCTGTCTCACACAGAGAGATAAAAAATATTCCTGAAGAAATTATAGTAATATATCTTGTTCTGAATGTCATTTAATATCCAGTTTACCTGTTTGTTGCACTGCTGGAAGTCAGTACATTGAATCCAATGGAATAAATAAGGGTGGAATCAGGCTCAGTATATTTAAATACTGCCCCTTATTTGCCCCTACATGTCCATCAGTGTGAAGTTCCTATCTTAAACAGTGTTTATTAATAAGGCTTTGAAAGGCAGGTTATTTATTTGAACATAAAACTGTTTTTGCTTTGCTCTTCCAACTGTTGCTGAAGATTAGCAACACTTTTCAACTCTCTATAGTTTTTCAGATTTTGCAAACTTTTACCTCCTTTCTCCAGTGTTTCCTCCATTCTCCAGTACTTCCTCTTATCCTTTTTGTCAACTTTCATTTGTCAGGTTGAACTTTTCTGGTACTGTATGATAAAAGTGAAATAAACTCAAATTTCAGAGGTTGAACTTTATAAGGGTTTTATTTTTTTAAGAAATACAAGGACCAGTATGCTTTCTCCACCTATTTGTTCATGTAGAGGGTAGGATTGGAAAGGGTAAATAAGCTGTGTTATCTATTCTTTGGGGTATGAACCCATGAGGAAAACAGACATTGCCAAAGTGAACAGATTAAAAAAAAAAAAAATCAGACTCCTAAAATATTTAAAGAAAAGTATTTTGGTCTCTTTTCTGTATTCCCAAGAGAAGGAATAGTTCTGTTGCAATTATTATAGTGCAGTCTCTGAAATGTAGGGATGATTTTTAGTGCTTTGAAATGACTGAAATATCACTCCTATATCTGATCTTCCTTGCTCAGTAGTTGATTTAGTCCTCCTGCACTTCCTCCTACGTACACGCTGATACTCTCCTTACTGTAGTCCATGTTAACCACCATATATTGTGTTTAACTATTGTTCCTTGTAGGCAGTGAGGGTGTGCATGAATATGATGCAACAGCAGAGACACTTGAGCATTTGCCAACACTGAAGGTATGTTACGCTGTCATTCCCTCTTCTGGAAAGGCTTTTCAGCAGCTTTGCCTCTGGAGCTTGCAAAACCCCTTGACGAGCCACTCTCAGCATAAGCCTGATGAAAACATAACTCAGCAGAAAAAAATGCATAGTTTTCTAGTAGCTTAGTAACTTGAATTGTATCAGCTATGGACCTCATGAATCTGAGACTTGAGTCACATTGAGCAAAGATCTGGGAGACTGAGGCTGTTTGAGGAATGGGGTGGAAGGAAGGGTTTCCTCCTGTTTACTGCAGTAAACCCTTAGCTTACCACAGCTATAACATTTAACCTCACCTTAAAACTGCCTTGCACTCTTTGTAAATCTCCCTTACAGCCTGTCAAAAAGTGTCAGTGGAGGAAAAATGAGATCTCTGCTCACTTTCAGAGAAGGTCATGATGCTTGGGTATGTGCCTCATAGAGGAAAAGCAGCTTTTCAGCCAAACAGGGAGATTGAAATCACTTAGAGCTTTGAAGCTTCCCTTGCCATTGAAACACCTGTTACAACACTAGTCAAAATAGTAAATCAGTAAGGATCTCTAAGAACCATGTATATAATTTATTAGATCTAGTTAAACAAGGCCCAAACACAATCACTTATATAAAAATGGAAAAACATACTCAATAGTGATTTTTTAAGATTGGGGCAAGATATATATATATATTTTTTTTTTAATTTTTTTTTTTTTTTCCCCCCTAAACTTTTGATTGTTTGGGGTTTTTTTGTATTATTGGGTCTGCCAGTTCTGTGTCACCACCCTTCACAGTCTGGGTGTTTGTTTCCTTCTTACTTTGTTTCGGACGGCCTCTACAATGCTGAAAGATTAAAGGGACTGGGCACAATATGCTAAATATCTGGGTAAATCTTGAAATGGCCAATAAGTTCAGTGTTTTCAAGTTTTTACTCTGTGTGTTGCTGCACCTTCTTCTTCAGCTTCATGAAGACCATAATTTTTTCCATGTATTCAAATGAAGCAGAATTCTTGAGTGGAACTCCTACATAATACAGTAAAATAGAATCACAGAATTACAGAATAGTTGAGGTGGGAAGGTACATTTGAAGGTCACCTGGTCTAACTTCCCTGGTCAAAAAGAATCATACAATCATAGAATCATAAAGTCATAGAATGGTAGAGGTTGGAAGGCACCCCTGGTGATCACCAAGTCCAACCCCCCTGCCAGAGCAGGATTAGCTACAGTAGGCCACACAGGAAAGTGTCCAGGTGGGTTTTGAAAGTCTCTAGAGAAGGAGACTCTACAACCTCCCTGAGCAGCCAGGTTGTGGAGTTTTTCTCATGTTGAGGTGGAACTTCATGTGTTCCAGTTTGTGTTCATTGCTGCTCATCCTACCACAGGGCACCACGAAAAAAAGACTGTCCCCTTCTACTTGACACACACCCTTCAGATATTTGCAAACTTAATCAGATCCCCTCTCAGTCTTCTCTTCTCCAAGTTAAACAGTTCCAGGTGTCTGAGCCTTTCCTCACAACCATCTTCTGTTACCAGGGCTCCCACCTCATCAAGCAGCAGGCCCACATTTTCCCTAGTCTTCCTTTTACCATTGAGTTATTTGAAGAAGCCCTTCTTGTTCTCTTTTACTTCCTTTGCCAGAGTTAATTCCAACAGGGCCTTGGCCTTCCTTGTTGCATCCCTACACACCCTGATAATGTTCCTCTAATTCTCCCAAGTGACCAGTCCCCTTCTCAACATACTGTGAAGTTCTTTCTTCCACATGAGCTTGTCCAGCACCTCCTTGGTTATCCGTGCTGGTCTCCTGCCTCCTCTGCTTGCTTTTTTACTCAAAGAAATGCACCCATCTTGAGCTTGGAGGAAGTGATGTTTGAATATTAACCAGCTCTCTTGGGCCCCCTTACCTTCTAGAGTCTTAGCCCAAGACATTCCTCCAAGTAGGTCTTTGAAGAGGACAAAGTTAGCCCTCCTGAAGTCCAGGGTTGCAATGCTACTTATTGCCCTGCTTCTTTCTCATACGATATGAAACTCTACCATGTCGTGATCACTATCATCAAGGCTTCCCCCAGCCTTCATATACCCAACAAGGTCGACCTTCTTTGTTCATTAATACAAGGTCCAACAGCACACCTTTCCTTGTTGGCTCTTCCACCATCTGTACCAGAAAGTTATCACCAATGCACTGCAAGAGCCTTCTAGATCGAGTATGCTTAGCTTTGTGGACTTTACAACAAATATCAGGGTGCTTGAAGTCACCCATGATCACCAGAGCATGTGATCTTGAGGCTACTTCCAGCTGTCCGTAGAAGGCCTCATTGATATCTTCTTCCTGGTTTGGTGGTCTATAGTAGACATCCACAACAGTTTCACCTATATTTGCATGACCTTTAATTGTTACCCATAAGCTTTCAACACATTCTTCATCCCCTCTTGGGTAGAAAAAAATCTGCTTCCTTTTTGTTTACTTCACACTGTTTTGGGTATCCCAAGCAACATTATTTATTTATTTATTTATTTAAATATATATTCCCTGCAGTTAATAACTAAGATTTTAAGTCATAACATCAAGTTGTTTGCTCATCTTAACAACTCCTAACCACTCTGTAGAAGTATGACATCACCAGCAGTCACCAGTGCTTTTCCTCAGGGTTCCATACTAGGGACAGTTCTGTTCAATATATTTATCAACAATCTTGATGCAAGAGATGAATTCACCATTACCAAGTTTGCTGATGATAATTAACTGGGCAGTACTGTAGACTCTCTTGGGGAACAAGATGCCTTGCAGAGGGATCTAGAGGTATTAGAGCACTGGGCTATAAATGCCAAGTTCTGCACCTACGATGAAATAACGCTGGACACCAGTATAAACTGGGAGAGGAGTGGCTGGAGACCATCCCTACAGAAAGGGATCTGGGGGTGTTGGCTGGCAGCAGGCTCAACAGGAGTGAGCAGTGTGCCCTGGCAGCCAAGAGGACAAACTGCATCCTGGGGACATCAAACACTGCATAACAAACTGGTCAAAAGGGGTTATTATTCCGCTGTGTTCAGCATTGGTGTAGCCTCACCTCGAGTACTGTGTGGAATTCAGGGACCTAAAATTTAACTAGGTTGTGTGGGTACTTGAATTTGCCCAGAGGAGGGCAACAAAGCTTGTGACAGGGCTGGAAGCAATGTCCTATGAGGAGCAGCTAAAGATTTAGGATTTGTCTAGTTTGAAGAAAAAGAGGTTCAGGGGTGACCTCATTGCTCTCTACAGCTTCCTGAGAAGGGGAAGTGGAGAGGGAGGTACTTCGTGGGAATGGTTCAAATCTCTGTGCCAGGGAACGTTTAGACTGGACATTAGGAAGCATTTCTTTAGTGAGAGGGTGGTCAAACATTGGAACATGCTTCATAAAGAGGTGATCAATGCCCCAAGCCTGTCAGTGCTTAAAAGGCATTTGGGCAATGCCCTAAACAACATGCTTTAACTTTTGATAAGCTCTGAATTGCTCAGACAACTGGACTAAGTGATTGTTGTAGGTCCCTTCCAACTGAAATAGTCTAGTTTAGTCTAGTCTAGTCTAGTCTATCATGAAGAAATGCAGAAATGATCTGATGACTTCACTTAATGATGGAAAAGAAGAATTAAATGAATGGGAAAGCCAATGAATTTAACATCTTTGGTTAAAACTGAAAGAAGAATAATATAATGTGTTTTTTAACTTTTGGACAGTGAACAAAACTACACAAAATATGTTAAACTTAAGTTGTCATCTGAAGAAACACAGAAATTCTGAGTTGTAGTGCAAGGGAATGATTCAAAACTCGAGAACAGTAAGGGAGTAAAGGGCTCCTGTAATGAATCCCTCCATTATGGTTGTGATATCAAGTGTTTTATATACAGTCAACTTGACATTAAGATTCTGAGCCATGTTCAAGGCGGTTTTTATAACTAAGCAACTGATGAGGACCTAGCGATCTAACCGGTCTTACTACCTCAGTGATCTAACTGGTCTTATTATCTCAGCAGAATCCAAATAGAAAATGGAGTGAAGTGTCTCAAATCTGTCAAAATTTTGGATTCTACTACACTTTAAAAAGAAACAGTAGATGTAATGTACGGAAGTAAAGGAGGAAGAAATTTTGAAGGTACTGTTGTATGCAACTGCCAGTCTGACTTGTTGATTGGTCTGCTACGTTAAATTTAATGTATTCTTCTTTTTCTCCAGTAGTGAAAGATGTGTTATTATTTTATTGATTTAGATACTTGATTTCAGTACAAGTCTCAGGAATTAGACAAAGGAGATAAATTAGTTTTCCAGATCTCTGGGTGGGGAAGAAAGCTGATATACATGTATATTGTAAATGTATCTAGTTGACACTCAGCATTAGATAAGGAGCCATTGACTGCAAATGGGTCATCCCTCAAACTGCTTGTTTACCTTTTTTCTGAATAGAATTTATATGTCCTTTAGGGGGGAAAATACAGTGATTTATTATTGGAATGGGGCTTATTCATAAAAAGGTTGCCTGTACTTAAAATGAAATTAAATGTATGAATCAGAATATTTGCAACAAGTTTAAAGAGTATTGCTTGCTTCCTAAGCCAAGTGAATCACACTTCAGGACTACAGAAGACTAAAAGCTATGTACATATGTATGTGTATATATGACTCTATTATTGATATTACATTAATATTATATATAGCTATAAATACAGTATTGTCTAAACCCTATTAGAAAAGGTTTTTTTAAATGAAAATTAGGCAATTTGGAATTAGACATGATGGAAAAAGCAAGAAATAGTCACTCTTTGCAGACTTAATATTAGCACTAGCTGCAGGCAGCTTGTATATTTGAAACCTGTCTGCACTGAATGGTGCTTGAAATGATGAGATTATTCTCTTTCCTGTAGTGGGCAAAAATAGTACAATATTTAGTGTATGGTATTATATGCTATTTACTTACATAGATGGATTCAACCTTCTGAGGATAAATATAAAACAACATATTCTCCTTTTGAGTAATAACACATACATAGATAAGCTGAAGGACACTAGAACAAAACAAATGTATCATGTTCTCTAGGCACCTCTATATCAACCAGGGCCAGAAATGTTTAAATAGCATAAATTTTATTTTGTTCTTGTGATGACTTTGTATATTTTAATAGTATTACTCTGCCGTCACCAGCTTTCAAATTTCACTTCACTACTTGCAAATGCAATTGGAAAGTATATATCACAAACATCACAATCTTCTATGAATATGCTGAGTGGAACTTAATCGTATACAAGTCTATATCATTCCATCAATTGCTTTCTCTGGTTTACTATTATTGAAAGAAACAAAATAGCAGGAACAAAAGATGAATTTTTACTTGAACTTGAAATTATCTGGCCACATAAAAGCAATAATGATGTATTTTCTCATACTGATTTTGAGTAGATCTTGGTAGACAACCTTGTTTACAGAAAGAGTTCAAATTCCATACTGAAAGCATCTCTGAACATCGGGAATGAAAGTATAAAAGAAGAGATGTATAGAAAATCAGATAAACACATAAGCAGAAATGTTGAACACATGGTAACATTTACTACAGAACATTACTTCATAATGGAACACTAATTTAATTTGAAAATTAGTTTGAAGATCTATAATATTCTTATGTATACAATAACACAAATATTTATCTTCTATAATCTTTGCATATAAACATTAAGGACCCCATCTGAAACATAAGGCACTCTATTTAGTAATTCAAATACCGTTTAGCAATGTTCTGATTACTATTCTTAGGTTGAGAGATAACTGGTTTGTATAGTGGACTGTTAAATGGGAAATTCTTTTACCTCTCAGAGATCTCCAGTATGGTTTGTCAAAAAGTACAAACAGACTATTTTGTAAACACACAAATTATGCTTGTCTGCTTGAATAATGATTTTTCTCCAAAGTGGTGATATGCTTCTCTGTTCATTTATGGAAGCCAGAAATAAGACCCAGATATAATTTTCTAGATAACATGTTTGCCTTTTTCCATAAAAGTCCACATTGGTAAAATACAGGATGGAAGAATTTCTTAAATATAGAAAGATCTGTGCCATTTAGTGTAAAATTAATGAATTTCTAACATCTGTTTCAAATAACACTTCTCTGCCTGTTTTCTGTTCTCATCCACATTCCCTGTATCTTCCGTTGACTCAGTAACTGTCATTGTGTCAAAAATGCTGGGCTAAGCAATCTTCTTCATCTCTAAATTCTTTTCTGACACTGTTCATCTTATTGATAGGGCAGAAAGGGATGTACAGATAGCTACATGTCTAACTGAAGTGGAAAATATTAAAGTGCCTTTCTAAAATATTTTCCATTCTCATTTAAGCCACCTAACTGGAGAAACTCATGGAAAAATTGCTCTGGAAACTTAGTCGCATAATTAGCGTTTCTGTTCACTACTCTTTTTCTCTCACTATAGCAGATGTTTAAAGCAACACTGACTGAAAGCCCTGTTACCTTAGTAAGGGTCTCTCCTGTTGAAGGCAAGGATGAATTGGCAGAAACAACTGCATGGCATCACGCTTCAGTTTTTAATGTAGTATAGTGTAACCAAGAGTAACCTTATTTTAGTAGCATGGAGATCAGTATAGACACTCTTCAGAAAAAGTAGATTACTGTTCAAATTAGTGTGAAGTTCCGTATCACAGCTTACATTGTTACGGGTTACCACAACTAGTCCCACTACCTGTATTCTGCATTGCAATCTCACTGTAGACATAGTTTACACCTCCTTGAAGCTGCAGCATTTTTATTGGGCCTTTGCTTACTGGATGAAGCCATAGAACATGACTGGTGAGGCAGTGTAAATGTGACCTGCATCTTGCTTCATGCTATACTTGCTGTATGGAGTCAGGGACCAGTATTCTGGGAGGTTGTGGAGTCTCCTTCTCTGAAGACATTCAAAACCCACCTGGACGTATTCTTGAGTGACCTAATGCAGGTCATCCTGCTCTGGAAGGGGAGTTGGACTAGATGATCTTTCGAGGTCTCTTCCAACACCTAACATTCTGTGATTCTGATCACTCCTGCCAGGTTGATTATACAGATTAGTACTATAATTGACTGGAGTATTTTTATTGAGGAAAAATCACTTTAAGTTTATTGCCCTGAAAACACTCTGTTCATACCACAGTCTTGCACAAATATTTCTTATTCAACATAAATTTTATTACATAAGGAGTGGGTTCACTCATGGATTAAATGAAGACTAGTGCTGCTTAAAAGCCATGCTGTGTGTTTTAGTAACATATATATTTATCATCTGAGATACATACTGTTCCCAGACTGTTGACACGTATAGTGAGTGTTTTATTGAAATGATTTGTATAATCTGGAAAGAATGCTAGAATGGTACAGTTTAATCAATCAGCAGAGAAGACAACAAAAATATCTTCGTGTAGATATTTGACCCAATAGCTCCACATGGTACTGTTGAACTAGATGATGGATATTTAACACTAAATAGATGCTCTAGTTTGTATGCTGCAATACTGCTTCATTACTTAAAGAATGTGGTTATAGAAATGATATATTGCATTACTTTGTCATATTGTGTCAAGCTGAATTGACTTAAAATGTGAACTATGTAACGTGATGTGATGCCCTGTAATTTGCCATAATTTGACATAATGTAATTTAGCAGGTCAGAAATGTAAAACAGAAAAACTTTATTCATGGTGAAATTGATACTGCTCATTCAGGCAAATGTAAAAAGAATTTTTTGCCAGAAACTAGAATAGAAATGTATTTCAAGTTTCTCTAGAAATATTCCCTACACAACACAGGACAACTGTTTAAGCAAAATCAGTCTTGGCACTGACAAATATTTAGTCTCACTGAGAGTGGATCTAAGAAGTGACTGGAATGGATTCTATTTCTCTCAAAAGCCATCAGGATACAGCACAGTAGCATAGGATCTGGCTTTACAGTAATATTTTAGCACAGTGAATGTCAACTTCATTTCCCAAGTCATTAACACAGGTATGTTAATGATCAAGCTTGAGCAGAATAATATTTTTCATGTAGGAAATGGTGGACTCATCTTACAGCTTCGTACCTAATCGTTAAGTAAAGAGATTTATGTGTAACATGGAATCCATGTCAGCTGAAACTAGCAGTGTCAGGCAAGTGTCACCCACATTTTGAAAAGGTGATTGACAGAAAGTTCATTACTTGATTAAGTGCTTAATTGTTTTGCTTACTCAAAGTAACCCCCTCTTATCAGCCTCAGGCACTCACTGGGGCAGAAAACCCTGAGGACTACAGAGAAAGAAGAAGAAAGTGAATGACACAGAAAAAATGATAAAAATATTCCATTTGTGATACAGCAAATTTTTTTTTTTTTTTTTAATTATAAATGGGAGAAAAACAATGCTCCAAATAAAGTAGAAGAAAATCATACATGTTACTTCAAGTCATCTTTGGTAATATTGTATTACAAATCTACAGGTATATGAAATAATCTAAAATTGAAATTCATGCAGAGCTTTGAGATGCAGCAATCTTCTAGCCTTACTACAACACAAATCTTTATAATGGCAAATCAAAGACTAATATATGAAAAAATATAAATATCAATCTGTGGCAAGATTGTGCTTTTAAAGCTGTATTGTAAAAGTTTATTCTTTATATGACATGTAAAAATGAAAAGTCTAACTTTATAAATAGTTCATATAATAAATTGTTAAAATACACCAAGAGTCTTGATACCCACTGCTTTTGATATATTGAACTATACTTTATAGGAGAAGAAGCAAAAGATTTCAGAAACTTTTTTTTTTTCTTTTTAAGTATTCAGATATATTTTGATTCTTCTATCTGTTCAATTAAGTAATTTCTTCAATGACTTAAGAAAGAAGACAGAATTAAGCAGATTTATGACAGAATGACTGAGGTTGTCAGACTTCTGCAGATCATCTGGTCAAAGAAGGGTCAGCTACAGCAGGTTATGCAGTTCATTATCCAGACAGGTTTTGAACATCAGTGGTGGGGATACCACAAAACCAATGGCAAATCTGCTCCTGTGCTTGATCACTCTTGCAGTCAAAAAGTCCTTTCTTATGTTTAAGAGTAAATTCCTGTATTTCAGCTTGTGCTCGTTGCCTCTTGTCCAGTCACTAGATAACACTGGGTAGAGTCTGGTTCTGTCTTCTGTCTTCCTCTCCCAAGCACAGAGAAGATCTCCCCTCAGACCTTTCTTCTTCAGGTTGAACAGACCCCTCTCTCTCAGCTTCTCTTCCTGTGAAAGATTCTTCAAGACCTTAGATATCTTTGTTGACTGTTGATGGACTTGCTCCAGTAAGTTCATATCTCTCTTGGAGTGGGGAACCCAGAATTGGATGCTTCACTCCAGGTGTGTCTCATCAGGGCTGAGGAGAGGTGAAGGATCACTTCCCTCAACCTGCTGGAAATACTCTACATAATACAACTCAGGATGTTCCTGGACTTCTTTGCTGCAAGGGCACATTGCTGGCTTATGGTCAACTTGTTCACCAGTACCTCCAGGGCCTTCTCTGAAAAGCTACTTCTTAGCCAGTTGGCCACTATTGTGTATTGGTGCCTTATGTTCCTTCCCAGGTGGCATTTCCCTTTATGGAACTTCAAAAGGTTCCTGTCTGCACATTTATCCAGCCTCTTGAGCCCCCTCTGGATGGCAGTGCACCCATCTCATGTATTCTTGACACTCTGACCAGTTTTCTATCATCTACAAACTTGTTGAAGGTATACTCCGTCCCATCATCCAGGTCATTAATGAAAAAGTTTGGCCTTATTATTGGCCGGTAGTAACTGAAGGCATGACTAATCAATAAAGATAAAAGTGAACAAAGCATTGGATACTTCAGCCATTCCCATGTTTTTTGTCACCAGCTTCTTTTTTTTTTTTTTTCTTAACATGATTATTTTTGTGTGTGTCCAGCATTTGAACCTGTTCCAAAGGAAAAAAAAAAAAAAACCAAACATTTAAAATAATATCCATAGCAGAGAAGCTATTAAACTCTTTGTTAGGAGTGTGTCAAATGAATACATTTTTTCAGTCTTACTGTACTATTATACTGCTAATGTCCGTATACATCAGAAAACCTTTTCTTCCCAGAATGACTTCTATTAATTTGGATACAGCTCAAGAACCTTCTAAATTTAAATTCTTACCACCTCTTTCTTTCACAATAGTTTCCAGGGTTTTTTATTATCATTACTGAGCTTTTTGAGAAAATGAGAATCCAATATTAATATTATGCCTAAATTGATATTATTTGCACAACATTTGTCCTAGTTGCTTTAATAATAGGAATTTCATTATTTTAAGCAATCCCTGAGTTTTTAAGAGACAGGTTATGATTAAGCCTATTATTTCTGGTCATGGCTAACTTTTTAAGACTCTTTCAGAGCTTGTAAAATGATTCACACATTCAGTTTTTATTAACTAACTGCACAGTACAGTACAAAAAAGAGCTGACCATGAAAATAAATTAAGACCTGATCAAGGGAAAAACCAAAATTATAGCAATGTTGCAGCCTAAAATAACTCTACTGGTATTTCACTGGTCTGTTACATTTTTATGCTTCAATTCAGTTTGCAGACAAGTCTATAGAATGGAAGTGCACACGAGGTCTGTATTCCTGTCTCCCATGATATCCTTGCAGCCAAGCTTAAGAAGTGCGGCTTGGATGGTTGTGTGGTGAGATGGGTTTGAAACTGAAGCTCAGAGAGTTGTGGTCAGTGGAGCAGAGTCTAGTTGGATGCCTGTGGGTAGTGACGTTCCCTAGGGATCAGTCCTGGGTCAAGTGCTGTTCAATACACTCATCAATGACCTGGAGGAAGGCATAGAGTGTTTGCTGATGACACAAAACTGGGAGGAGTGGCTGACATTCCAGAAGGATACGCTGCCATCCACTGTGACCTGGACAGGCTGGAAAGCTGGGTGGGGATAAATTTAATGACATTCAACCAGGGCAAGTCCAAAGTACTGCACCTGGGGAAGAACAATCCCATGTATCAGTATAGGCCTGGGGCTGATCTGTTGAAGAGCAGGTCTGGGGAAAAAGATCTAGGAGTCATGGTGGACAAGAGGATGACAATGAGCCAACAATACGCCCTTGTGGCCAAGAAGGCCAATGACATCCTGGGATGCATTAAGAAGTGCATGGCCAGCAAGTCAAGGGAGGTTATCCTTCCCCTCTACTCCATTCTGGTGAGACCCCACCTGGAGCACTGTATCCAGTTCTGGGCAACCCAGTTCAAGAAAGACAGGGAGCTACTGGAGAGAGTCCAGTGCAGGGACACCAAGATGATTAAGGGAGTGGAGTATCTCCCTTATGAGGAGAGGCTGAGAGAACTGGGTCTTTATAGCCTGGAGGAGACAGAGAGGTGACCTTATTAATGTCTTTAAATATGTAAAGGGTGAGTGTCAAGAGGATGGAGCCAGGCTCTTCTCAGTGACATCTTGTGATAATCGAAGTGGTAATGGATATAAGCTGGAGCATAGGAGGTTTTGGGTAAACATAAGGAAAAACATTTTTCACAGTGAGGGTGACAGAGCAGTGGAAGAGGCTGCCCAGAGAGGATGTGCAATCTCCTCTGGAGATATTCAAAACCCTCCTGGATGCATTCCTGTGTGACCTGATCTAGGCAATCCTGCTCTAGGAGGGGGTTTGGACTAGGTGATCTTTTGAGGTCCCTTTCAACTCCTAATGTTCTGTGATTCTGTGATTCTGTTATTCCTACTTATCAGCATCACGATGGTAGTAGCACTTAGGTTACATTTTTAAGTATTTCTTCTCATTCAATAACCTAAAATGTAAATACTTAATTAGAAGCAGCAAAAATGGCATGTTTTCAATTATTTTGTGATGCTAACAAATGATATAAGTGCCTAATCTGTTCATTCAACAATTGTTGTATATATTCTTTTTGTTTAAAAAGATGTAGCCAAGCCCAGAATGCTCCCCGATCATGTTACTGTGATGAATACACTTTGAACAGGATTAATTTTTCATACAGGGGAAGTTCTCCTTCCTTGAGAACTCACAACTCTTATCTCAGAAGAGCTTCTGGAGTGAAATATGAGACAGAGAGATCTGAACAAGCCAACAAGAAGAAAGCTTGCAAATGTATGTAGCTGGAAGATTCCTGAGAAGAGTAGTTTATCAGCTAGAAAGTCACAGACAGGATAATCTCTTTTTCTGGGACTCCCAGGGCATAACATGGAAACTTTCTTCCCTGTAAATCAAAAATAGTTGCTGGAATAGAAAGCAAGAATCAAGGGGAGGAGATTTCTTCCTCCAAGCTGTTGGAGAGGGTAGAATTTCTCCGCGGGTAATTTATTTAATGTCTCATCCAGGAGATGTAAGTTCCTTCTTTCTATGAATTTATTTTCTTCAATATCAGGGTTATTTTTTTCTGTGTTTTGATAAAAACTAATTGTAGAGTTTACGAACTTTTTATTGTGTTTTGTTAAGCTTATACCAAGAAAAAAGAGGTGGTGGGGTGAATATGTCCATCACAAACTTTTGGGTAACTCATAATCCCATCACAAACATAGGCAAAATTATCATTTATAGACTCTTTGTTCAGTGCTACTCAAGAAAGATCAAACTGCTTAGATCCAAGTGCAGGACTGATATCTCTTAAGGTTTTAAACAATTGTGGTTCATATGGATGTAGGTAGCCAATACTCCTGAAATGCCTTGATGATCTTGAGAAATACCATTATGATTTGGATTTGACAAATGTTGGATCAGTGTATTTTCAGAACTTTTTGAGACTAACTGCACTGACAGGCAAATGCTTTTGCTATGTACAAGAAAATGCAAGTTACGTTTATGTTTCTTTTATCTATTGCTTGAATATTGAGAAGTCTGTCTCTAACTTTAGATTAAAGCAAAGTCTTGAATCTAAAGTAGTCCATATTTTTGGCTTTCTCTTGACAAAAAAAAAAAAACCAAAAAACCAAACCTGGTGAAATAAACAGATAGAAGAATTTAAATTTTAACATAAAGTATGTCAAAGACTTTTCAATGTATTATGATACATTTTCTCGGTAAATGGCTCAATTATATGTTGCAGGCTTTTTTTTATCTCTTTTCCCTTATGTCTTTTACTTTCACTGTTGTTATCCATTCTTTCGGCCTTCACACACAGAATTTTCCACGTTGTGAACAACTACAATTTCTGTAGAAATAGCAAAATCTGTGGTATTCAAACATTTCTGAAAACTAAGCTATATATAATTGCTAGATAGAATATTTAGATCCACAGGAATATTTTTTTTCCAAGATTCCTGGATCTGTAGACAGGAGTTGATCTGCTTTACCTAAATACATGTAGCATTGATATTTCTGTAACTAGATGAAAGCACAGATTCCACAAATTCCTTTGAGATATGTTCCTGTTGAGGCCCCTGGTAATCAGATATATCCCATTGTTTCACTGCAAGATCTTTCCAGTGCTATTGTTTCTTAAGAATGACACCACTTCTTGTTTGCTAAGTATAATATTTTTTTCCATTCTGGTATATATTATTTTATCATTTTCACAAGATTAAATTGTTTAATTCCCTGTAGTGAATACAATGTAATATGATGTAGAAATGTTGAAACAAATATTTGAAACAAGACTAGACTGTTATATCCTTCTCAACAGAGCTGTTCTCACATTAAATTGTAGATAACTCTGTGATGTTACCTGTTTTTAATATATTCTGGCTGTAAAAAAGTGCTGAAGAACAGATTTTAATTTCACACTTTGAAGTATCTGGAATATGTGAAATGAACTCTCTAACTAAAAAATCCAAATCTAGGATTTCATGGTTTCCCTGACACCGATTAAAAAGATTGTTCTAAATATTGGTTCCTTGCCAGGGGAAAGTCAGAAGTATGAGTTTTTCAAGTGAAATTTGACAGAAAGAAAAACTAAAATAGCAAGCTTTTAAAATTATCTAATGATGGTCGGTTTCCTGTACACCATCTAGACACATACTATAATAATACTGAATAACAGAAACTGAAAAGAGATTACAAGAATGATAATATAAAAGATTGCCATTATATGTCCTGTTCATTTGGGACTCTTGAAAAGGAGTGATGTGTGAAAGGTTAGAGTAATACACACAGGTGAAAAGGACTCCTGTATAGCTAGCAGGCTGTAAGGTCATGAACATGAAAGTAAAGAAAAAGAGATTGTAGACCATTTCCTTTTATACTGTCATCTGTAAAATCAGTTCATAATAGTTAAAGGGATAAATACAAATAAAATAAAATAACAAAACCAGGTTCTTTGAATTTCATTCAGAAGCCTCTTATAAATTAGGTTAGCAGCTCCTTTGCTATAATTATGTGCCTCAATATTTTGCTTAACAATGGACTAAAGATAGAAGGTATGAAAGGAAGAACCTGACTAGCCAAGAAAGCATCATTGTGCTTGACTTCATGGATCGTATTAGTTTGATAGCCAGTTATGGTGATAATGTTCCAAATCATTCATCAGCATGCAGTTAGAATGTTAAGTCATTATCTTCAGGTTTTCTTTCCCCATCTTTTTCAATCTGTTGCTATTTCTCTCCTTTATACTACATTTCTGATTTTCAAACAGATCTTAACAAAGGTTTTTATTTGAGTTCTGAGTAATCATTCAGGTAGTGTTACACCTAGCTAAAATTTTCTGCATAAAAATATTAATTTAAAAAAAATGAAACAGAAACCTCAAGAAGTTGAAGAAAAAAAGAAAACAATATCTGGAAGGAATTTGAGTATATTTTTGTTTAAACAGATTTGAAGCAAGCATCTATTTCTTCTATCAACTATGGAAATTAATTATAAATTCTTTAAATTTACAAAGTATTTAGTTACTGTCTGAAATTTACATATTCCAGCTGATTCCTTTTTTGTCTATTTCTCTTCTAGCCTCTCCTCTCACTTCTTTTTAAAACACGCAGCCATTTATTAATGTTTCCTGCAAAATATGAACGAATGAATGCTGGTATTTTAAAACAGGGCAAACACCAATATGTTTGGATTTCTTATCTTTAAAAATTATTTTTATATGGCCAACTTCTTTTTTCAGTATTTTTTATGTTTCTTCTGATGAAGCAAATAGCAAAGATATATTTTACACTTTTAAAGAATAAATTGGTTTTTTTCTTCCCCAAACAATTTTTTACTTTCATATATCATATTAATAGAATTTAGCCTTCATTTTTACCACTGTGTTCACACAGAACACACAGTTTATCTAGGAGAAGACTGATAACTGAATCAGTGAAGTTATTGTATGTTACTTGTTTTACAAAAGAAAATTCTATTCTGTGACAAAATACCAAGATGGATTCACATTGAAGAGAAAGATTATCAGATGGTGTACTGTATATCTGTAGTAGCATAGCAAAGAAGTCATGATACATTTTAGATTTTCTTTATCATATTATGTTGACTGACTTCTGCATGTGAAAAAAATGCAACATACAATTGTACTTGGCATAAAATACTTATTTCTCCTTTCATTTCTTCATTCTCCCCCCCCCTTTCTTTTTCTTTTTCTTTTTTTTTTTTTTTAAGGATAAAGCAAATATCCACATTTGGTTTATCTTCTAGTCTTCTAGTCTTCTGAATTATCAGTTTGATCCCTAATATACTGTGAAACTGATGAACATATGCAGAAACACCCAGGGGGACTGTTGTCTGCACTCAGTGCCTTGGCAAAGGTTGGACATCCTTTAAGAACCTGATGCTTAATGGTGCTTACTACTGAAATGTGCAGAGTGATGTGCACCTGTATATTTCCTGTCATGGAGATGAGGTAGAATGAGGGATGTGGCCAGACATGAGATATGTGAAGTCCATATCCTACAAAAGCTAACCACACATCTTTTAAACGAATGCACTACTAAACAAATATAGTCAATAATACTTTCCTGGGTACACTTCTGCTGTATTTTAACTTCTGAAGCAGTAGCTATCATTAATCAGTCTTCTTGTATTAGTGTATAAGAGGAACATATGAAGCAGAATATTAATTTTGGTCAGATTTTACTGTTATCATTAGAAAGTCACTAGAACTATCAATATTTCCAAGGAATGTAGAGGATTTCTGCTATAGTTTCCTGCTTTCTCATACCAGAATAAAGTTAGTGCAGGCATGTCCCTGGCAGTACCTGTTCATGTTTTAAGAAAATGAGAAAGGAAAACATATTTTTCTAAAAGGAACTATTAAAAGCAGCTGAGATTCTGGCAACTACAAAGTTTTTGAAATTATGAAGCAGTTGTAGAATAATTTGTCACTGCCTCATTAATAAAAATTAAAGCAATTTGTATTGATACCATAATTAAAATAAGTATTTGAAATCAGATCTGGAGAATCAAGCAAGGCACACATAGTACTCTGAATCTCCGAATTTAGTGAGTGACTCAGGACTGGATTTTAGAAATCCTTTGAAAAGAAAATGAAAACAATAAAGTTATATTTCAAGTAGAAATCCTGTAAGGAAGAAGAGTTAACATCAGCTGACAGTGACTGGTCTTGTCTAAATATTTTCTGTCAAAATTTTGATTTGCTACCAACAAGTGAAATTACGATTTCAGTTTTCACATATTTCTTATTATTAATTCCTTTTTGGTCCTTATTCAAACTGCTCTATATGTCAGTTGAATGATGACTTCATGACCTCTCACACCTCACTCTGGATTAAGAGTCAGAAGATTCCCAATAAGGTTTCTAAAGAATTTCCTAACTGATCTTACATAGCCAAAGTTCTGATTCTGTTTAGTCATCTCATGGGAAAGAAAAGAATAATCCTACTTTTCATTTTTCTGGAGAAAATCTTACATATCAGAAAAACTCAGTGAGGTATTCTGTAGACTACACTCATGGTTTTAAAAAGTGATTTAAAAATCAGTGGTGTATAATTACACTTTTCAGGTTACAGTGTAGGAGGACCTTGCAAGCCGTTTAGCATAGAAATACTTTAGAAATACTTCACATCTTTTCATGCTCTGCAGTATTCCCCTCTCCAGAAGGATCCCACAACAGTTTAGGGGCCTACTAACATAAAACAGGATCTGTGCACAGGTTACGGTTACGTTTTTTTCCCCTGCAATCAAGTGCAACCTTTTACCAGGCATTCTGTTTATCATGGTTCTTAAGTTTTGGTGTAGTTTTAATACCAATTTAATTCTTATCTATTGCTGCACAGTAGAGAGTTCAGTTCAGAAACTTGCATAGTTATTTCCTAAAAGTTCCAAATACAAACTTTTTTTCAGAGTGATTGTTTTAAATAGTCTACTGTGGTTTGGTTTTGCTTTTGCTTTTGGTTTTGTTTGTGTGTTTGGTTTGTTTTGTTTTATTTATTTATTTATTTATTTAATTTCTGGTTTGGCTTGGTTTTATCCCTGCAATGTCTTGTTGTTTTGCATTTGCTGTAAACTACTCTTTCTGCATTCGGTGACAACATTTGAAAAAGAAACCTATCTGAGAATATCCATTATATTTATAGAAATTCAGGGCTTTAAGAAGCTTCTGTGATCACACAGATGCAGTATTTAATAAGACTAAGACTTTAGAGTCTAGAAAAAGGAAATACACTTTTATTTAATTTTTGGGGTTTTTGTTTTTTTTTTTTTTCCAGTAGTCCTAGCTTGCATGTTAGCAGCAGTAGAATAATTATGAGATAGAGATTTGAGCAATGCATAACAAAGGAAAGAGTAATTATTTACAACACCTATTATCACAGAAAATCTTTTCCCTGTATTAATTAAAACTGTGAAAAAACATGATTTTCAAAAGATACTGCTATGTTTTGTTTGATTATTATAAAGGAATTATAAGGTGGGTAGGGTTCAGAGCAGTTGTTCAGTTTGTGTAAATTGGTAAACCTGTAAAGGCATTTATCAAAATCAGGCCAAAAACCTCATCTACACTATTTTGCCTCCCTTATATTTCCTCCTGACCACTGGAGTACTGCCAAATCCCCTATTTTCCATATTGTTATTTTTGGCTGTGATCATCTAGTGGAACTCAACATTGCTTAAAAGGACAACAGTGATTTTATTGACCTAGTAAGAATTACTGAATTTCCTGTTATCTGAAAATTGTTCATGTCCATATGTATTATTTTTTTAGTCTTTCTATGCATAGTTCTTTCTCTCCTAATTGATCTGGATTGATTTCTCAAGAAGTTCACATGACAGGAAGGTTGGAAATTAGTTTATTGATTTTGTGCTTCTTTTGAAATTTGAATTTGAGCGGCAAATCTTGAGCAGGCAGGAAGATCACAGTCCTGTACCCTTTAGAGTAGTACACCTATAAATACATGAAACATCTTTTTGAGGGGAAATGATATTTTTTTTTAATCTAGCAATAGATTCAGACTTACTATTTGGGTTCCAAAAAGTTATTATAGTACTCAAAATGCAGATACCTAGGACTGACTCATAATGACTCATGCTTCCATGCAGAGTCAGTATAGCAAAGAACAATACAGGACTGTAGACAAAGAGAGGTTGTGACAGAAGAAGACAAGAGAAATGGTTTTTGTTAGAAACAGGCATGTTGACAAATATGCAGGGACTAATAATGAAACATTGTAGAAAATCTCAGTGTAAGATTTTAAAGGATGGAAATGTGCTTTTATTTTAAAGCAAAAGTGATTTTATTTATTTACATTAACAGTCGAGCCTACGATCTCAAAAACACTAAAATGCAGTCTGGTCAATATTTTAACTGTTCTTGAATGACAAATGAACATAAAATCAGGTAATAAAAAAATATAAATAAGTCTATTCTTGAAGAAGGAGAGAGGAGAAAGTTAATCATATTCAAATTGATAAATAGTTGATGTCTAAAGTCAAACATTTTCAGTATTTCTCTTAAAAAGGGAAAAAACGCACAAATCTATCAGAGGAGCATAATTATAATTCTCATAGAATCCAGACCCAACTCTGATGTGAGATAAATCATTTTTTTGAAGCAAAATATCAAATCCACCCTCATTAGCTTGTTCAATGTAATGTGTATACAGCAGTAAAGTGTATCATTTAAGTAAAAATCTGTTCCTGACAAATTGACAAAAGTATTTTAGAAGCTGTCTTTGTAATTATCTTAGCCATGGTAAGCAAGGATATTTTACCCAAACACCATTTAGTAGCTAGGGGCTACTGTGTTAATAATGAGTATTATCAATATCAATGAACAGCTACAGAAAATTGCAAATATTAAATTATCTGTCTCAAAAGAATCAGCCAAAGCTTCCAGCAGATCACTAGTTTCAGGTATCTTCTAAACAGGTAGAAGAAAGAAACCATGTCTTAAAGACAGAGCTCACAAGGCTGGTGGAAAAGACAGAACCCTGGTTCTTCATCAAGGGAATTTTCCCATGCTTTGCCTGTAAATGGTGCTCAGTTTTGAAAATGAATCTTGCGTGAGATGGGGGCCTCTTGCTGTTATCCATCACAACGTATCCTTGAGACAATCATGATGAGATAACTGCTTGAAAATACATTATGTGGTAGCACTCAAATTATTAGTTCATTGAAATATCAAATGAAATGCATTGTTTTAAAACAGGTAGTTACCAGGTTGCATATCAGGACATGGTCCTTGACTGTACTCAGTAAACATAGCTCATGGTGAAAGTTTGATAAGACTCCATAACTACAATAGAATGCAGCAAGCTATAGTGCAGGCAGAAGGGTTTTCTCTCGTTATATACTGACAACAGACTTTACAAAGTGTTTCTGTGTAAAGATGGATATGCTTTATTATACGACAGGCTGCACTGTAACAACTGTCCTGAACCATATAAGGAAAATCTTCAATAAAGACATCTTCAGTAAATAAGGCCTTGAAGATATGCACTTTATGTCTGCAGAATTGGGACTTAATTTCACATTTATGCAATGTATTTTTTCTATATGTTAACTCCTAAGAGTTGATTTTGCTATATAATAACATGCATGAAAAGGAGACTTATGAATATGCTTATGCTTAGCTTATGTTCTTGATTATCTTTTAAATAATCATAATGACAGGTATGTTCATTAAAAATTCCTTTACTCTTTATCTATCAAAGTGATCATCAGTCCTTTAGCTTTTCACATTTATAAGCATCAGCCCCTGGAAATGAGAATACTTGGTAAATTTTAGGTTTTCTCCACTTGCACAAAAAATTATTTCCCTGAGCAGTATGTCTTCTCACTAAACGTGTTTTTCGTTTTCTCCTTTGTTTTGCTTTCTGTTCTTCCTTCATCTATTTTGTATCAGTCCTTGTTTTTTAACTGATTTCTTTAAAATAAACAAATAAGAATACTAAATAAAACTTGCCTTTTACCATTTCTGTTCAGGATTTATAGAAGAGGGGAAGATCAAGTTTTTAACAGTCACATCATCTAAGAAAATTAGATGCCAGAAGCCTAATCTTATGTTTTTTCTGTAACTAGTGATGCAAAAGATGCTCCTGCTTGTAATTGTCATGAAGGGAGTGATTGCTTTCTCTGCTGAGTCGAGAAGATACCTGACTAAGTGCCTGAAGTTAGGTCATGTGCCTTCATCCTTCATACGTTTTAAAGGCAGATCTAGGCATTGCACCTTCTTCCTAATCTTTACTGACGAATAAAAGAGGGGAGGGAGGAAGCTCAAGCATTGGATCACAGATTGTCCATTGCTTAACTGTTAATACATCCTTTCATGATTTTCACCTATATCAGGTAGGAATCTCTGGGACAATTGACCTTGAGGTGTTCAGAAGGAGTGGCAGAAAACACTCTCAGAAGACACTTTTTGACTCCACCTTAATGCTGCTTTATCTCAGCAATCATGTTCACTCTGTTTTTACAGTGAGTCACAAACCTGGGCACACAAACCCCACATTTCATCTCACACTATGGAAACACCATGTAACTTAAACATTAGAGACATTAATCTGAAAACAAACAAATGAACAAACACCATATCTCAGGGCAACAGGTGTATCATGAAGCTGATGACACCAAGCTAAGTGGTGCAGTTGAAATGCTTGAGGGAAAGCATGTCATCCAGAGGGCCGTTGATAGGCTTGAGAAATTGTCCCACGCAAACCTCATGAAGTTCAACAAGGTCAAGTGCAAGGCCCTCCACCTGGGTCAGGCCAATTCCCTATTTGGATATAAGCTGAGCAATGAACTGATTGAGAACAGCCCTGCCAAAGAGGACCTGTGGGTATTGGTTGCTGAAAAATCAAACATAACCCAGAAACATGCGCTCACAGCCCAGAAAGCCAACTATACCCTGGGCTGCACAAAAAGAACTGTTGCCAGCAGACTGAAGGAGTTAATTCCTCTCCTCTTCTCTCCTTGTGTGAGACCTCACCTAGAGTACTGCATCCAGCTCTGGAGTCCCCAGTACAAGAAAGACATGGATCTATTAGAGAGAGCGCCAAAGAGGGCAACAAAAATTATCAGCGGGCTTGAACACCTCTCCTGTGAGGAAAGACAGAGAGTTGGGGTTATTCAGCCTGCAGAAGAAAAGACTCTGGGAAGACCTTTTTGTGGCCTTTCAATATATAAAGAATACTTACAAGGAAGATAAAGACTGTTTACCAAGGCCTGTAGTGACAGGACAAGGGGAAACAGTTTTAAACTGAAACAGGGAAGATTTAGATTGGATCTAAGGAAGAAATTTTTTAATACGAGCATGATGGGTCACTGACTGGTTTTGCAGAGAAGTTGTTGACGCCCCGTCCCTGGAAGTGTTCATGGCCAGGTTGGATGGGGCTTTGATCAAGCTGATCTACTGAAATATGTCCCTCACTATGACAAGTGGGTTAGACTTGGTGAACTTTGAGGATCCTTTCCAACCCAACCATTCTGTGATCATACTGAACTCATATGAGCCCTCAGAGCAAATGGTAAATGGAGTGGATATGAACAGACCATGCCACTTGCAAGGAAGCACAGAGAACAGCTCTTGATCTAGTTTTTTCTTATCAGTACAAATGTGAGGAAAAAACTCTTCCTTCAAAGATTGCTATTCTAATGTCATTTAGACAAGTTGATCTTTAAGAGAATTAATTTCCACAGGAAAGTTTCTTATTATTGTGCACAAATTAGACTGAAAAACACAGTCACAGAAGATACAGAAAGCTTTCAGAGTTAAATCTCAGCTTAATCTTATGCTGCAGATTCATCTTGGGCTAGCTCTATCTTCTAGTTTCACATCTACTTTAGATATATTATATAAAAATTGACTAACGAGCTTTTAATATTTGTATATATGCATTTTTAAAGTAACATTTTTTTCTTTCATTGTAAAAATTTTGTAAAATTACTGATTTTTTCACAGAACGTTTTAATGCATGTAAGAGTTACTGAACTGTTTCTTCCCCCCCTCCCCCCAACACCAGCATAAATCCAGAAGGGAATTATTGAAGTGTATATGAATAAAGGGAACTTATGAAGAATAGAACAACACCTAATATGTGTAAAATAGAATTAAGAATGGAGCCACGCTCTTCTCTTATGATAAAACAGCTTGTGGAGTACTTACATTCATTTATTGTTAGAAAAATGCCTCTACGCTGATAGAATAATAGAACTCTTGACTTGACTCTTATGACTTTAATATATTGAAATTATATGAGACTAATGGCTTCAGAATTGCAAACTTAGCATATATATATATTTTGGTTTTTTTTTTTGACTCTCATTATTTCATATTTGGACAAGGAAAATCTCACATTGAAAAGTTTTACAGAGAGAGACTGCTTTCAGATTTTGACTCTAGCTGGGATTGTTTTGTCTTGAAATATCACTTATTTTCCAACTATTACACTATGGAAAAATATTGCTATAGATTAATTATACAGTGTGTGATCCCTTTTATGTGGAAAAAGAGCATAATATAAAATTATTTACACAGATCATGTGTTTAATATATAGTAATATTAAAAGGGTAGATGAATGTCTATGTAATCTTAAAAAAAAAAAAATTAAGGATCAGAAGAAGGTATTATCTCCCTTACTCTGCTGTTTCTAATGGATAAAGCAGGTTTCACTGGAGTTTTACTGTGTCCTGACTATATATATATATATTTTTTTTTTACCTGACACATACCTGCAGTTTGTCTTCATATATGGTAACAGTGTCCAGTGTTTTTTCATACTATTTCCAGCTTGATTTATTTTTTGCCAATCCCTTCTCTGTATAAATGGGTCTGTTTAAAAACAACAACAACAACAACGAAGCCAGAAAGACAAGTACTAAGTTTGTGTCTCAGAAATTATCCATTTGAACAACCCCACTGTTTTCCTGGATTTAGGACTCTGCAGCTCCTACTGTTATTACAGGAGGTTATGACCATGGGGTATTTGAAAAAGATAGGGAAAAACAGTTCATGAAAAAAAGAACATAATAATCAACCTGACACAAAAGGGTGGAAAATATGTGAAAGTATCTGGCATGAAAGATTTTGCTATTATCAGCATCTTTATTTAACTAAAGGTGGACTGACATCAATCAAGGCTTACAATAGAAAAAAAAAAAAAAATAGGAGGATTGACTAGTGTCTTTTCTTTAGTGACATATTTCACCTGTAAATATCAGGTGAATTCAATATATGTTTTGGTGCGATGCATCTTATGTCCTTTTGGGTATATATATCCAAGTCCTAAACAGTGTAAAGATTTCATCTTATGGGTTTTTTTGTGATTAAGCTGGTTCTTTATTCTATTTTTTGTTGTATTGAACAGATTTACAAACCAAATAAACCATTTAAAAAAAAATTATAAAAATGAAAACTCACCGCAAATATTAATTCATGCTTTTCTCACAACACAAGATCAGGAAAATTTTGTTATTATTATTTATACATCTGGATGTGTGGTACATAAGCAACACATTAAGCTTGCATTATGAACTCTAAAGTTTTCTAACATTAAATACAATATTTCATCTTCACTTTCAGGGACAGAAGATAATTTATCTTAACTTAAATAGTGCATATGCTGTATCTTTGATATACAGTAGCTGAGTTTATCTTACTCTTTTTCACTCCAGGTGTCTGTTATTGCATGAATGGTCACTTCTAATCAAGTAATTTGTTCCTTCTGAAGAGCATTTCTTCATGAAAGTCTTTTTTCCCCTGTGTGATGTTCCACTCTGTTGCTTATTGAATGGTACATTTTTGTTTAATGTGTCCTTGCTTGTTTTTTCACCTTGTGAAAAAACAGTTGATCTGCTGCTCCCCCTCTTCTTTTTTCTTTTGCATTAATTAGCATCAGAATATAATTCTGAGTTAAAAAGATATGCATGCTTTGCAATTAAATATATATACTTAATGTTGGCTTAAATGGTGTCTAAAGAACTCTATTTATTTAGGAATGAAATGTAAATTCTAAATGGCTCTGCTTACACCAGCACAAGCTCTATCTAATATTTGCTGCTTAAATAACAAAAATACATGCAATAGCTTCTAAATGAGTAAATGATCTTTAAACAATTTTTCGCAAAGAGACTGATAAATAATTTAGGGATGCCTGAGGGAAGGTCCAATTTGCTCTCTAGTAATTTGTTCATGTTTTCCTCACTTTTTGAATCACAAAGTGAAATATGAAATTAGTTATGAACTTGTTTAATGTAGCAGCATTTTTTCATGTTTATACCATCTACTAGTGATGTGTGAAATTTGGCTGGTACTGTTAAATCCACCTTATATGTCTTTACCATAAAAGTTCTGCAAATATTTTGCAAGAAGGAACAAACAGTAGACACTTTAATGTATGATAAAATGGAAACCAAATAGAAGTACTTTCTGTTTGAGCATAAGCTTGCTTTAGGGGCTTCAGGAAAATCTCCCTAGAGAATCCAAAGATGTTTGAAACTGTAGGAAGAAATCTTCTAGCTTGCCACTTTACTTCAGCATCCTATGTTTAGGTCACAGCAGGCTGAAACAGTACTATGTGCAGGAACAACAATCACTTGTACTAGCAGTGGAAAATTAAAAGAAGTCTGTGACTGGTAAAGGCATTTGATGCTCAAAAGTTTTGTCATTGCAAGAAATGGCTACTTTGGATGTAGACTTTCTTACATTAAATATCTATTCTGGATGTTTTTTGTTGCTACCTCTGAAGTTCCAATACAAAAAAATTAAATGGTGTTGTAAACCAGAAGTTTGCTGGTACAAAAGCGATTATTCACAAATCATTTTACTATTTCTGGAATTATCACTTTATTAAGCATCCCTTATGCAGTCTTTTAAGGGGCAACCAGTTGATCAGGCCCAGTCAGCATGGGTTTATGAAAGTCACGTCCTGCTCAACTAACCTGATCTCCTTCTGTGGCAAGATGATCCACTTAGTGGATGAGAGAAAGGTCATGGATGTTTATGTCTTAATTTACTGTTTGAAAAAACTTCATGTAGATTCTATATATATTGTTGCTTGATATATTTGAGCTACTCTTTCCATTTATTTAGGTATAATTTTATGGTCTTGGAGGCCATCAACTTTGCTGAATTGATGCCAAGAAGTTGCGATTAAAAGCATTCATTGCATCTGAATAATATAATTCTGTTTTCTGTCTGCATGTCTGTTTTAACATGATTTAAAGTGGTCAGGAAATATGTAAACGTAAAAAGAAATCTGTTTTTTATTGATGTGTAAGATTTTAAAAAATATTTAAGGGATCAAGACTCCTAACAAACACACACATACACATTCACCCTTACATATATATTTTAAATGACCCAATTTTATCTTAAAACAAGACATTGTATGAATAACATGTTTATAACACTATTCAATTTACAAAGCACAAGTAGTGATTTAATTTTTGTAGGACTGCCATAAAAGTAAAGTTCAAAGAAATATTCTTCCTATTGGGCCCTGAATCAGAATATAAAAAATGACCTCTGGTTCAAGGAGGAAAACACCAGCTTTAAGCACCTGTCATTTTAATTCAGTCTGGAAAACAGCTAAAGCTATTTTCTGACAATACCTGTAAGTTAAAAAATAAATTAAAAAAAAACCCCAAAACTGCAAACTCATCCCCATCTGATGCTATCTCCAATGTGTCTCTACAATATTTTTTTCTAAAAAAATATTTATTTTGAACTTTATAAAGGAATTTCAAGAAAAGGACATTTTAAACTTAAAGAAGGATCAAAAGAAAGGAGCAGTCAACATGGTTAGGATCTACAATTACATTATAAACATGAAAAATTTTATTTTTTCTAACCTTTAGAAACAAGTAAGAAAAAAAAAATAAAGAATTTTTTTTTCTTTTGCTGTCTTTAATGCTAAAAAATTAGCATTTTGGGTCATAGAACTAAAGATTTCCTGGAAACAACTCTCCCATCAATTACTCTTTAACTTTCCCCTTCAGCAATTTTCTGTCTCACTCATTATTTTCCTTCCATGCTTTGAGACATGAAATTAAGTCAGAATTTATCTCTTCTGAGTGTTGGCTTTCTCAATTTATTTCTTACATTTTAGTCTGAGTTTTTACAGATTCTTAGATAAAAGCCCCCCTTATTTAGAAGTTTTATCCTCAGGTATCTTAAGTTCTGTATTGTGGTTGATTTGCTGGATTCTAAGTTGAACACTCCCATTTCAATTGAAATACTAATCGTAAGTAATATTTCCAAAAAGATAAATTTAAACTGAGATTCTTACTTATATGATAATGTCGGCAGTTATTATTATTGTTTACAAAGCACATTCAAGGTGTTTCTACAGAGTCTGATGATTTCTTTTTTAGTTTTCCCAGGAGTAAATACCTGTACCAGATTCAGGACAATGGTAGTCTTGTTTTCTAACCTTCATGTGTATTTTGTCTATGTGTCTGTGTATTCAGTATTTTTTGTAAGTTTTTAGAAGTTGTAGAAGCCTGAAAATGGCTTTAATTTCTGTCTGATTTCTTTGAAACTTGTACTTTGTTGTTGTTGTTGTTATTGAAATCAGGTATTCACGATGTTACCTGATTTCATTTCCTACTTCAAGTTTCAGTGATAAAGAACTTAAACATAGTTATATTGAGCCATAATAAATGTTGACTTGCAGTCCAATAAGTAACAAAGATGTATACATATCTTTCAAAGAAATAAAAGCTCTAACAGCCATCAAATCTGTCAGCAGTGTGAGTACAGTACCAGGATTAAGTTTTTTAATTAAGTTTTCCAGCAACAAGACTGTGTGTGTCTGAATACTCTACATTTTCAAAAGCAGTAAGTAGCCACTCAGTCACTTGTAAGCAAGGAGATGGAAACTTGCTGCTTCATTTTTTTTCTTCATTTTGGGCTTAAATTCACTTCAAAAAGATTTCTGTTAATGGTAGCAGAGACTCAGGATGCATTATTTTAATAAATAGCATCACTTCTTCAAAGGAAAATTCAGTATTATATTTAAGAAACACATATGCAAATGCTTCATAACACAAACATACAACAGAACACATGAATAGATTCCTCCGATGTGCTAAGAAAGCCAACCTGATCAACGAGAGTCTCGAGTGTTCAGTTCATACTGAGAGTGCTATATATTACTGTCTGTTCTTGATAACATAGTACTGTCTTTCAAGATTCACTGCATGTGTCAGTTTTATGGTATGTCTAGGGGAAAAATAAAAGACATTTTGCTTGGCAAGATATTTCTTTGTGTATTCTTCTGTGACTTATCTGTGATGTCTTAATCTATGGAGGAAAAAAAAAATATTACCTTCCTTGTATTTCTTATCTTTCAATACATCTTACCAGTCTGACTGCTACCTGAGGTGTGTGACAATTGGTGATGACCACATATTTTCATTTCATTAACTATTACCAGATTTTTCTCCACATGAGTCTTGGCTAATCTGCTGTTGGTCTGAACCCACACGGTAGTATTTATCACTGGTTTTGATTCAAAAGACTCCTGAGAAGCATGAGATTCCCTCAGAAAAGGTTGCACAGATTTTCAGGTTTGGTTAAAACATTATGACCTGTTTGGCTGTCAAAAATTTTTGTCTGCATGATAGAACTTTACTCAGGGATCTCTCCAATTGTTAGCATCCTCTGATGTTAAGGAGCTACCTAAAATTCTGCAGTCTGGCACCTGAACCAGGTGACTGTATTATTAGTTGCAGTAGTTTTTTCCAGTATGCCTCATCTTAAGTATTTCTGATCGATTTAATTGAAAAAAAAAACCAAAAACAGGTAATGCAGAAGATGAGTCAATTAGGGGCAGATTGTGCAAGAAAGAAAGGAATGAACTGGCACTAAGTCCCACATGAGTAAATTAGTATTTTGTCTATTTCACCTACTCATGAGCAGGAAAACACCCACAAACAGCAAGGGCACTACAGACCAACTACATAATAAAATAATAGACAAAGTATCAAGAACATTTAGATGTTTTATTTCTTTACATTAGGAATACTTAAAAGAGATAGACTTATGTATTCTGGAAATCCAAGATTTTTAGTGGCTTGCTTTGAGTGCTCAGCTTTTAATTTTTCAGTGTTTCTCTGATGCCTCCCAAAAGAAAGGAAGACTTGCTCCTTCAACAGGACCAAAATCATTTTGTACTCTTGTATTTAGTAACTGGCTAGAGGCAAGTATCCAGTCCAGATCTTCTCCATATGAAATTTTCACTTTCCTCTAGTGATGAGAGATACTTGACTTCTTTATATAGCTCAGATCCCAGCTAATTAGAGTTCATGTTTTCCTTGAAGTACCTGATATATGAACTGTATACCATCAGAGTAGATTCTTTTAAAAAGAGGAATCCTTTTAAATTCAGTTAAACAAAAAAAATCTCTATGCAAAGTGTAACTTGTTCACTAGTTGCTTTAGTTTTTTTTAATGTTAATTAATGGTAACAACATCAAATATATCATAAATCTTTGTATCAATGATAGCATTATGAGCTATAGAGCCTGTCAGTATGAGTTTCAACTTGCTTATAATATGTAGAAAGAAACAGTTTTAAGAATGTCACTATCCTTCTCTGCATCCTCTTACCCCTGTGACCCACATCTGTGATCTCTTAAACTGAATGTATTGCTCATTTATTACCAGCTCAATTTTAATTTCCTCTCCAGCTAACTCTGCAAATAAAAGACTTCTAGCTGTTTTAATTTTCTCTTCTGACAGCAAAAGACATATCTACATGATTAAAATGTCAGATATCTTTATAACTGTTATCAATTACATTAATTAATAGAAAATAGCATCAGAATTTGCATGGGGAAAAAGTATTACTCTAAATCTTAGTTAATCCAGTTTTCTGTAAGATACCATTTCTCCCACACCCCACCTATTTTTCACCCTTTCATGTACCGATTATTAATAAATGTTTCTCTAACAAGTATGATGTATAGTTGCTGTTTGCATCAGTATGAAACATAGACCCATTGGGGCTGCATTTCTCAATCTGAGAAGAAAAGGAAATCTCTTTCATAAAACAAACAGGACTTATTAATTGCCTAAATCATATAAAAGCAAGTAGCTTGTATGACAACTATATATTTTGATAATGATCTGAGAATACAGACCATGAGTTTACAGTGCAATATATTTTTAAAGTCAGAATTTTCCTTAAAATCTGTTTCTCCTGAGGTCTACTCATAGCTTCTCAGTAGAAGTTCAGGTCTTGTTATGAAGAAGGTGCTAATCTCAAGCTGAGTTCTGTTTGTGCCTGGTGCAGGAGCAGCATGTCATGGCTTCAAGCTGACATGAAATGGAGTGCAAATGTAGATTTCAGTGATGACAGGGCAACTTAGCTTTTGGTTGCTGTTTTGAGTGTAACTTTGCACTTTCTGCTGTGGGCAGACAACCCCACTTATATTAGTGAACCTTCTTCCCCCACCAAAAATAGTCCTGTGAAAACATTAATGTTAGCCAAAGTTCATACACTTTGCTGGAAAGCATGTTTATTCAGTATGGATTTGACAAAATATTCCTGTAGGAACAGTGATTTATTTTGCCTAAGATGGGAGGTAAGGACATTTTACATTGGTTCTGAGAGTGACTGTTTCTATCTATCTCTACCATCATTACACACATAAACATCCCCTTGGTCTCCAGCTCAGCCATTCTGATTCCTCTGGCCAACTGATCTTTTGTTCTGCAGCCTGAGCTTCTCTGAGACTCTCTGAGATATACCTGAATTTGTTGTTTTTTGCTTGTCTGTTGTGCCCTTTTCTTTCCCCTCTTCTAAGCTGTACTATGTTCAGCTGCATACTGAGCTCCAGTACATGGAATTAGAGAATCACAGAATCACTATGGTTGGAAAAGAATTTTACGATCAAGTCCAACCATATCTCACTCTACTAGGACCACTACCACACAATATCCTTGAGCAACATATCTAGAGGGCTTTTAAAAACATCCAGGGATGGTCATACAAACACTTCCCTGGGCAGCCTGTTCCAGGCTTTGATAACGGTTGCAGGATAGAAGTTTTTCCTCATGTCCAACCTAAACCTCCCCTGGTGCAACTTGATGCCATTTCCTCTTGTTCTCTCCCTAGTTACTTGTGAGAAGAGACCAACACCCACCTCTCTACAACCTCTTTTCAGGTAGTTGAAGAGAGCAATAAGGTCTCCCCTAAGAGTCCTTTTCTTCAGACTAAACAACCTCCCTCAGCTGCTCCTTGTAAGACTTATTTTCAAGACCCTTCACCAGCTTTGTTGCCCTTCTCAAGAAAGGATAGGCACAAATTGTTCAAAGGTTTTGAACATTTTTTTTATAATATAAATCCTACCATTTCTTTCATTCTATACCATAGAGAATGACAATGTCTGTATAAATTATGCTGGTGTTATAGTTTTGCAGAAACACTGCCAACCTTATGCTTTTATTGTTTCTTTGTTTGCATTACTTTATGATTGAATTTTGGGTTTGGTTTACCATGGATTTTTGTTTTGTTTTGTTGGTTCTTTTTTTTTTTTTTTTGTTTAATGACAGTCATGATATGTGTACACATGTGTGTATTGGCAGATATCTGCTTGTTTTCTTCACTATGAGGGTGGTGAGGCACTGGAACAGATTCCCCAGAGAAACTGTGGATGCCTCAGCCCTGGAAGTGTTCAAGGACAAGTTGGATGGGGCTTCGAGCAACATGATCTAGTGAAAGATATCCCTGCCATGGCAGGGGGGTTGGAACTAAAGGATCTTTGAGGTCCCTTCCAACTCAAATCATTCTATGATTCCGTGTTTCTGTGACTCTAATATAGGTTAGTTGAATAGGCAGCTTAGGAGGAATACAATGATTTTTACCTACATAGGTCTTTAGAAAAATACTCAATATTGTCATGCTTGTTTTATTTTCTGTTAAACGTGACATCCAAGACATATATTGGTAGCTGAAATAATATGGGAAAATTAAATTTTATCTTCCAAATTGAAGGCTGGACTGGCATTGTCTTGTAGGCAAACTCCAAAGAAGTGCTTGATAGAAAGCGACCTGAAAGGAAAAAAGAAATGTTTTCTCCAAAACATTCTATATGCAGCAGTGGAGATCTCACATTTAATACCTCTTCACTTCATAGAGTAGCTGTTTGTCACAGATCAAAACTGCAAACTGACAAGGACGAGTAAGAAAAGCTAGGACTCTAGCAAAGCTTCTCCTGTTTTCACATCATTGCTGGAATAGAGCCACGTTACAAGAAAATTCTCTTCTTTTTTTTTAATTATAGATGTGAGCACAAGGCTGCCGTACTTTCCCTATTTACCTGTACATAACACACAAATCTCAGCCTCTCTGAAGGTCTCTTGACAGCACTGTCAGTTTTCATCCATGGATTTTTAAGGAAATTTAAAACTTTTAACAGAAATTCTGTGAGAAAATTACATTGGACTCTGCTGCTAGAGGGCATTGCAATAATTCAATTCTCTAAGTTTAGATGCATATTAATGTCTTAAGTTTTGATTATATTAAATATCTTTTAGGCTTAGAATTTTAGGAGATCAAGGTTTACAGAATTGTTATGTTTTATCAATACAAAAGCCAGGCATCTACAGGTTAATGCATTTACAGTATACTTTGTGATGATTATATTGATCTTAAAATTCTGATTTTTCATTTGGAACACTTATGGTCTATTTAGGTGATTGTAACATCCAAAGAACTTGAGAACAATGGGGGTTTGTTGACCTCAGAAATATATTGATTATCGTGTATTTAAAATGTGTTTGGTGTAATACAATTAAAGTAATGGATAAGCAATTTAATTTCAAACTTTTCTGCTCAATGGCAGTAAAAGATGTGTAAAATAATCTATAAACGTATTATTTCTTTTTTTTTCCAATAAACTATTTCATTAACTTATAATTTTAATTTTGATTGTTAAAAGCGTAGCTCAGCTGATTTTCTAAAGTGAAATATCTCACTTTGGTGTTACTGTTTAATGACCAAAATCTGAACCTGGACTAAAAGAAGGTGTCAGAAGACTAAGAAGCTATCCGTAGCTCCTATAAACCAAAGAAACAAAACAAATAGCAGAGTGTTTAAAGTCAGTATCCCCAGCTGTGAGTGCACAGTGTTTGTGCACTGAGTGCACAAACATAAATAGCACAATACAATTACACTGAATTCAGCAGACACAGCAGACATTGTTGCCAGAATCTCAACTATGTCCACTAATTCCTTAGTCATTACATATGAGAAGAAAGACTAGAAAGGTATATCTTCAGCACTCTCAGGTATGGTAACTTAATAATCCTTTTATATGCTTGTCTCTCATATACCAGGTACCTCTTTTACATATTTCTTTTGAAACTGCTTCACCATATAGCATATAAATAAGTGTAGTGATTTTAATTTTTTCTTAGGATCAAAATAAAAGAGTTACACTGAGCAATTCAAAGATACTGACAGGCTTGCATTCATCTGGTTAGATATAAATATCACAGTATAGATGTCTACCTCTGAGTGAGCCATTGCAGAATGTTTTTATAGCCATTGGAAATCTAGTCTGCACTGATAAAGAGGGTTATGGAATGTTTCCTCCGATCACAAAAAATGTCAGATGAACTACATAGCTCTGTGGTGATGATAAATGAACTATGAGGTGACTTGTTCAGCCATAGTTCTCTAAATTTGTAAGAATAATTCCAGCAACAGGGACAGTGTCACTCTAGCAGGAGGAGGTTGCTGGGTTTTATCAGTGAGTTAAACCAAGAATGGTGGCACTTCTCCTGAATCCCATTCAGTAAATGTTCAGAGATTCTAAAAAGGTGCATTGTATTAGAAATTACTACTCCTGTTTACTCCTGCTCTTCACATTATATAAAATAGTATTAGTGTAGAAAACAAACAGTGTAATTATTTGTTTCAATTATCAAGCAAGCCAAGATCCCAAACACTCTACTTCCTTCCTAAAGTAAGAACAGTTGCTCCCACCAGCTAATCTGGTACTAAGGAAAATATCAATGACTCCAAATATCTGCTAGTTTTTTTGAAAATCTACAATCAAATTTCATGCAGGCAGGGATAGTCTCTTATTTTAAGACATCATTCCTCATTTCTTTTAAGCTGTTTTAAAGAAGTTGTCAGTGTTGACAATTTTTATTAGATTTCAGTACAGATATACTTTATGGATTTAGACATGCCTAGATCTGAGCTACACAAACTAGTCCCAGGACCAGAAACAGAGACCAAGAGCTCTTCAGCTGCCTTCATAGAAGCCAGATTTGAACCTAGGGTAGAAGTTTTCTTTGCTCAAGTATGAAACCATATGAGTGCAGCTATTGACCTTTCAGACCCATTCTGCAAAACTAGAATTTCACCTGTGGACACACAGAAAAGAGAGGCAGAAATAGAACTGCTATGACATACAAACTACTGGAATGTCAGAGATCTCCAGACTAGCCCCATCCTGGCCTTAGTATGTTCATTTTAGTTGATCAGCTAATTAGTTCTGCTGAGACTGTGGCTATTAGTATTACATAAATATAGTCATGCAGCTTTCAGAACTATAGTTATTTTCTATGTTTTCTGCAGGGTAGAAGCTATGACATGTCAATACAACAGCTTTACAACTCTGAACTCAAGGATCTGTGTATACTGTCCCATCAAGTCCTAAACAGGTTTTTTTTGTTTTCTAACATAGATAAATAGTCAGTAGTGTTATGCCAAGGTTCTTCTAGTGCTTTCTGAGAATATAATGGTTCCCTGGACTGTTTCAGTCAATACACCTGACGATCAGTATACTCTCAAATCATAGCATTAATCTGTTTATTTACTCTGAGTTTGTGAAGAAAAAGTGCTTCACTTTTAATCAGTTTATTTATTGAAGTAATTCAATACTCAGATGTCCTTCATGAAAGTTATAAAGTTTTTACTTTCCTCATGCTGCTGGAAATCACTATTTTCCTTTCTTTTCATAACTGCCAACAACCATTAGTTAATCAGAAACAGACTAGCAACAATGAATTAATCATGAGGCTTCTTTCTTTTCCTCTGGCCATCCCTTGAGTATCAACCTTTTGAGGACTAGTAGCTTTGCATCCTCACATTTCTCAAATCAAGTCTTGGAACTTTATGCTTTCAGTCAGTTTATATATGTCATGTTCTTCATTTGGGGACCCTCCCCTTGGCAACAAAACATTTTTAAACCAGCATGGTTTAATGAAATTATTTGCTGAAAAGATTATTTTAAGGCCATGAAGAGCTATTCAGCAGAGATCTCACCAGTACTTCACACTGAGCAAATCAACTTCTACTTTTTAAAGACCTTCCCCTGGTGCATTAAGGTTTTTCTGCAAGACAAGGGGTTAATTCTATTAGTAACGACCTCATATAGAGCTTGTTTGTTTCTGTTTGTTTTGATTTCCAATGTGTAAAGACCTAAAAATATTTCAGGTGTATCTTGCATACTTTTTTTCCTGTTGTTCTTTTACTGAGGCAAACATAAACATGACTGGTTAGTTCTAATTAAAATGTTATTGCTTCTTCTTGAATATTTATTTCAAAAGTACTTTTGTGGCATCCTCTATGCTTTGGCAGTTTTTTTCCTGAAGTACCTGTTGTAATTAGGTTTAGGGACTTTATAATTATTTGATCTTGGCTGATATGAATATAAACTAATCTAAATTCGTATTTGACAATTTTTTTTTTTTTTTCTTTTTAACAGCTGGCATTATTTTAGTTCTAGCAGTACTTTTCCCTCCCATTTGAATCTAAATGCAACAACAATGTACAGAAAAAAAAAAAACCTATGAAGTACCATTCATTTTCTCTCATATTTCTTAAGCTTTCTCTGGATTGAAGACATCAAGGATACTGGTCATACATATGGAATATATGGCATTCACCTTCCTAAAAGTACTTGCTAAATCTGAAGTACAATGCTTTGTAATTTTTACTAGTTAAGTAAAAAAAGAAGCAAAGAGAGTACACAGTCTTCAAAGACTGAATAACTTTGCAAAACGTGGGAAGAGCTGATTTTACAGTACTGTCCATGGAATCTAACTGGCTAACAGGAGACAGAAATGCATAAATCTACATATATAAACTGTAGGGTAGTTCAAAGAGTTGATCTTCATCTCAGCTTTACATGTTTGCCTTATTCTTAACCTGTTATGTAATCAGATTAAAAAGTTATTAAAATTGCTTAAAGGAAAGCTAGAGAAAAACTCATGTGAAAGAATCTTTCAATGGTCTTGTTAAAGGGTGAGCAAGTTTTGCTAACCACCCCTTGACCCTCTAGCTGACCTATCAGCTTCTGGATAGGAGTTACAGAGTCTTGACTGGTGTGATGTTGTCGTCGATGCACCGTTTCAGTAGCAATTGACACCTTTTGATGCTCAACTCTCATCTTACCCACAGCGGCAGACTCCTCTGAAAGTTTAGGCAGGACGGTCAGCTGTTTCTTGTCCTGTCTCTACAGCTGCTATACAAAAGACCCATTGATACCCTTTCTTGAGGAAGTCTATGCCAAGGATGCACAGAGCATCTGGACCAGTCACTATACAGTGCTTTCCCATTTATTCCCAGTAACTTCAGCCTCTAGTACAGTCAGTTCTTGAGATCCTCCTGTTACTCCACTAATGGTAACAGATTCGGTCCCTTTATGATTCCATCGCTATAGGGTACACTGTGCACCAGTGTCTACTAGGACTCTTTACTTTTGTGGTTCTAACATGCCAGGCCATCAAACCCACACAGTCCAATAAACTCTGTTGTCCCTCTCCTCCATCTGGTTGGAGGCAGGGCCCCTCTAATTCCAAGGGTCGTGTCCATAATTCGTAACTGCTTTTGTGAAGTTCACTGGGTTCACATGGTTTACCTGGTCAACAAGGTATGTGTAGACCATAGGAATTACACTGTTTACAGGATTTACACTGTTTACAGAATATGTATTGACTACAGGAATCATATTTTCATTCCCCCTACTCGTGTTTTGACCTGAGGCCCCTGTACTTGGACTGGAAGACTGTTCTTAGCAGACTGGAACATCCTCCCTTCTGGAAAAATTTTCTCTTCTCTTTGTATTACCCTGTAAGTAGAGTACTTGTGCCTGTAGAGCAGAGGTAGGTTTTCCATCCCACCTGCTCATTTTGTCTCCAAAGGCATGGAGGAGAGATCACAGGGTATGTCATGACATGTACTGTTCCTGTTTAGCTGGTCTTGACGAAGAGCGTCTTCTCCTAATGGCTTCAACACGGGTCCACTTAGGGGAAGAATAGGATCTGTTTTCCCTCATCTCTGTTTTTTCAATCACTTTTTCAACTGATCTCTCAGTTTCCTTAGCCATCTTCTACAGGGCTGATACATGGACCTGTAGAGGACCAGAGACAGTGTCTTGAACTTCTCAAGATAAAACCAAAAGTATTCCTAGTAATGAAATCCACTGTGTAATGCCCATAGTACAGAGAAGCACTTGCTGGCCAATTCAGCACAACATAAACCAGAGATACACACCACAGTGGCTTTCACCCAGTGTCCAAACCTGAGAGCTTTCAGATAAACAGAACAAGCAAACAATAACATAATGCATATGGCACATAAAGGAAGAATAAGGCATTTAACTCTGAAAGAAACACTAAAAAGACATGAACTGACACTGCTCTCAGAAATGATCTCATTTAGGCAGTCTGTTTTAGTTTCCAGTTCTTAAAGACACTCAGGAAAAAAGTGATACTCTCTCAAGTGAGCAAATTGGAATTTGAACTATTCAGGCATTCTATCAGAACTCCGTCGCGTCCCACATTGGGCACCAATAAATCTGCCATGGTTTATGGTCAGGGCATCACATCAGACCTATAACAGACGCTCTCTTTAACCCCTCTCTGTCCCCAAAGGGGAAGAGAAAGGGAATAAGGGAGAGAGACTCAGCGATTAGAAAAGAAAATTAAAACAGCTCTAATGAAAATTACAGTAATAATAATAATAAATGGAATATATACAAATATGTACAAAGCCAGTATTGAACCCAGCCACCCGATGGTAATTACATCACTGTCACCACTGATGCTGTGGAGCAGGCACCAGGAGTGTCCCAGACAGGGCCCTGCAGCAGACAGGAGCTGTGTTCAGGAGCTGGATTCTAGTACCAGATTCAGGAACACACAGATTGTGATTGAAGGCAGAACGGGCAGAGTCCTCCTTGGATGCTCCGAGGAAGGAACAGAAAGAGGACCTGTGCCAAGCCAAGCAGCTGGCAAAGCAGTCCAAGAAGGCAAAGATAGGGAAGAGGAGCCCCAAGAACAGACTCCCTCCAGATCCCTGAGCTTTATACGAAATATGACATATACAGGATGGAATACCTTGTTAGTCAGTTTAGGGTCACCTGTCATGTCTCTTCCACCCTGCAGGTGTGGTGTTCACTTTCTGCACCCCCCAATGTAGCACACAAGATTCTGCAGCAGCCTTGGTCTGCACACCAATCCTTGGTAGTAACTCTACACATGGGGTGTTATCACTGCTAGAAGCAGACACTGTCTGTGAGAACAGGCTGCTAACTTCAGAAAGTGCAGTTAGTTAGAAGAACTGAGCTGAAAAGGAAAATCACTGAACAGAATTAGTTCTGTTCTCACTCAAACCAGGACAGGTCTTTACACTGTAGTTTACAGTAACAAAACAGTAATAAGACATCTCTTTTCTGCCAAGATTTGTTAATTGTACTCCACTGTAATCACAATAATGAGGTACTCCTCTCAGCTGGAATTAAATTGTTCATTTGCACTATGAATGGATTACTCTGCTGTAAATTGAAAAATCAGTTATGTGACTATTTGAAGTACTGAATTCACATTAGGTTGTCTCAAGTACATACTGTGTAACAGTGGGGGTATAAATGTTACACAGACTACTTTCTACAACGTTTATACATATGTAAAAAAGTTTAGATTAGTTTTTCATTGTTATTTCTGTAATGGGCAAGCAAGGAGACAAAGGAAGTTACAGAGATTATTTTGTGGTGGTGTTTTGGTTTTGTTTCTTGTAAAACAAATAAAATGTAAGGCCCTTCCTGTTATCTTCAACTTTGGACAAAGTGGACAAAAAAATCAGAACTTCTGCTTCATCTATTTCAGACAAATAATTGTTATAAATGTTATGGATATATATATATATATAGTATGAATCAGTAGGTGTTACCTAATCACTTCTGAATACTTTGGACAATTTTCCTTTAGTTACATCTATTGAAATAATTACTTAATTTATTTTTTCCAAAACCTAATAGATAAAATCTGAAGATTAAAATCCAGCCCAGCTTGTCCTGCAAGGATCTAGAGATGTGTGTATAGACAAATAGCATTCTGTTATAGTTTGGGTTTTTTTTACTTTTTATTGCATCCTTAGATAACATCTTCTTAAGAAACACAAATTATTTTTTCAGGAAGCTGGCATGACTGAGAAATATTTTTGAAAATCTTCCTAAGCTCAGAAGCCTGTAAAGCTAAAGTTGAGTTAGTCCATGATTTGGTGATTTAGCATTGTAAATACATTCTGTGTTTTGGAGATAAAAAATCTCTGTAAGTGGGAAAGGTGTTTGCAGGTATTTTGAGGTACTGTTGATAATTGTCATTATCCTTGTTAACTGAAATAATTTGTGATACATTCCCATCCGAAAATGCTGAAAATGTGTTCTATTCTACTTTCAACATCTCAGAGTCTTGATTTCCAGCTTCATCCTTTGTTATGATAATATACTCTTCTTAATTCTTTGTTCCTTATTGCCTGTAAATAGGGAAAGCATATATAAATGCAGTATTCATTAAGAGAAGAAAAACTAAATCAGATTGCAATTAAGTGATGTACCCTTCTTTTTTTTTCCACAACACATCATATAACATAAAATTAGTAGAATGTCAGAAAAAATCATAGTCTAACTGTAAGACTTTAAGACCGCACTTCTGTAATAGTCTTAGATCATCTAGGATCACAGAAGTGCTGAAAGATTATATATTAAGAACAACTCTTGAAATGCATCCTCTTTTTTATTCTGCTTTCATCAATTGTTTGGAAAATACATTACAAAAGTATGTGGAAGAAAAAAAAAAAATCTTGATAGTTATATACAACTCAGCAGAGTAAACCCCCCACGTTTTACCCTGGTAGTTGTCAACGATCTTATGTGAAATGTATTTATTACATGATTATTGGATATTCTACTTAGAAGCTCTAAGAGACTTGTCAAGTCTTTTTAAAGTTGATAGGAGTCTTGCCAGTGACTTCAGTGAAAGGTGGCTTCAATTCTAGATCAGTTGTGAATTTTGGTCTTCATGGTGGCTTTCAAGCCTATTAGTGAAGGCTTATCAGATACTGTTTAGGTACTCCAGAAATAAAAGAAACTATTTGCTTAAAGACAGGAGGTACTGTACCTAGTCTGTTCTGACACATGCATGGTTCTATTGTTGATGTATTTCTCTGTTTCTTTATTGCTCACTTAAAGTACACTGTACCAGTTCTGAAAGTATTTAGAAATATATAATAACAGGGGGTTTATTGTTTTTTGGTTGTGTGTTTTTTGTTTTTCTTTTTTTGTTTGCTTTGTGAGGATAAGTGATGTGTATCACAGAAGAGCTAGTAAATACAAAAAGTGTCAGTTATTTAAATAGTGTTTCTCCTCTGCCCTTGAAGAGAGATCCATAGCTTGTTATGGGAATTGTGTTTGTACTTAAATTCTAAATGTTCCAAAGTGAATGCTTTGACTAAGAGAGGCAGAGAAGACAAAGAAAACTTCTGAGGTACCTATAAATCAGATCTGTATTTCACCAGCCTCCTCCACTGCCAAACCCAAACACAATTCCCCTCCCCCAACAAAAACCACACTTTAAATTTTTGTCTAGTATGGAAGCTTCAATTCCACTCTTATTTCTGTTTGAAAGCTTTACTTGGAAAATGTATTTTACTGAAAGCTATAGAGAATGGATCCATGTAGCCTTCAATATTAGATGGTGAACTTGCTTTGAGCTTTATTCCTTTTCTTTCTCTCTGCATTTCCTCTTTCCAATATTACTGCACTCAACATCTGCTCACCAGACCTTTACATAGAAACATACAGGTTTTCAATAATAATAGATCATACTTGAGAATATGTTCATTAGTTCAGAATTAGTAAATGCTGTTCATATGTGACTGTTGTTCAGCAGATTTAGAGTGAAATGTTCTTTATTTAAAATATTTTTTGAACTAGGAAATCAAAAACCACTGTATTGAGTATTAACTACCATCTTATTTTAGTATTATTTAATAAATATTTTTTCTAAGTAACTCATCCATTGAGGAATTTCTAATTTAGTTGCATTATAAGATATCAGCATAGTCTTCCCATAGTTTTGTATCACCCCATATGATACATTTTCTTTTATGTCATGGCATAAAGCTTGAATTATCTTATCTGAGTGGATTTTTTCCCTCCAATTTTGTTTTAAACAGGTATTTTCGTACACACTTACGTGTAAGAAGCCTCAAAGCTTAAAGCCAAATCAAAGAATTCAAGGCCTTGCTACATGTGACAAATAAACGAGTTTATTTTCTTACAACAGGAAGATGAAAACTATTTGTTAGTCTATCTCCTGTCCTGCTTTGCTCTCTCCCTCAAAAAAAAAAAAAACATCTTTTTTTTTTCCTCTGTCTATCAGATAGGACTAAGCACACACACTCACAAAAATGGAGTGTATTAAAAATGGTACATGGATATGAACCTTTTTTCAAAATAGTATCTTTGGGAAGAGTTTGTTCTTTTGCTTGTGATGTGTCAAAAAAGATATGGAAGTAGAGGCCGTGAGGCAAAGGGAATATAATTGCCTTATGAAAATCATCAGGAAATTCCCAATAATTTCAATGGAAGTAGGAATTTCATTCAGCTCCACACAGTTTCTGTGTAAGTCCTTTATGTTTTGAGAATTGCAACCCAGTTGCCTGTAACAGTTATCTCTATAAATATTTTATACCTATATAACATTTTGAACTTAAATGTACTGGTAATGGTATATGGCTAATCAAATAACAAGGATGATGATCTGGTCTTCCTTTGTATACTTAATTCATCCTGTCTGCTTTACAAACTGTGAGAGAAGCTCACAGATTTTTTTTAACAGAAAATGAGTAATACAATAAAATTTGTGAATATCTCTTTTAGAAACTGAATTCATCAATAAGAACTGGAAAATTCCTAGAACTTTTAAAGAGTATATCAATTCAAATGCCATAGAAAACTTTTTCAAAGGGAGAATTCTTGCTTAGTGTAAAATTAATACTACCTTATGAAGTCTATTATAATTTAGCAATTATTGTCCTTTGAGCAGCTGGATCAAAATATAGGTATTGACAGATGTGCAGTAGAATTAAAATGATTTCAAGAATATCTTTCTTAAAGGCCATTAAACCAGTGAATATGTCAAATGAGCGTATTCCTTCCAAGTACATAAATTTGTTACAGTTAACTGGCTTTGCTATTGATGTAAATGTACATTTTTATTATATGTCTCTGATTTTAAATGTAGGAATTTAATAAATCAATGATTTAAATAACAAACTTCAGTCCCAGAAGAACTCAAATTTGCACCATAAAATTGTAAAGTAGTGATCCAGTTTTGCAGAGAACTGTCAAATGCAATTATATCTCCTAAAACTCTGTCCTAGATGCTCAAGCAGCTGGAACACCTCTCCTGAAAAGAAAGGCTGAGAGAGCTGGTGTTCAGCCTGGAGAAGAGAAGGCTCTGTGGAGACTTTATACTAAATATTCAAAAAAATAGAAGAAATAAACATTCTTAAATATTTATTTAACTATTCATAGTTAATATTTAGGTTAATATTTATTTAACTATTCATGAAACTATTCATAAAGTTTGCATTATGAGTCATTTGAAGAAGTTGGTAGTCAGCATGTCACCTGGCAGAATGATGAAGCCACTAAATGCAACAGAGACAGAGCAAGACTTGAAAACTGATAGCCAGATGATAGTCCATGAAATCTGTGCAACTTTGACTTTCAGTGGGCCAAGCGAAAACACCGTAAGAAGAAAACATGTATTACCCAGTTTGTATCATTTACCATGAATGAAATCCTTTTAGTGAAGGCTTTTGGCATCTTAGGCTGAACTCCAAATAAAATGCTAGTTTTGTCTACAGATCCTATAGCTTCTCTTTCTGTTTCTTTTATTTGTTTTCATTTAACAATTAATTTCTTTCCAGTGAGAGAGCAAATCAGTCAAGACACCAAATGCATTACACATGCTCCAAGTCGAAAGAAGAAAATAAAAGGAAAAAGAACAATTCATTTTCTCATTAAAGTTCTCAATGACACTGCGGGTTCCACATTTTCAAGTGACAGTCACCTTTTACTGACAGAGCTGCAGGTATACCTCAAGGATAATTTTATCACAATTAGTATCTTATCACAGAAGAAAGGCTTATTGCATATGCTTATAAGTGTGACTGTGAAGGTGCAAAGGACTACATCTTATCTGAGCAGAGTTAGCCCTATGATTTGGTTTAACAGTAGGTGCAGAATATGCAAGGTAGAATGATTAAGCATGATTAATGAGAACAGTCATAACTAGGCTCTTACAAAAAATAAGCATGTTATGGGATTCTACAAAATGATGGATTAATGATAAAAAATGGGGGAAAAAAAAGAAAATAGACCTCTATACATCCTGTGAAAGCATCACTTTTGGAAGCATATAGGCATATAGTGAGTTCTTATTATTTAAGACTTATTTTTGATGTCATCATTGAAACAACTCAATCTTCGCAGTAGGTAACTCATTAACTGAAAGTTTTTATTTACTTCTCTTAACTAGCTGATCTATTAGCCTACCATAATAATAAATATGAAAAGAAAAATCAGTCTGTGACATGTTAAAAAGAACTTTTCAAAGAGGAGATCATAGGGCTTCTAACTGCAGTTTATCATTAGTATTTTACTTACTTTGCCTGTTCCTGATCTTATTTTTCATGGAGTCACCTAGCTGAACAATTGCATAGAATTCTTTTGTTTGTCTGGTTTTTTTTTTTTGTTCTGGTATGTGTAAATATACATATAAATAGCTAGCAGTTTAGTTTTATTTATGAAAATGAAAAAGGAATCATTCTTCATAAGACCTGAAAGGCTGGTGCTTTTGGTGATATTAAAGATTAAATCCACACAGGTTGTAAGAAGATTCATGAGTATTTTGATGGTAAGATAATATTAGTAAAATCTTATTCTGTATTTCCTGTACTATATATGATATTCTGTTTGTAACTTTCAGATGAGAATTTAGTTAAGGAAAGATACTGTGCTGATAGAAATTTCAATTAAATTCTCACTGCTTTTATATTGTTTTATGTATGATTTATGTAAGAGGTATGGTTGTGAATTATTTTTTTAAAGATGGAAAATGTCAGGTAATTGAAAATATATCCTTTTCATGAAAATAGAGCTGGTTTAATAAAAACACCGTTGTGGAAACTTACCTGAATTAAAGACTAAATATCTTGTCATATCAGTATACAAGCCCTCTGAGAAAAGAACAATGATAAGGGATCATTTCTGGACTGGAAACAATTTTTTTCTCTTTTTCCCTCTCTCTCTCCCACTAGGTAGAGGGTTTCTTTTATGTTGGGTGATATTCCTATAGAAAAGATGAAAGATTCATGATTTTTCAGCTTTTCTTTCTCATCTGGAATATTTGATAACATATAAAAAATAACACCAATAAGAGGAAGTAACTATCTTTAGAGTTTGAAATTGCTTCCTTACCAGATGGGTGAACAACAATGGAGTCTCTGTTTTTAATAAGGTGATACAGATCTTGAACTTTCATCCATCCAGGAGAAATTAACCACTTCAATACAGGAATTCTTGTTTTTCTTTTCCTTTCCCACAAAAAAAAATCTCTATTATTTGCAGTCGAATGGTGGATAGAGACTGGTGTCAAAACTTTGGACTTTTTTTTATTTCTCAAACAGTCCTAAGAAATAGAGATACTGAAATGTTGTTACACAAGGTGGCACAATATATGAGGTAAACTGGGATTACCCATTAACAATCTAAAGACATAGGCTGGAAATAGTATAGGTTGATTTACTGTTCACATAAATTTATCACTGAAGTGCAACAAGATCTTAAGGGTAGAATGCATAAGAGAAAAGATAGATTTCTAGCAGAGCTGGGAGCATATTGGAACTACTGGCATTCTCTGGGAGGTGGTTCCAGGCCTACGAATAGGTGTATAAAAGACCATAAAGATATATGTAATTGAAAAGATGGAAGAAAAGGGGATAAAAAGTAGTGACGGAAGACATCTAATATGGAAATTAACTAGGTGAAGGCCTTCAAAAAAGGGTAAGTGGAATCAGTCAATCTAAAATCTTTTTATATGTCCTCAGTTATATTAAATAATAATAATAATAATAGTCTTATTTTCCCATACAATCATTGCAGTTGAAGTAGATTTTGTCTTTAAAATGGTATAGTTAAGGCTAAAGGTTTAAGTAATTTTATAAAAAAGATTTTAAAAATTATTTAAGGCTGCTGGATTTGATTATTTTGGCTTAAATGATTTCCATAGAATCACAGAATGTATTGGGTCATCTAGTCCAACACCCTTGCAGTAAGTAGGGTCATCTCCAACTAGGTCAGCCTTCTCAGAGCCTCATCAAGCCTGACCTTGAATGTCTCTAGAGATGGAGCCTTCACCACCTCTCTGAGCAACCTATTCCAGTAACCTATCACCCTCAGTCTAAAGAACTTTTTCCTAATGTCTAACCTAAATCTACCCTTTTCTAGCTTAAAGCCATTACCCCTTGTCCTGTCACTACAAATCCTACTACAAATGCTTTCTTATAGGCCCCTTTCAGGTACTGGAAGGTCGCTATAAGGTACGCCCTGAGCCTCCTCTTCTCCAGGCTGAACAACCCCAACTCTCTCAGCCTGTCTTCACATGAGAGGTGCTCCAGCCCTCTAATCATTTTTGTGACCCTCCTCTGAACATGCTCAACCAGGTCCACATTGTTCTTGTTCTGGGAGCTCCAGAGGTGGACACTACTCCTGGTGATGTCTCAACAGGGCAGAGCAGAGGAGGAGGATCACCTCTCTCGATCTGCTAGCCATGCTTCTTTTGACGCAGCCCAGGATTCGACTGACCCTCTGAACTGCCATTGTGCATCAGTGGCTCACATCCAGCTTTTCATTTACTAGCACCCCCAAGTCTTTCTCCAAAGGACTGCTCTCTAGCATGTTCTCCCCCAGCCTATATTGATAATGCTGGTTGCCCCGGCCCAGGTGCAGGACTCTGTACTTGGCCTTGTTGAACCTCATGAGGTTCACCTGAACCCACCTCTCCATCCCTCTGGCATATCAGCTGCACCATCCAGATTAGTATTGTCAGCAAGCTTGCTGAGGGTGCACTCAATGCCACTGTCTATGTCATTAACGAAGATAATAAACAACACTGGTCCCAATATGGACCCTTGAGGGATACCACTTGTCACATTTTCCCATCTCGACATCAAGCCATTGACAACTAATCTCTGGGTGCAACCATCCAGCCAATTTCTTATCCACTGAACAGTCCACCCATTGAACCCATATCTCTCCAGCTGAGAAAGGAGGATGTTGTGGGGGACAGTGTCAAAAGCCTTGGTGAAGTCAAGATAGATGACATCCACAGCATTTCCCTTGTCCATTAATGCAGTTACTAATGATGCCATAGGCATTGTGTCCCTCAGGATTTACTTATCTTTACTCTCCATCATCTCTATGTGATAATATATAAGGAAAGCACATTTTCAATGCTCCAATATTCCTCTAATATTCTGTGTCAATATGATTTTAATACATCACTCCTAGAAAAATTCAGTTATTTCCTTAGTAGCCAATGATGAACAAGGTGTGGACAATCTGATGTGGAATGAGCTTCCTTAGGTTTCTTTTTTAAAAATTTTTCTTTTTTTTTCAAGAATTGTCTGCTAGTCTTATCACTATTAATTCATTATTTATAACCTATGAAAGTTTATTAGTGAATTTTCTTATCTGAACATTATTTTTGCCTTATTAGTATTCTTTCTATTATTTTGCCAGGCTTTGTTTCACTGTTCCTTTTGCTTCAAGGCTTAAATCACAAAATGTCCTGATCACTTTCATTCTACTTTCATATAATATTCAATACTATTTCATCATAAATCTTCAGTTACTCTTAACAACTCTTTATAAAAACAGATTGATTGACATATATTATTGGGTTCTTTTAAGAATAACTTTACTTTCCAACATTTTTTTCTATGTTGTTAAAGTTGTTTCCCCTCAGTCTTGAGAGACCTAAGTCCTAAGATTAATTTTAAGCATATAACCAGGGCCACTACTGACCATGATAGTTGCTTAAATTGAAAAATTTTGGCTTTATGTGTTTATTCTTAATCCAAGTTCTTGTTTATTTTGCCAAAGATGAGGATGCCTAATCAAAAGCCACCTTCAAAACACAGAAATGTATGCTTAAGATTTGAAGATATCATCCTTTAGATTTAGAGATACAGTCACACATCCTAAAAATATTTAAGTACATAAGAATCAGGGATGGCAAGCTGACAAATGATACCATGTTTGTCAATATTTATTATGAAGGGGAAGTGTCATTTCTCAAAATCTTGCACTACTAAATTGTTTTAAAAGCACAGTATTCTTAAATTTCATCCAGAAAACACTGAAGATTTACAGATGACCACTTGTTTCCTTGTTTTTCACAGAATCACTCAGGTTGGAAAAGACCCTTAGGATCATCGTGTCCAAGCAGTAGCCCTACTCTACAAGTTCACCCCTAGACCATATCCCCCAACACCACATCTAAGTGACATTTAAACACATCCAGGGGTGGTGACTCAACCACCTCCCTGGGCAGCCTATTCCAATATTTCAGTACTCTTTCCGTGAAGAATTTTTAACTAATGTCTAGTCTAAGTTTTAGTTTTCTACAGTCTTTATAATCAAAAAAAGGATTTTATTCAGCAAGACCAAATTATTGGATTCTTCTTATTTTTTCTTTTTTTTTTTTTTTTCCTGACTCCAAATGATGTATGTTCAAATCACAGGGTTTTAGAGGCAGTGTTATAATTGAAGATTCAGACATCCTGCAGTGCACTTCCAGCATTTCTCAAGTCCAGTATTTATATTAGTTGTCTCAGTTGAAGAGCTGAAATGTCTTCAAGGTCACTGAATCTTTAAATTTGCAGTTTAAGGCAAGTAGCTTTACCTCAAATTCCTTTGATATTTTTCATTATAGAAAAGGCCTGAGGCATTCAAAGAAGTTCACAGTTAAAATGAAAAAAATTTGTTCCTTGAAAGACAGGAAAAATACTTCCTTTTTGTTGAAATTTGATTTTACATTACACATCAGGCTATTTTATCTTCTTCCCATAGAAGATCCTGGTTAGAAAACACTTATCCTGCACAGTGTCTGCATTTGATAGCAAAGTTCTACAGTTTAAGTTATTACATGATCTAATGTGATACAGCACTTTGTTATTTCCCCTTATCGTATCTTGTTTTACTTTGTAACATTGATGATCCTGTTCTAAAACATCTTTTTACTTCCTTGTATAGTGAAATTGATGAGTGGAATAGATCCTACCTCAACCAGCATAAGTGTTAAATATTGCAGGATTGTTTAAGTGTAATTGATAATATTTTTGGACAAAACCAAGCTCTTGCCTCTTGACAATCATGTGACACTGAAAAGGAACAAAAAAAAACCAAGAGAGAGAAGGAAGGGAAAAAAATAAAAAGCCATCTGTAGGGTCTTGATTAATATCATCATTTGAAAACCAATCTCAAATAACCAGATGGTATTAATACGATATATTTAATTTTTTTTTTTTTTTTTTTTAAATCTTGCCTGGTATTTTGTGCATGCCATATAATGTATGTCATTGTATGGCTCAACATGTCATTGTTGAGACAGACTCATCACATTCACACACACTTCTCCAAAGGCTCAAATGCTCTAAGCTATTGTGGCTGGAAGCCCTTTTGTAATCCTTCTAATAACGAGTGACCACACCTGATTGGCCTAAACAAAGACCACCTGTCCACAATTAGATGCTTTTCTCTTTCTGTTATAGCTTTGATGAGCTTTCTCTGTGAACTGTTGGTTCTTTTCTTGGGACTTTCTGGCCTCCTCAAGGGTACACAGCTGTTCACTTGAGGTTATTTAACTCATATTCTAATCCCTCAGAAAGGCCGAGTCTTCCCACAACATGTGTAGAAAGCACATGTTATACTTACAGACAAACTGTACTTCCCAACTTTTTCTCCCTTGGCAGTAGTATTTGAAGGCCTTGAAATTCTATTATTATTCATCAATGTGGAAATGCTGATATAAATATAAAAACAGCTTTTACATAGAAATTTTAGGCAGCTGATTGTACATCTTGCCAGATGAGTAGACATTTGACCCAAAGAACAACTGATGTCAGAAATTTGTTATTGCTATTTGAAATGTAAGATATGAGGATTATGAAAGAACCAATGCTCAACCTATTTAACCCTTGCACAATGAAATGGGTTATATCAAAGTTGTTCCCTAGAACAGCTATATTATTAGCTTAACAGGAAACAATGATGTACAAACATATTTCACAGAAAAGTGAAGAGTGATTGAATGAGATGATGATTTTCAAAAGAGTGACTGAATTTCTATGTCTTTGGATTGAGCTTTTTCTGTAAGCTTCTTTCTTCCCTAATTGAGCAGGTGTATTGATCTGCTTAAGGGTAGGAAGGCTCTTCAGAGGGATCTGAACAGGTTGGATCCATGGGCCAAGGTCATTGTACGAGGTTTAATAAGGCCAAGTGCTGGGTCCTGCACTCGGGTCACAAAAACCCCAGACAATGCTACAGGCTTGGGGAAGAGTGCTAGTGGCCTAGCAGAAAAGGACCTGGGAGTGCTGGTGAACAGCTGGCTGAACATGAGCCAGCATGTACCCAGGTGGCCAAGTAGGCCAACACCATCCTGGCCTGTATCAGATATAGTGTGTCTAGCAGGAGTAGGGAAGTGATCATCTCCCTGTTCTCAGTGCTGGTGAGACCACAGCTTGAATATTATATTCCGTTTGGGGCGCCATGGTAAAAGACAGACATTGAGTTGCTGGAATAGGTCCAGAGAAGGGCAATGAAGCCCTGGTCTGGAGAACATGTCTTACGAGGAGCAGCTAAGGGAACTGGGATAGTTTAGTCTGGAGAGAAGGAGGCTGAAGTGAGACCTTATCTCTTTCTATTATTACCTGAAAGGAGGTTGTAATGAGGTGGGTGTTGGTCTCTTTTCCCAAGTAACTAGTGATAGGATGAGAGGTAATGGGCTTAAGTTGCACCAGGAGAGTTTTAGACTAGACGTTAGGAAAAGATTTTATACTGAAGGAGAGGTGAGGCATTGGAACAGACTGCCCAGGGAGGTGACGGAGTCACCATCCCTGAAGGTGTTCAAGAAATATGTAGTGTGGCACTTCAAGACATGGTTTAGTGGTCATGATAATGTTAGGTAGACAGTTGGACTTGATGATCTTAGAGGTCTTTTCCAAAATTAATGATTTTGTAATTGTTGCATATCAAACTGTAAAGCATTTTTATCACTTTCTTATAAACTAAATTTTAGCTACCTGAACCTGGCTCCATTTCTATATTTCTGTGGTTTTATTTTGGTATTATTTTTATCTCATGTCCCAGAAACACACAATCAGAAAAATAGTTTTAGGGTTGTTGGTTGATTGGTTGGTTTGGGGTTTTTTTTTTATATAACTGTCTATATATACTTTAAAAGTAGATCTATCCCTATTCTTCCTTTATGTAAAACATGTAATTTACAAAGAATTGTATCCCTGTATAGGGTAGATTTCTCATTGACACTCTCCTGGGATGACTCATTTAATTTGCAAGTGATAAAATTTACAAACTGCTTATGCTTTTCTCCATTTTTTTAGACCCATGGAATCTTTTTTTACATACCTATATAGTCACCTAGCTTTTACTTATTTATAAGAAATTTTCATCTTTTTTCATATCTTTATTATTCCGATTCTATCGAAACAAAGCAATGTTAACTTTATTTTCCTTACAATGTTTTTCAACACATATGCAGCTCCTCTCTGTATCTCATATCTTCTTAAACTTGTGCTGCTTCATATCTGACTTTATAGATGTTCTGCCCATTTGTCCCATATTTCTCAATATGCCTGTCTACCTTGCAAAAAAGACTTACTTTTTTTTAAATGTTTGTTTCAGATTTCTTTTCTGAATGCTTTTTCTGAAGTTGAGTAGTTCCAGTCTGCCATCTAAGTAAATATTTTTCAATACAAATATATATTCTAAAGAGAAATAATCTCACTGAACCACACAACAAGGTGAAGATAATACCTCATTCTTTTGAACTGGCAGTGCGCATTTTCCTTGAAACTTGTTCCTATGAACTAGACATAAAATTAAGTGTAATTCTGTCCTCACAGTTAAAACCTAAAAGTTTAATTAATCCTTTGTTTTGAAGAGAAAATATATGCTGGATAATTTGCTCTTTGGGATAGATAATAGCAGCAAAGGTGGCTTAATTTTCTTAGAGATTTAACAGCTTGATAATTTCAGGAATGTCTTGTTTATCTCAGCTTGATTTAGAATTTTACCTAATTGGTTGTCCCTGCTTTTCTTATGCTGCTTCAATAGAGAAATTATCTGGACTCACAGGTTTAAATGAACACAACACACAACACTCCTCTCTGTTACTTGATTAAAAAACAAACAAATAACAAAAAAACAAACAAGCAATAAAAATTGAATGTACATTTTTTTCTGATCATAAATATATGTGTGTTAAGAATTTCTGAAGTTGCAATAAAGTTCTTCCTGAGCCTGAACATGACATTAAAGGTATGATCAAAGTGGATTAAATCCATAAACTTTAATTTGAATGTTGGTCAAAATCATGGCATAGATCCTAGTAGCAAAAATTAAGTGTAGGCTTACAGATAGTAATGCAACATGTTAGCAAAACTGAGTATGTTGCCAATCTGCGTGATTGGCGAATACAACAGCCTCAGTAACAAAATGAGAGAAAGGAAAGAAAATCATGGATTCAAACTGCAGTCTCTCTAGTATGGCATTGTACTTTTCCTCCTCACTGTAATTTCAGAATATATTTTAAATATAATGTAACTAATAAGTGTGTCAAACGATGCTCTAATTAGAGACAAGATTTATCATTCCAATTGAGATTGATCTAAAGATGTGGACTTTGCTTATTCTTTTATAAAGCTAACTAAACCAACCACATATTTCTAATAAGGATTGAAAAACAGATGTCCTTTTAGGCCAAAACACTTAGCAGAATAATACATTACCTATATCTGACAGTGTGTTTATCACTTTTGGAAATGGACAGGTGATTAGAGATCTTAAGCATTTAGCTAGATACATTAACAGCATTAAAGATATTAGCTGAACAGATAATGAAAATTAATCCAGAGAAACATAATTTACATATTCCAAAAGTGCCCTGGAAAGAGTGCTAAATAAGACTTTTTCCCCTGGTGCATGATATATGATAGCAGGTTGGTTCACTATGTGTCTGCTTTGGCCACTAATGATATGTGTGAGTTTTGGCTCATTTCTGATATACATCCATAGATAGAGTTTGGCACTATCCATAAATATATTTTTTAAATTGCTCATGAGAGAGAAATAATGTACACAATGTCATGACTTTACATAGTTCTGTTTCTGAAGTCATTAAGATTTGCATTACTAATCAATTTTAATTTAAATTTATAACACGTCATGTTCATTTGCAATTCTTTGTGCAGGCAGTAACATCTGTGCTAATGAATTTTGTGCGATACCTTATGAATAAATAATTTTCCTTTCTAGTTTCACTGAAGGAAGAATTAGCCATATATTACTGACATTTAAGAGGGTATCAAATTGAAACTGAGTTTTCTAGAATATGTAACAAAATATGTTGTACTTTATACACTTGATATAAATAACATATGGGGCCAACTGTTCATTATAGAGAAAATAGATGGAATACCAAACAAAAAAAATCCTCTTCCACATCAAAAATTTAATTTTCTACAGAACAATAAAAATATTATCCAGAACATGGCTAAGAAAAAGTATTTTGTCTTGATATCCATTCTGTACATGAATATAGGAAAGCCTTAAGAAAAGCTTTCATTGATTATTTGGATAGAAGTTTGGATAGATGACAATTTTCACTGCCCAGAATTGATCTGGAAAACCTCTGAGAAGGTGCCTGTAGAATTTCTGCATTTGAGACGAATTGAACAGTGTCTTCTTCGGTTCCCGTTTTCAGTGAAGTCAGTCAATTTCTACACTGCTGTGTATTCTGCTTTGGAACTTCTTTAAATATGGACAGTTTGAAAATTGGACCTAGTAATTTTTATATTTGATTATTTTCTTAATTGTGCTGTATCTATTTTTATTGTTTTATTTAATTATGTGTTTGTGAAAGAGGAATCTTTTGGAAATGGATACAATTGCTGTTGATAGAGGATAATGATGTAGTTTTTGTCAGTGAAGTAGGAACCGTATTCCCTTTCCTTTTTCCTGATAATATATTAGCATATTATTGTGTCAAGAGAAGATCAAATCCTGGAGTCATTATTTAAGCAAGTCTCATTGGGATATTCTGAGTTACATTAATCTGAATTTGTAGTAACAGTACAGCTCAAATGAAAGCCCAATGAAAGCAGAAGCCAGTTCACTGTCCAGTATACATTGATACAGAGCAAGAATCATAGAAGTTAAGCAGATAAAAAGGGATTAGTTCTTGTATAGAAGTATTTATTAAATGTTTTTATTTTATGTATTTCAAGTTCTATATATTTAGTGTATATTGCTTTTTAAACATTGTTGCTATAAATGTTAGCTGAATTATTGTATTAATTATTAGATCTGCACAAATGTCTATTGAAAATATTATTGTATTTGACAGATATTAAATCCTGTTAAAATGTACAACTGTTTCCCATGGGCAACAGAGTGTAGGTCTTCAATATTTGAAAAAATTATAAAGAAGATAATGGGATACAAAATTCAGGATTAGGAAAAAATTCAAACCCCTCTTTACTACTACCAAACAACAATTTTCTTGAATTTCAGAAACCTGGACTTTCTGCAGCTAAGGGTGTGTAGCATCAGGTAAATAAAGTTGTATAATTCTGAGAAAAGTCTAGTTAGTGAAGTTTGTGGTTTAAATAATAAAATTCAAAGAGTTGCTGGTTTTTAACTTTTTATTATTATTAAATACCCAAAGAATTAAATGTTAATTGCATTCACTATATTAACTTTCCTGTTCAGAAAGTTGTAGTCTCCCTAGGTTTTAGCAAGGTAAATATATCTAGTTATAAATGGATGCAGACATGAGCTGTCAATGTTTATATAGGTATTTTAACTAGTGTTTCAATGCTACAGGCAATATAACAACTCAAACTACAGTAATTTTTAAGAAAATATATTTATAGATGTTGCGTTGGGCTTACACCTGGCAGAGTGAGTGGTAGGTCTGAAGACATTGCATGTTATGATCACTCCTTCAAAATGGCAGGGAAGGTTGTATAAATGCTTTAAGATTTGTTTACAATGATAATGGAAGAGGTTAGTTTTCAATGCTTTCATAATGTATCTTCCAGTGTTGTTTTTCATATTGTCTTAATGAATCTAAGTTGTTTACTGGTGACTAAATGTACGTTTCATTGGTTTTCTAACAGCATAATTGTTTAGAAACAGGTAGGTTTTGTTCATTTAATAGATCTACTCTGCTATTAAATAATAGACCTATTTTTAATAGATATTTAGATTATTTAGTGCTTCTTGTCTTACATAGTTGATAGATTTGGAGAAATGTAGACAAGTACAGTAAATAAATTATACTTATCTGTGGTGTTCTTAACTGTGAGTAGTCAATTTAAGAAAAAAAATCTGTAAGTGTACTGTGTTTAACCCCATGAATTCTCAGAAACATTTGAATAGTTCCAGCTATTTGCAAATGAAGATGCTATTGATTTCATTACTGCAACACCTATAATTAGAATTTTTTAGACCAGTACTTTTTTGTTACACTAAAATGGATCAATACAGTCCCACTATATATATTTAGGACATATTAGAGCCTAGTCATGCTGTATTTGACTTCCTAATAATTTTTCTCCTGAAATACAGCATCAGATATTTTGTGATATCAAAAATAAAAGCTTTTTAAAATGTGGCTTGGCATGCTAACAAGTTATTTATCAGAGGGAGAGATGGTTAAAACAATTTCTCTAAGTTGTTAAATATTCTTTCTTCTTGATTTGATTACTCCAATATCCTGGATCTTCCCCTTCCCCTTCCCCTTCCCCTTCCCCTTCCTCTCTCCCCACTCCCTGTCTCTCCCCCTCTCCCCCTGTCTCCATCTCTCACCCCATCACACATATTGAGCTAGGAACTGCATTGAATTAGCTGATAAGAGCAACATGTTTCAATTTACTGAATTGATGCAGAAAAATTATTTTACAGGTAAACACATAAAAAAAGAAAGACTATGGGTTTTTGACTTCTTTTTTTTAAAATTCATACATAGTCTTAGTAATGAGCTGTCCAGGCTTCTGGCTTTTAATGAACTTAGGGAGGTTCAGTCCATTTGTTGTTGCTCTACTAGCAATTATTCTTTCCACCAGGTTACAAGTATGAAATGGAGTCACTCTTCTGAAGGTGAGTCGTGAGTCAAGAAGGCTAGAGAGATAACGAAATATAGTCTCAAAGTTTAGGGTCAGGGCCATCCACTATAACAGATGCTGTCTGTTAGCCCCTCACCCTTCCCAAAGAGGAAGAGAAGGGGAATAAAGGAGAGAGAATTATGGATTAGAAAAGAAAACTAACACAGACTTAATGAAAATAATAATAACAAAATGGAACATATACAAATATATAAAACATATACAAATATACAAAATGGGTATCTAGCCCAATTCCACTCCCCACCCCCCACACCCTGATAACAATTATGTCACCATAATTGCTGAACTACTGGTCACAGAACCACAGAATCGCAAACGGTAAAGGTTGGAAGGTACCTCTGGAGATCCTCATGGTTCAACTCCCTTGCCAGAGCAGGGTCCCCTAGATAGAGCACAGGAATGTGTCCAGGCACACTTTGAAAATCTCCAGAGGAGACTCCACAACCTTTCTGGGCAGCATGTTCCGGGGCTCCATCATCCTCAAAGTGATGAATTATTTCTTGAAGTTGAGGTGGAACTTCCTGTATTCCAGCTTGTGCCTCGTGCCCCTTGCAGTGTCACCGCTCAGTCTTCTCTTCTCCAGCCTAGACCCAGGTCTCTCAGCCTTTCCTTGTAATAGAGATGTTCCATTCCCTTAATCATCCTTGTAGCAGTTCACTGGACTCTCTCTAGTAGTTCCTTGTCTCACTGGGGAGACCAGAACTGGACACAATACTCCAGATGTGGCCTCACTAGGGCAGAGTAGAGGGGAAGGGGAACTTTCCTTGACCTGCTGGACATACTTTTCTTTATGCACCCCAGGATACCATTGGCTTTCTTGGCCACAAGTGCACATTGTTCTCTTATGGTTAACTTATTGTCCACCAGGACTCCAAGGTCCTTCTCCATGAAGGTGTTTTCCAGCATGTCAGCCCTAACCTGTATTGGTGCATGGGATTATGACTCCCCAGGTGCAAGAGTCTGCCCTTGTTGAATTCCATTAGATTCCCATTTGCCCAGCTCTCCAGTCTGTCCAGATCTTACTGAATGGCAGCACAGCCTTGTGGTGTATCAGCCACTCCTCTCAGTTTCATATCATCAGTAAATTTGCTGAGGGAATGCTCTATCCCATTATCCAGGTCATTGATGAAGATGCTGAATAAGGATGCAGTACTGACCCCTGGGGAATGCCGCTAGCTACAGTTCACCAACTGGACTCTGCACTACTGATCACAACTCTCTAAGCATTATTGTTTGGCCAGTTATCAACCCATCTCAATGCTCACTCCTCTAACCACACTTTCTGAGCTTACCCACGAGAATGTTATGGAAGACAGTGTCACAAGCCTTGCTGAAGTCACGGTAGACAACATCTACTGCTCTTCCTTCATCTACCCAGCTAGTCACACAGTCATAGAAAGCTATCAGATTAGGTAAGCATGATTTCCCCTTGGTGAATCCATGCTGACTACTCCTGATAACTTTTCCTCCACGTGCTTAGATGACTTCCAGAATGAGCTGTTTAATCACCTTTCCAGGGATGGAGGTGAGGCAAACTGGTCTGTAGTTTCCTGTGTCCTCCTTCTTGCCCTTTTTGAAGACTGGTGTGATGTTGGCTTTTCTACAGTCCTCAGGCACCTCTACTGTTCTCCATCATCTCCCAAAAATGATGTAGAGTGGTAAAGCAACATCAGACAGCTCCCTCAGTCAGCTATGGAGCAGGCATCAGGAAGTCCCAGGCTGGACTCAGAGGCAGATGGGAACCAGAATCAGGAGCTGGATTCTGGAGATGGATTCAGGATCACATGGATTAGGATCAAAGGCAAAATGAATGGAGTCTTCCTTGGATGCCAGCTACTGAAGAAGAGAGCTTGACCCGTGTGATTCCTTAGCTTTATACTGAACGTGACCTTGTTGATCAGTTTAGGGTCACCTGTCCTAGATGCTCACCCTGCAGGTGCAGCCTTTTACTTTCTGCACTCACCAACATGGTACACAAGATTTAGCAGTGACCTTGGTCTGCATACTAATCCTTGGTTAACTCTAAACATCAAGATATCACTCCTAGAAGCAGACACTGCCTTTGAAAACAAGCTATATAAGTTCAGAGAGTGCAGTTAGTTAGAAGAGACTTACTTGGAAAGTAAAATCAGTGAACAGAATTGTTCTGTTCTAACTCAAACCAGGATATAGAGAGACCCTATATCTGCATTAATCTGGGAAGGTTTCTGCTCAGAATGAAAATCCTTTGATTCCTTCTTGTGTGAATACATGTCTGTCCTCCAATTTTTGTTTGAAAAAACATACAGTCAGTCCTTGAATGTAAGAAACTAAATCAAGCTTTCCTAATGCTAAAGGGCACCCTTTACCATAAGATCTTAGTGTCAAGATCCTATTAAATCTGAGTCACAGTGGCAAAGCTTGGAGCTAAGGAAGGTCCCCTATACAGAGTAACATGTCTTTTAAGACATTTTTCTGAAAAACAGAGGCCATGGGTCAAGCTTGAAAACCTGAAAGCCTGAAATTCCTGCTGCTTAGATGAGTGATACCTAATTGTCAAAAAAAGGTCTATGTCATATATTTTAAGTACTACAGGAATGTTATTAGAAATAAATGTTACAGGTTTCCTAAACCTGAACCTCAGGTTCCTCTGAGGACTAACAGATAGCAGTTTCTCAGTGCTCCCAAGATTTAGTGATCTAGGGAAAAAAAAAAAAGTAATTAAAAAAAGAGTCTTCCTTATTTTTGAAAGGAGCTTCATTTATTACCACAGTAGCTTTCTAACCTAGATGGAACCGTAACGCATAAATTTATTTTTTTGCCCATGTGTTCAACTTCATTTACACTCTGAGTTTGAAAGCTCAAGAAAATTTATGCTATATAATGTCTGTTCAACTGTAAAGGGATCTAGTATAGTTACATTGTTTCCATCTTCCAGTATGAACTCTATATATCTTCAAGTACTTAATTAAAAACATTATGGCCACAGTATCCACATCCTTACAGTTTTGTGTCCAAAGATAGAACTCATGTCAAACTTCAAGGAATTTAGGCCTTTGTAGCTCTCCTTCTGTCATTCATCCTAGCAGCTGTGTACAGGAGTCTCACTTGGAATATAATCAGAAATATGAAAAATGTTCTCCTTCACACAAGTTTCAATAGTCATATTACTTGCAATCTTAGAAACTAACAAAATGTTACCATGGGCTGAAAATGTAGCAAGTTGTTGGGTTTTTTTTCCAGGAAAGAGCAACTAAACTTGTCTTCACAGCTGAGTTGTCAGAAGTATATATTTCAGTAAGAATGAATAGAAATAGATTAGCACTGCTTCCTAACAGATAATTTTGTATTAAAAGGATATCTACCTTCAAGTAGGAAAGAAAAAGTATAAGCTCTAGACATTAATATTTACTTTAAATATGAATTAATATTCTAGTTAAAATAGAAAATGTGACTTGTCCAGAACATTTAATACACAAAGCCACCACATCCATTAACTACAAGCATAGTTCCTCTCATCCCCTCTCTCCCTCCCCTTGTTTTTCTAATCAAGGACATGCTTTCTTCCCTGAGGCATGTGGGAGTTTAACAATTACTTGCACCTCTAACACCAAGCAATTTCTTCTGGGACTGCAATCTGTTAGAGTTCAATTTTCTCAGCCATAGATGAAATGATCAGAATGAATTTGTTCCTTCAGAATGAAACAGAATGAATAAACTAAATGTGATTGAAACGAACTCACACAGCACTCATACCTAAACATGAGGTCTTCTTTTGCACATAAACACACTGCCACGTCTAAGTACAAGTGCTGGAGTTTCAAATGGCTGCTAATACTGACTCTTCTTCTTTCAGATATAGCTGTTAAACAAATACCTTGTGCCTACAGACATAATTAAGAACACTATTATGAATGTTAGAAACAAAATCTTTACTTAAATAAATGGGTGAAGTTTGGGATGTTTTTGTGAAGAAGCACATCAAAATATTTTAAAAGAAATTGTTCTATAGCAAAACAACCAATAAAGACACACCCTCCCTCCCATCATAATTATATCTCTGCATTTACTTGCAAACTAACCATGCCTTGGAAACACTTTCACTAGAACTTATTTTTATTTCATCAAGATTTGTAATACATGCAAGAATCTGTTTGTCTTAGGAAAATCCATCCAGCCTTCCAAGCAGACTGAGAATTGTGCCTGTGGTTAATATTTATATTTTTTAATTTCATTTGGTTTAATTTAAATTTGATTATGATTTTGATTTTGAAATTATACAAAGTCAAGGAAATATTCATCCCTTTAGTAGCACATGTTAGTTTCCTTTCATTCTTTCAAGAATCCGATGAAGAAATAACACTACTGGATTTTTCTGCACCCAGGTTCTTTTTCATTTTAGGAGTTCTATGTGGTACAAAGAGAATAGAATATTTGTGTGCAAAGTCTACTAAGTTTCACTATTCACAAATCTTTGGATTCAATTTTTTAAAATTATTTTTTTCTGAAGAACTTTTCAATTTAAAAATGGCCTGTTCAGTCTTTCATAAAGCAAGATTTCTATTACATTAGTTTTTAGGATATCATGTGTACATCATCTTGAATGATATTACTCCAAAGGAGTAGCTCCTTTCTTCCCCACCAAGCATTCAGGAAGCTGAAGTTTAAAAGCAAATTCAAAATTTGAGTGTGGTAATTGACTTTTCAAAATGCAGTTTATACAAGCAGAACCATTAAGTCTGAACTAGTCATGTAAGTTGCCTTTAAATAAATTACGTTGACTATTTCTTGTTACTGATAATTTTGTCAAGACTGGATGACAGTTCTAATATCTCAGTGTAACAGCAGGAACCTATACACTGAAAAAATATGTATAAGCAAATATTTCTTGTTAAACAATGAATAAATGTAAAAATTGCACCTTTTTTAATCTTCATAGTGCTGTAAAACGTTTGTGGAAGGTGATGAATTACATTATCTTTTTCTATCTAAGGGCCTGAAGTGACACACATTTAATTCAGAGCCTGCATGAAAATTCTAATAAAATGTAGGGGTTTATAATACAAAAAAAACAAAACCAAAAACAAAACCAAAAAAAAAAACCAAACTAAAAATAATAAATTACCTACTTTTCTTTCTGTATCAAGCTTTTCAAATAAGAATAACTTTTACAGCAATTGCTGTTCAGAGTCTGCCTTTTGTAACCCAGCCAAAAAGTAGAGTATCCCTTAACACACGTTAGTTATGTTAGTGCTCATAATTCTCTGTTATGCATGAAAAAGAGGCTGTCTGACTTCTAAAGTGGCTGTGGTAATCAACTGTACAAATACTTCATTAATTCTATTCAGCACTCTTGCCTTATGTCAGTATATAGCTAATAAGTCCAAATGAATGAAACCTAAGTACAGAAGTCTGTGAAGAGTTCCTTCACTGAACAGCAAATATATTCTCTTCCAGTTGATTATTTGAATTGGTGCCCCTTTAAATTATTCCATTGTTCTAGTATATGTATGCACAGCAGAAGTACACTTTGTGAACTTCCTGAGTGTTGTTGATGACCTTTTTTTATATAAAACAAATAAGGATTTTTATGTCTTTAGAATAATAAATTCACATTTTGTCTTGTGACCTGTTGGAAAAAGTAAGATCCTTTTAAGTATAGCACTGGCAGAATTTCTGGCTTTAAGCATCTTAACAGACTATTTTGTTAATGGTATAGCAAGCTACTAATAAAGTGCAGTGTCCTCAACAGAAAATCCAGTTTTTAAGTACAGCTGAGGAAAACTGAAAACTGCCCTCTTCTGTTATCCTAAACTATGAAAGTTTAGACTTACCCTAACATCTTCCTTTTGAAAGCTCATTAAATTAATATGTTTAGATTTATTGGTCCAACTGAATATGAACAAATCTGTTCTATTTTAATTTCTATTACTTGGCAGAGGGAGTGGAGAGATGTGGAAGTCTTATATTTCAGTTCAGTGACAGGTCCTCTTGATTCACTTTTTGTCAAAACTACACCTTTAGGCATGTCTCAAGTATTATTTAGTGAAAATTTGTATCTCTTTAACAAGCTGCATTTAACAATATGTGCTGCATTCAAAATCAATGGTTTTTACTAATTTTTTTTTCATCTGAAGGTGATCTTAATCTTTGTGTATGACAAGAGGAAATAAATAAGAATGTGCATTACAGGTGTTAAAATGTCTTAGACTGCTGCTCTGCACAAAACCAAACTGCATCCAAATTTGCATACTAAATCAAACACTTTAAAGAAGTCAAATACCTTGGGAATGCAAAAAAGGAACATAAGTTTAAATGGAGAAAAAAACAGATCTGTCACTAACTTTATTTTTGTCTTTAGATGGGAGCAGTGCAAGTGTCAATAGATAGGTGAAAATACTTGCTGTTCATAGCTCATGACCCCATCTTCTTAATGCTGGCAATCTGCCTTCAGGATAGCTGACCAGCTATTGCACTTCTTAGTGTGTTAATGGAGCTAATTTTTGTGTGCTGCTGGCTGTGTTTTTAAATAGCAGTCCAAGTGTGATTTTACTTCTGTGTAGCATGAGTTTCCCTTTAAGATGCCCATGTGGACAACTTACACCATAGACAGCTCTACTGCTCTTCCTCTTCTCCCCCTTTGCTCATTCGGAAGAACAAGTCTTTACAGGTCCTTAAAATGTGTTTCTGTGACCCACTACAAAACACATACTGACACAAGGACAATGAGATTCAGAAAAAGCTTCAAAAAGGAAGGAGGAAAATGCTAAGGTACATGGCATTATAGCAGGTTGCTACTGAATTACTATTGAAGACTATAGTTTTCCCTTATTACTTGTTTTGCTGCTAAATCTCAGCATTTTTTGAAACAGATAACAAACTATATTAGGCATTAAAACTCCTACTTACAGGTAAAATATCTAAACTAATGTATAATCCTACAATAGTTTATTTTTTAAAAAATCATGGAGCCAGTGCTTCCTCATGGTAAAATGATACAATTTAACAGATGTAGCATTTATGAAGGTTGGATACTTGGAAAGTTAAGAAACATTCAAATGCAATAAAATGTTATCCAGCTTCTCTAGAGATTTTGCAGGTGTGTAATCCAACCTTGTGGAGCTTGCATGTGTTAATTGTGACTCAGAATTGATTTTTTTCTTCTAAACAGTGTTCTCATTTACTTATTAAATGCTTCTGCAGCTTGAAAGTCACAAGCAAAAGGAATATTGATTTTTTTTTTTTTTAAAGTTAAGATTTGATATCATGGGTAAAGATTACAGAACCAGGATGAAAATAATGAGATTGCTTGAAAGCCTTGAAATATCTGCATAGCTAAATATTTCTCTTTATCTTCAAAATAAGTCTGCTTCACCATTTCATATCTACAGTGTTCAAATACCGAAGCAATAGACTTTCATTTAAATGGTAAATAGATCTCAGTTAAAATAAGTATTTTTACTGCACAGAAAATTCTGGGGGGTATTTGCCACTTCTTTCCATTTAACTTGGAAAAAGTTATTTATATTTTTCATTAAGACTACTGTGAAACTTTGATTTATAAACACAGAGACAAAGCTTTCTTAACCTGAATTTTTCTTTTGTTGTGGTGATGATATGGGGCTTTTATAATAGTCAACTGTTTGCATGTACCAAGTGTGCATTCATATATATGTACAGAGAGAGATAAATTAGAAAAATCGTAATGTGCATGCACGTAGGTATACAGAAAGTTAAGGGGATTGTTACACGCAGAATTAAGTGAAAAATTTTCAATCACTTTTTATGCTTGTCTGACCACATGGGGTTCATGTCACAACAGGATGGGGTTCATGTCACAACAGAAAACCAATCTAGGAAAAAAAACCCCAAACTTAAAATATCATCTTATGTTCTTGTTCCATTTAGCCAGGTGAGCTAGACTGCAGTCAGGGAAATTCCATATTCAGTATAAGAAGGGGAAATCACATGGTTTGTGGGAGGAATAGGAGAAGAGAGAGGCAAGAATACATACTATTTCAGTATGTAAATATTGAAAACTCATATTTGTGGAGAATATAAGATATGTACACTAATGTTAAGAAATATAAAATATTTTTGTATCCTTTGCTTAGATATGCATTTATTATTTGTGTAGGGTTTCCATGTCACAGTGGTTACAGTGCAAGTTGTTCATGAAGAAAATTACCACCTGAGAGAGACACCTTAGTGATACTCAACTATGACCACATACTCAAGAATAAATATAAAACCAAAACAACATCCCATCAAAGTTGTCCATTCTGTACATCAGTTGGGAAAGGAGTGCTTGGAGAGGTAAAGAGAAAGAAATCATGTAATTAGCATTGAAGGAACAACCATCAAGCATACATAGTGGCAAATTGTGTTTTGTATAATATTAACTTTGACATTTACTAAGTTTGAGGTTGACTTTGTTGACTTTATACATGATATTATTAAGTTTTCTTAAAAATCTGTTTTGATTTAATTCAATTGTTTATTAGCTATTCTCTATATCCACAATCACTGCTTTTTAACATCTGTTTTTATCTATTTTTGTGTCGCAGTAGAATGCTCACTTCTTCTGTGTAGGCACAATCAGATCATACTGATAACCAGAAGGCTTGAAAAAGAAAAGATCTTAAATCTTCCATTTAGGTATTTTTTTTGGCACAGCCTTTTCTGTTTTTCATATTTGCAGATTTATTTCTAACTGAAACCATCACTTTTTTAACTAGGCAGCTTGTGAGGAAATATTATTCTATGTCTACTTATGTGAATATATAATTCTGTGAGGGAAATGTAACTCTACCTTACCAAACATCCTGGTGGCTGTAATCTAGTTCTGTAAACACATTATGCTTGTTATATATTCCTTCACTGAGTATTTTTTATTCAAGATATTCCTTATTCTGGTATACACTCATTCTTGTCCCAGAAAAGAAGACAGAGAATGAACATTCATGTGTTTTCAGGAAGATGCTTAAAAGATGTGGATTTCCTTCACTGCAGAAAGTTCCTATGAAATTAAGTAGTCATCTTCAATTAATCTCTGATCAGAGAGTTTTCTTCTTTGAATAATATATGCACGCACACACATGCACACATAAAAGTAAAATTTTTTTACTCATTCTAATTATTAGATAAATTCCTGAAAAGTTTGTATGGTTTGGGTAATTTATATTACACAGCAATATATTTTTTTTTTAAAGGTAAAATTGTTGCTGTACATATAAAGATCCTCCCTAGTTCAATAAGGTATGCAGCATTCAATAGTATTGTTTATTTAGCTCCAGAATTGTGGATCTGATCATAAAACAGTATGCTTTACCTATTTAAAAGAATTATTACTATCTGAATGATATGTATATTTTCTGTCTCTGCATGGAAAAAAGTAAGACAAAAGAGCACTCAGGTGTTTCAAGGTGTTTGGATCAACTGCAGATCTCTAAAGGAACTTTGTATTACTTCACAAAATGTTGTTTAATTTCCAGGTGCATGAATGAATCATAGTTATGTATGTGTTAAATTTACAGACAATTACAGACCATCTCCTGCACGATTCACAGTGACCTAATATGCTGACTGCTGTAGCAATTTAAGTCATTGACAGAAAATGTAAGGGTAAAAAAGAAGGAAGAAATTAACATAAAATTGAAAGTCAGGGTTTTTTTTCTGTTAGCGCAAAGCCAAGTTATGAATAATAGCAATGAATCAAGACAACTAGAAATACAAAGAGAAGGAAATCTTGATTGCATATACACAAATACTGTGAGTCTGGGCACTGTAAGAGTTATAGCTGCTCATTTTTTAATACAGAATTTAAAATTAAATGGTATTCCTAAAACTTGATGGAAAATTTACATGGCTGGAAAATTGAAATAGATGGATTTTATTTAATTAAGATGATTAGTGTGATGTATGTAAATCATACATCTGGGGGTTGGGATTTATTTTGGGATACAAACTGGGGTTTTTTTTTTGGTTTTTTTTTTTTTTTCTTAATAGAGTAAAAAAGGCAAGGTGATTTCTATGACTAGATTTCCATATATATTCCTATGTCATGTGTGTTTTTATTTTATACTGCAAAACCTTTATATATTAACAGTGACACTGGATTTAGGCATTCATAAGTCTGTGAACGTAGATAAACAGTACCCAAGACTTTGACACTTCCAGGTCTTCCTGTGTTAGTGTCTGGAAAGTGTAAAATAGCAGAGAAAATCAAAAGAATTGGAACAAAAAGAAACCAATTTTTTTAAGGAGAGAAATAACAGGCCTGATATCAATGCTGAGTAATATCCTGATTTGAACAAGTAATATTGACCAGATTAAACTGGAGTGAACAGTGAACAGATGTTTACAATCATTCATCCTGATTAGCACAGATCTAAGAATTACGGTTTTATTATCTTCAACTTTTATTAAGAAAAAGTTGAAAGAATTTTGATTATAGAAATGTATATAAGATGTTATAAGGCAATATAATCATACCAAACCCACAATTTGGAGACCATCTGATACATCTTAAAGCATTTTTCTGTGTAGGTCCTGGTGGATGTGTTTCTGTCTTAGTTCTACAGGAATCACTGATTGCTTTGGTGGTATTCACCTTGTTTTTATCTAGTTTCTTGAAAGTGAATACAGAAGCACTGACGAATTCTGAATGTGGGATGAAGATTGGGATAGGTATAGTCAATAAAGAAGGAAAGAGATTAAATGTGTCAGTGATATGAATTGCTAAGCAGATAGGATGAATACAAACAGCAAGTGTAAACTGACTAGAAATGAAGAAATCTAAGGATGTGCACAGTATAGGCACCTTCATCTTAAAAAGCAGTGACTGTGAAACAGCTTTGAACATGTATGATAAGCAGCAGACTACAAAAAAATTCCATTACATATACAGCATTAGGTTCCCAACGAAAAAAATACTACAAAAGTGTTGCATTTCATATTCATATGACTTCTGCTGTATTCCTCTGTCCAGTTCTTGCACCCAGAGTTCAAAAAGAGGATTAAAAGATTGGATAATGCTCAGAAAAGCTGCAGGAAACATAAGGATTTAGAAAGTGTATTGCAGTAAAAGATAGCCAAGCTTTAAAAAAAAAAAAAAAAAAAAAATTATGTATGAAATATTGCCTTTTAGAGAATACATAAAAAAGAGGAATTTGCTCATAGAGCAATGACTGAGAATGTTATTGTAGTGACAGGTAATTTACAGTGGATGAACCTGACCTAAACTGAAAAAATAATATTTCAAAGTAAAATTAATTAATCCTTCCACAATTAAATTATGAATTATTTCCTGTTGATTTAGGTGCCTGGAGCTTATCCAATTTCCACAGAAACACATTAATCTGCTGTTTAGGAGGCCCATAACTGAATGAAATAAATTAATGGACTGAATTCAATAACTGTTTACTTTTGCAGAAGTATTTAGGGATAGTTCACAAAGATTTTGCAAACAAAATGTTGGCTTCTAGTGTCTGAAATTTGCAAAGTTATTCCTTTTTTTGCTGCTGCCAAATATAAGTGAGAATAATTAGATATAAGCAGAAGATGCAGAACAAAATACAAGGAGCACCTTCCTAATGTTCAAGCAACATTCTTCTCCAGATTGTGGAAATCTTCTGTAATTTTTTGATTAATTTGATTGGTGTTTCATAGCCATATCAGTGTTATTCACCTGCTTTTCTTATGCAAGATTTCTTCTGAATATTGAAAAGCATCAATTTAAAAAGCATCAAATTATAGATCATACATGTTTAGTTTACTGGGATCAGTAAGCATTGATTTGAAATTGAATTTAGTCTAAAAGCATTTGCTCAATCATATATCAGAATTTCAATTGTTTCAATTTTTTTTTCCACACATGTATGTTTCATGGTTGTATTTTGCACAAAGGGGAAAAAGGAAATGAGCAGAAGAGAAAAAAAAATAATTAGCAAATCTGTAACATGAAAATTACTTTTTCAGAGAAAATCACAACATGAAAAAATTATGCTCATGCATGTGTATTGCAAACAATATAAAATTAATCTTAGCTGCTGATGATTACTATTAATTATTACTTAGTACCAAAACCCAGCTACTTTTATAGTATTATGGAAGATATTTTATGGTTTTCCTGTACTACAGGCAATTTTGGGAAATATAGTATGCACGTAAAAGAAGTAATTGCCATAAAAATTACATTTATTTTTTATTTCCTAACATTCAATAAGTAATATACATATTCAATGTATAACATTTTTGAATTTGTGTACATCTGAGGGTTTTGTCCTTGGTTTCCTTGTGCCACTAAAAAGTGAGGCTATGTACAATGACTTTGTTGCTTGCAGAACTTAATGCTAAAAGCCCAGATCACAACTAAAATAAGCTGTTTTCATGGTATCAATTAGGAAATTTACTCCAAACAAGCTTGATATAAGAATAGTGAAAAAGAAGTAACAGGCTTTTGGTATTATTCTAATGTCCCTTCTTTGGGTGAAACATTTGCAGCATTTATACTTTTCACAAAGACTTTAGGTCAGAACCACAGTTGGGTAAGGATATGATTCTTTTGGTTTAATCAGTGTGCAAAAAGTCAGACATTTCCCATTATATGATAAAATAAGAATCAGTCTTTTAGGAAAACTAACTTTATGGTTTAGCTGTGGAGTTTCTTGAATCTCCCTTTTTTCAAATTTTTCTTTTTTTTTTTTTTTTCTTTTCCCCAGGTGGGCCACAACATTTTGCTTGGACATTTCAACTGGTTTTCTAATTACAGGATTAGAGAAATTAATTGCATATGGTGCAGGTTAAGTTTTTTAATGCAAAAGACAGACTTGTTTTCAAAGACACTCTTAGTATTATAAAACAAAGATCTGAACATTGTTGCAAAGGAACAAGATGTTTCAAACTTGAAATTTTCTGAAGAATGTATTTTGAGATTCACAAAAGCACCTTCCTGATAACTGGTGTCCACTTGCAGTTCTGTGTAAGACACCTAAAATTCAGAGGCATGGTGATTTTCTACACGATGTTCAGTTTAGTTCAATTTCTCAATTGGTGTTACTTTCAGAAATAGATTATTTTTAATTTTTTTTATAGTTTCTTCCAAAATACTTTTCCTTAAAGAAATAAGTCATTGAAAATAATATATTCAAGTGGTAATCCTGTTTTGCATATGATTTCCTGTTGTGGTTTGACTCCAACTGGTAACTAAGCATCATGCAGCCACTCGTTTTCCCCACCCAGTGGAATGGAGGAGAGAATCAGAAAAAAAAGGTAAAACTTGGCAGTTGAGATAAAGACAATAATAGGACAGAAAAGGAAGAAAATACTAATAATGTTAATGACAAATATAATTAAAAAAAAAATAGAATATACAAATGAAATAATGCTTACTGCTTGCCAAACAATGCCCAGCCAAGCCCTGAGCCATGGTGTGCTCTGACCAGCTCCTTTCAGTGAATATACTGGCATGATGTCATATAGTATAAAATACTCCTTTAGCTTGTTTGGGTCCACAGCCCTTGCTGTGTCCCCTTCCAGCTCCTTGTGCACTCCCAGCCTCCACTGACAGGGCAGTATGATAAGTCCTTGACTTAATATAAGCACTGCTCAGCAACAACTAAAACATCAGTATATTATCAACACTATTCTCACACAAAATCCAAACCACAGAACTGTACCAGCTACTAGGAAGAAAAGTAGCTTTATTCCAACTGAAAGCATGATATTTCAAAGATATGAGTGCCTTTTTTTTTTTTCCCCCTGACAGCATTTGCCTATATATTTTTTTATGCAGATTTTATTGGGAAAATGTTCACTGTATACTTTTATGTTGTGTCATTATAAGAAGAGATTCTGATTTGAATAACAAAACACAGTAAGTGGTTTGCAGTGTCAGGATTTACACATTTGTTACTTATTTAGACAACTTAATTCTGAAGAATCCTAGGGGCACTATGGACAGACAGGGTTTATACTGTTTGTCACTCTGTGGAATCAGGGGTGAGGAATAAAGACTGACTGATTGACAAATGGCATGATTTAACGCAAGAATTAGAAGAGCAGCATTATTGTGGTAGTTGGTCATCCTAAAGTACTGATTGTTAGAATCTCAAGATTTTTGTAGTCACCATTGCAAAATAAAGTGTGAATGCAGAAAAAAAAGTGGTAATATTGCAGATGCTGAATGAAAGCTTATCTAAAACAGATGTAAGAAAAAAGTTTGCAATATGGAATATATATTTTCTATATAATCCCTATATAGATTATATGTCAAAGGTGATAGAAGTTGTCAATCTAGGCCACTTGATATCTGTGATATTTAATAAAGAAAGAAACTATGACATTTCTTAAAACTTAATAACATTTAAGGTAGCAACAGAAGAATTCATTAAAATTGTGATTGCCTTAAAAAAGAGATCTACATAAATGACTTTATATATATCACTGGTTGAGCAAGACCCCATCTGGTCTTGACAAATACAAAGGTGGAACTATAGCTGAAATGTGAGCATTTATGAGTCTTGATAAAGAAGATAGCTTACAGGAAACATTATAACTCAGGTAATTTGTTTTCTTTCTGAGAAAGAAATGATCAGTGTTTAGGATGTAGTTACATGTGACACTGTCCTTAAAAAAAAGTGAAAAAAGTATTTTGTCCATAGGAATGAAAAAGCAGGAGGCAATGGTCTGAGAAGAAATTGTGGGTTTCACAGGAGTCATTAGAAAGAGAAGCTGATGGATAGTCAGTAAAAGCAGAAAGCATCTGAGTCAGGAGGAAGTGGTTTGTATAGCAAAAAGATTTTCTGTACTGTTATGGTAGTTCACATATTTGTAGAAGTAGAGATGTGTGAAAGTACAAAAGGTCTTGATCCTTTTTTTTCTCCTTCATCTTAGTTATGGTAGTTCACATATTTGTAAATAAGATGAAGGAGCAAAGAAAGGGACCGAGACCAGACCAGACCTTTTTGGATTATTTGCAGAATTCTGAAGACAATGAAAGAAGGTGAGGATAAGAGTAGATGGAGAAAGGTTAATGAGGAGATGATGAGTTCTTAAGTCAAGGAAAGATTGTTCTAAGAGTAAAGTCAATTGTGTTGTAACTGCAGTCACCTCAAGAAGGACAAGGTTGGAGTAGATATTATGGGGAGATAATGCTCTAATAGTGATGTGCTAATAAATACACAAGTGTTTCATAAAAAGATCTTAACTGCCTGTGAATGATTTTTTTTTTCTGAAAATTTAACAACTTTCATTTATGTGGGTATGTGTTGCATGTGATCTTGAGGCTACTTCCAGCTGTCTGTAGAAGGCCTCATTGACATCTTCCTGGTTTGGTGGTCTGTAGGAGACACCCACAACAGCTTCGCCCATATTTGCGTGTCCCCTTAATTCTTACCCATAAGATTTCAACATGTTTTTCATCCCACCCTGTATAGAGTTCAATTTATTTCTGTTGCTCTTGCCCATAAAGGGCAACTCCATCACCAGGCCTTGTTGGTTTGTCTTTCCTAAAAAGTACATAGATGTCCTTGACAACATTCCAGTCATGCAAACTATCCCACCATATCTCAGTAACTGCAATGAGAACATGGCCCTGCAATGAAGTACAGATTTTCACTTCCTCCTGTTTTTTCCCCATGCTGCATGCATTGATGTATAATTCATTTTAGGGAGGGAGCTGAGCAGATAGTTTTCACCCTTGAGGGGTGGAAGGCCTTCTGGTTCTCAAGAATGTTAGCATGCTGCTCCACAAGTGCTGGGCTGAAACACCCGAGGGGCATCTCTAACAAGCCCAGATACATCCCCCTCCCACTTCAAATCAAAGTCCTGTCAATCAGCCCCAAAATCTCTTGTGTAAAGACTCTCCTCCCCCTTTGAGAAAGGTGTCTCCCATTTGATGCCAGAAAGCCTGGTGCTCTATAGGCCATCTCATTGTCAAAAAAAGCCAAACTTGTTACAGTGGCACCAGCTACAAAGCCATATATTAATAGATTGTATTCATCTGTTCATTCCAGTGTCTCTGCCTGTGACTGGGAGAAGATAATTTGTGCCTCAGATTCTCTAACCAGTTGTCACAAGGCCCTAAAGTCTCTTTTGATTGCTCTTGGAGTACGAGTCTCAGCATGCTCACCATCTACATAGAAGATCAGTAATGGGTAATAGTCTGAGGACTGTACCAAGCTAGGAAGTTTCCTTGTGAGGTCCTTAACCCAGGATCTGAGGAGACAGCAGACTTTCCTGTGAGGAAGGTCTACCCAGCATATTGGACCTGCTGTTCCTCTCAGAAGGGAGTTGCCTACAACTACAACCCTTTCTCTTTTTATTTTTTTTCTTGTGGATGTGATTATGATATGAGCAGTAGGTCTTTCTGACTGTGGACATACCTCTGGTGTAGGTTGCTCATTGACCACATTGTCATTTGTCTGGTCTTTCTCGACTTTTCAATGGCACTTGGCGGGGTAGAGGTGGGCAAGGAAGGAGTTTTTCTGCTGTCTCAACCATGAACTTGTCTCTATTCCTCCCTTCATCCAGGCTACTGCCTCTGGTCTGACAAGGGCAGAGTGGCCCTGATCCTGTTTGCTTTCTGACAGTTGCTTGCCTTTCTGTTTCAAGGAGGGCAGAGCTTGACTCCACCAGCCTATCTCCTGTTCAGCCCCCCCAATGCTCCTCAACCTTTCAACTTCCTCTTGCAACCTCACCACGCGTCAGAGACCACGCAGCCATTCCAATCACTGCCACTCGCCACCAGCGCAGGGCTGTGACACCCCTGCAGCCTGCGGCCTGGACGGCTGCGAGTTTCTGTGGGCGCTCTGTCTGTGCTCCCTCATACAGCTAGCAAGTGCTCTAAACGCGTGACTACCTGCCGGGCAGAGACTACGGCCGAGCTCTTCCCAAGGGGATGACAACTCCCAACAGGGCTCCCCGGTCGCGCTGACAATGCTGCTGCGCCGCCTCTCATGCACCCTGATGGCAGCTCTCCGCATGCGCTGCGCTGTGACAGCCACTGCCCTGTTGTTCCCGGTCTGCGTGTCGCTGCCGGTTTCGCCTCGTTTCAATCTCCAGCGGTTGTCCCAGCAGTGTCCCCAGCCACATCAGCCTCTCAGCTACTGGTGGGTCCCTCTGCTCCTTCTCAGGCTGCCCTGGCTCCGGGAGTACCCTGTGCGCCGCAGTCTGGCACTAGGCCACACAGCCCACCCACCCTTGCTCTGTGTGGGCTGGCAGTGCTCCAGTGGCCTGGGCTTGTATTTGCATCCTAACTCTTAAGTCACTTATTTTAAGAAACGTGCCACAAATGTAATTCTCGTGCACTTTAGGGTGTTTACACATAATGAGTAGTTGCTTATTTGTTTAAAGTGAGGTTTTTCTCACTCTGCTAACAATTTTTTATCTGTATTTTTTCTGTTATTTTGGTGCTGGTTTTTTCCCACTTGCTTCTGATCTTTTGCTTCTCAGGCAACCATCACTCTGTGTACAAATGACATACAGACACTTCTGAATACAGAAGTGAAATGCCAATGTTAAACATTTAAACAGATTATAGAGCTTTGCTTAAAAATCCTTGGACTCCTTAGAGCATTAAAGCAGAAATGGCTTTATGAAACAAATTATTCATTATCTGTGAAGGATAAAGCTTTTCTATTGATTGGCATGCTAACGGAATTGGCTTTTCTCAATTTCACTCTGTACTGCTTAAACTCAATTATGAATTAAATAATGAAACTTCTTTTTACATCCCTCTAACCAAAAAATACTGAGCTTGCAATACCAACTTTGCTTTATAAACTATCAGGCTTAGCATTCACCTGAGAAACATGCAGAAAAATGGGTGGAGACAGAAAAACCTCAGTGGAGGCTTTTGGTGTACCAGGCATTTGTTTCTAATTTGAAGTTTGTAACTTTTATTGTCGTAGTGGGAAAAAGCAGAATGTAAACAGTGTAATTCAGAATTACTCTCAAGCATTTAGTTAATCAACAAAGAAAGAAACACTCAGCTACCAAGCAAAAGAAGTGGCAAAACAGAATTGATCAATATCAAATTAATAACAAATTTAGGATTTACATTGAAAACAAATATATATATCATTCAGTCTTCATATATGCTCATCAGAAACTCAGCAGCTTACTGCTAACTGCAGAGAGCATTGGGGACTCAAGCAATGCAATAGTATCTATGATTTGGGTGGGAGGTAACCCAATGAAAAATCTTTTTGTGATCTTAAATTTCCAAGAAAATTTTCTGTCCTTTTGGTTTAATGGTGGATATTGACAGACTGAAAAAAATTATGCACAGAGGGGACAGATTGTCTGTGAGATGGATGTTCTCCTTCAGGGCATTCCTGCGCCTAGGGTGTCATGGGGAGTGCTGGACCAACAAGAATGAATTGTTTCATGTCTGTGGGCCTGAGCTGTAACACGCTTACCAAGTGTGGAAAAAAAAAGCAATGTCATTGCAATATTAACCTATTTTGAGTCATATAGTCTTAAGATTTTAAACAGTAAGTAGACATTTCCTAGAATATAGATCAGTGAACAGTTCTTCAGTTTTTCTCAATACAGTGATGATGGGCAAACACAGTTATTAATGCAATTTGCTAGTATTTACATGTGAAGTACAGCTACATAAGAGCTTCTTTCTTTCTTTCTTTCTTTCTTTCTTTCTTTCTTTCTTTCTTTCTTTCTTTCTTTCTTTCTTTCTTTCTTTCTTTCTTTCTTTCTTCCTTTCCTTTCCTTTCCTTTCCTTTCCTTTCCTTTCCTTTCCTTTCCTTTCCTTTCCTTTCCTTTCCTTTCCTTTCCTTTCCTTTCAAGCTAGGTGCTACTAGTAACACTTTTATTGACAGAAATCATTGTAATATAGCAGACAATGTTTGGATAGAATACCAAGAGACTGTTTTAAACAGATGTTACCCATGCAATGCCTCAGAAGAACAAAATACATGGAAATGTGTAGGTTTTATCTCACTGAAGTCTATGAATAGTCCAAGTTATTTTACTTAGGAAAGGAAAATGTATCCTTTATGTTCAAGGGAGTCCGACTGGAGAATTCATTAATAAAATTTCTTCTCTTATTGATCAAAATCTTTTTAATAATACTAGTTCTGTCTCTAGATTTTGAAGAGAGGATGCATTACTTTCAGATTTCTTATGAGATGAAAGAATTTGAATTATTTGTTTTTCATGTCTAATATTTTCTGTAAGAAAAGCTAAGTGAAAAACTATGAAAGCTAAGTAAACTCAGGCTTTATCTAATCAGTATAATGCCTTATACTAATTAACTATCCTTTTAATAAAATAAGCATTGTAGATTTTAGTTATAGATTCTCTTTAAGTGGCAAAAAATGGCAAGAATATTTCTCTTTCCCATCTCTCCATTTGGAAGAATCTCTCCATTACTTGATTAAGAGCAGACCTTTTTAAAACTTCAATTGTAGATTCATAGAAGTTTAGAATTCTGCTGGTCTTCAGGTGTGTGATTTGTTGCTCATGTTTTATTTTGGGTTTGTTAGGGTTTTTTTAAATGCCTGATGAAATAGTTTAATCTTCAGTCCCATTTTCCTGTTTTTCTCTCTCGTTCTCTCTCCTAGGAGATACGATATGAATTATGATATGAACTTATGATATGAACAGGACTTTTAACACTTTTTGGCTGGAATTATACCTATTTTACTGTATTAATAGCATTTCATCTGAACAAAGCAAAGATCTGCCAGCATGAGGTGCATAACCATTGATTGTCCAGTGATTGCTAAAAAAGTTTATTTTTTATTATTTTCTTTATATACCACCTCAACATGAAGTAGCAAAGAGGAAATCAAAGTAGAACTTTAAAGTGGATTTGAATTCTACACAGAGAATGGGAGTGTTCCTAAAAATAATCAGTGGTTTGGGGTTTTTTTTGAAGTGTAATGTCTAAATTATACTTTTTCCCAAAACTCCATAGTTAGCAATTAAACATTGGTTTTAATTATTATTCATTATGCACTAGAACTGTGTGAAGATTTCATTTCATTTCATATCATTTTAGTAATGAACATATGCTTGAAAATAAATTAGATGAGTGCTGTAAAGCTAAATTTGAAATTGATGTTTTAAATGTTTGCCTGGTGGGTAAAATTATACTTAATAAAAATCACAAGTAAAACTATATAGTTATATTAATGCTAATAATTATTAGCTTTTGTCTACCTTTGAGCTATGGCGGGAGAAGACAGTCTTTGTTTTTACCAATTGAAAATACACATTTCTAACACCAAATGACATGAAACATGTCTTATATTATTTTATATTTGTCTCATAATTAAACAACAGTAAACTCTGAACATAATTGTATTGTTACATATTGTGCTTTTATGATATCAAATATTGCTAGCATTTATTATGATTTCCATTAAAATGTTCTTTAGTATGCACTTTCCAAAAATAGGATGATATTGATGATAGTGCCTAAGGGGTACTTTTAAATTATTTTATTTTCAGGAAAAGTATAAGAAATGAGAGATATATTGCCATGAGAAAAAAATGAAAGTTACATTTGTGTTTCCATACTTTTACTCCACACAGCATGTGAATGCAGTTCGTATCTGGAAAAAAAAAAAAAAGAAAAGAGAAATAGATGATAGATCAGCGTATCTATTGTGGGGACTCAACTACTCAGTTCTGAACTTTTTTTATTGAAAAGTTATGGAATATGTCATTACAAGTTTTAGACAAAATGTCATCTGAATGAAAAAAAGTGTTCTTGAGGGAATGGCTTGATGTGATAAACACAACTGACCTTGGGAAAAGACTAGTGTAAAGTACAAATAAAAATGTTAAGTCTGAAGGAAATTAAGAATCCAGTCAGAGACTGAGACATTCCCAGGGTGTGTCTGTATACAAAGGTAAGCAGCATAAATGGCAGAAAAAAAATTGGATATGTGGAAATAGATGTGTCAAAGTATTAACTAAAGTGAGGAAAATTGGTCTGCTATGGAACTTGAGGAACTTGCTGTTGCCTATTTTCTGTTTTTCCAAAAATAGTTGTCAATATCCCCCAGACTGTGCTCTAAATATTGATTTATATCTAATTAATATCAGTGGTGAAACTTTCTGACTGGACAGAGTACTTTTCTAAATGTAAACAAAATTTAAATAAATTCAATATTATAGAGCAATTCCTCAGTGAGTAGATAATTGTTGCTTGCTAGTATCTCTGTACAACAGGCCAGGTGGAAAAAAAAACATTAAAAATCTATTACATACATGTCTCTAGGATGACTATGAAATGATTAGAGAAGGGTTCACAGAATACAAACCTTTTTATTCTTTTTATCATAGCTGTTACAATTCAGCTATACTAGAGAAATAAGGAATGCAGGTAGAAAGCAAACCTTACTTCTCTTTCCACCCTAAAGCTACAAATTAAAACATTGGTATGGCAGACACTATTTTTTCTTTCTCTTTTCACTGCTCTCTTATAGTCTTATGTGAGCTGAAAAGTTGTTGATAGAGAATAAACCATCATTTAATGGAGAGGAAGCAGAATCTTTCAAAACTACACCGAACTGTTTCTTCATTAGGATTGTAATTTTAGTGGCATGGTTCCTACTGCATGTAAAATTGAATTATACAAAAGCTAATCCTTTAGTAGTATCATATTTCTTTTGGCTTCACTAAAAGTAGTTGCAGATTTTTAATTTTACTTATTTTTATCTAATTTGCTAACATTGTAACTGTTCTTACAGTAAAACAATAGGTAAATCCTTTAAATCCTGATGGATTACTAGCATATTGTATATGCAGATGCTATATGTATGCTACTACACATAACCTCAACATAGTTTTGGTTGCATTTAGTGCAATTCATATCAAAAGATTTTTGTGGTTTCACTTACTGGAAAGGTTTCTGTCTTCAACAAATAATGCTAGCATACACATATCTATCTACATGTTTTCTAAGTAATTCTCTTTAAAAATATATAGTGTCAAATAAACAGGAAAATGAGTAAAGATGGGATACTGTGGGAAATTAGTATGGAGGCTGCACTTGTCAATTCTTCATTAATGTATTTTAGTTTGGTTTTGCATTTAATTTTTTTCTGAGTAGCTGCATAGAGTCCCCCAAAAGTCCTGCAAGCAAACCTGCTCCAGCATAGGTTCCTCTTTCTCCATAAGTCCACAGGTCCTGCCAAGGACAGGCTGAGCACAGGCTTTGCACAGATTCACAGACTCTTTTGGGCATCCACCTGCTCCAGCATGGGGTTGTCCACAGGCTGCACATGGATATCTGCTCCACTCTGGACTTTCATGGGTTGCAGAGGGAAAGTCTGCCTCATCATATTCTTCATCATAGGCTACAGGGAGATCTCTACTCTGGCACTGGAAACACCTCCTGCCCTGCCTTCTTCACTGACCTTGGTGTCTGCAGAGTTTTTTTGCATATTCTTACCCCTCTCTCCACTCCTGTTCTGTGCAGGTTTTATACCCCTTCTTAAATATGTTATCACACTACCATCAGTGATAGGCTCAGCCTTCGTCAGCAGTGGGTTCAACTTGGAGTTGCCTTTCATTGACTATCAGACACAGGGCAAGTTTCTAGCAGCTTCTCACAGAAACCACTCCTGTAGTCCCACGGCTACTAAAACCTTATCACAGAAACCGAATACACTTCTTTAGTTCAAGATATGTCTCCTTATATATTTAATGTGTTTACTTTATATAAAACATACATCCCTTATTAACATACACAGTTCTTTCTCCTTAATGATTAGAATTACTTTTGTTATAGTTCTAAGAATTTGGGGATTTTTACTAAAATATGTTAGTTTATAGGTTTATTAGCTCTGTGAAACTAGTCACTAAAATTAATACTCATTACAATTCTCATGAATTGAATACAAGCTGGACAGCATACCTTGTAGTTAAGAAACCACTAATTTTGATTTAGCAATCAGTTTCTATATCTCTGCTAGAACCAGTAGGAATACCATTGTGCTGGACTAGTAGATGAACTGGTGTCGCTCTTTTCTAGGAAATCACTTTCTTCTTCACCTCACTGGTTTTCTATAACCACTAATGCTTTGTCTGGTGGGATGTTAGCCACCTCAGCAGATGTCTATCCTTGTTAATTGTGGAAAACATCCACTGTAAACTTAAAGGCAAAGCAGGTGTCTGTTCTAATGAAGATCAATTTACCCTAGAATTAAGACTATGAAAAACAGAACACTAAATTCACCTTCTTCCAGTCACGAGCTTTGGAAATATAACAGACATTTTGTTTGGCAGGCAGAGGATTGAGGAAAACGAAATATTGCTTTGTAAATGGAAACTATTGTTTGTACATAGCTGAAACAGACCCGGACTTACACATAGTGTAAGACTTCCACAACATTATAGCTTTATTCTAAACACAAAGGTTTAGAAGAAAAATTTTAGGCAAGCTTACTTTGGGGGAAAGTAATGCAATTGCTGCTATTTCTGTGGAAATCATAATTAAAAAAAGACAAACAAACCCACACAGTAAGTTTACTCATTTTATCTTTTTTTATGTATTAGGTAACAAGCATTCTTAGGACAAGATTGTAGAGGACTTCGTATAATATAGCTTCATAAATTTCTGATAGATTTAAATCACTTGCAGTTTGCGTACCACTGACTTTTATTATGCATGTAAAACTTATTATAAAGGCAAGCTATTATTGTAATATTTCCCTTTACAAAGGCATAAGGTTTTGTAAAATAAAGGCAGATCAGAGAATGTAATATGTTGTTTAATATTTGTTACCTTTCTAGAAAAGTCTGGAAAGCGAATTTTCTGGAAAAGTGTCTATATTTTCAGTGTGTTAGTTAAGTATTTCACTGTTTTTAAGAGAATTATTTGCCTAAAATGTAACTCCTGTCATTTCCTACTCAGTATGACCTCTAACACCAAGTCTCCATCAAACTGCAGACTAAACTGCAATAGTGGTTTGCTGGAAAATTTACCTAACCTACATCTAGGAAAACATCAAAAGCTGATTCAGATAATACTATTGTATACAGATTGTACTTCTCAAAATCCTCTAAATGACCTGTGCTTGTAAGCTCCTAAGCAATACGCTAGCAATCCATACAAAGAAATTTTGAGAGTTGCTTTGTATGTAACCACGCATAGTGGTATTACATAAGTCTTTTTATTACAAATATCATTAGTCTGCTGTTTTTGCTGGCATTTGAGCTTCTCTTGGAATGAAGTCTTACAGTTAATCTCTCTCATTTTCTAAACAGAAAGTGTGGTTGTTCAGAATTTGCTACAGTGTTAGCGCTTGGTCTTGGGAAATTCTTGCCTTTGTCCTTGAGAAAGTACCTAAAAAATCTGATTTTCAGTGTCTTAATACACATCTTTGTACAGAATTCTAAAATGCAGAAAACTGGAAGCATAGTTTAAAGTTTAGAGCTCAAAAGAATAGTTTAATTAAAATTGTGTCCTCAGCTATATTTTTTATCAGAGCTTGCCTTTTTCAATTTTCTGGTCTGATGATTGAGGAGCAAATGGGAAAATTTTGTGGCACTGACTTCAAAATATTTTGAGGTTTATATATATTTCAGCTGCTTGTGTGTTTTCTTTTAATGTCTTGGAGATCTTCCACTATAATTCCTGATGACTCTGTGAAAGAGACCAGGGTTTTATTCTTGTGAGTTGCTGAATACTTTTGTCAGTAGTAAGAGACAAAAGAAGTACTCAGCTTCTTGCACAAACTTTTAATTAACGTGGAAGACAGGTAAAGCAAAATACAAAATTTAAAAAAGAAAAAAAAAAAAAGAAAAAAATCCACTCTTCCTTATAGTTGGTTATTTTTTCAGTGGTGATCCTGAGTAACACAGAGACAATCTGAAAATACATGATTTCAGTATCCTTTGTGTTTCATCATTTATACCAAATGAATGTCTGTGGAGGGTGGAGGAAATGAAAACAAAGGATTTTTTTGTAGCTTCTCCATTAAACTTTTCTTCATATGGGTGTTTCATGTTATCTACACTTCAAAGTGCTTTAGGGGCTATGATAAAGACACTTTAATGTGGATTTTGGTTTGGTGTTGGATTTTTCCCTTATTTTTCATAAAATAAACATGTCATTATTGTGGCTGGAGTCAATCACTGAATGCAGTGGAGATCAAAAATCTGTCAGTCTAGGTAGTGACTGACCACGGCTTTATTCCCTAATCACTGAGAAACACTTCTGCAATGCAGATACCAAGTCTTTTGTTTTTTTGGGTGGGGTTTTTTTTTTTTTTCCCACCACATACCATAAAGTGTGAAAAAATAAATGTTCAAAATAATTTTCCCAGGACTTCTGTGTTTTTCTTTTTTTTTTCTAGACCATTTCTGTACCTGTGAACTGTTGTTTCAGTGGTTTCACATATCCAGTAGAAAGTGACAGAGATTTAAGACAAGTTAAGATGTTTAAGACTATGTTTAAGACACTTGTGAAATAAGGTTGGGTTTTTTTACCTTATTTTAAGGGAATAAGAGCTACAGATCTGTGAAAAGCAACTATTGCCTGAAAATAGTATTTTGAGTAGTCTTCTGTTTTGTGCATGTGTTTGAGAGAACTGTTAGATATTCCTGGCACAAATTGTAAGTTTGCAGTGAACGTGGTCGTCAGTACTCACTGAGTTGACCTGTCCAACCTCTTGTCTAAACAGTTCACCTGGATATGCAGTTTATATTTATTAATATAAACTGTTGTTCTGAATTTCTAATGTCTTGTAAAGGGGATTCACATGAACAAAATTACATAATGTTTTGAAACACTTTCATAGAGTCCCATGTCTCTCTGTCAGATGCATATAATGGAGTAGGTCAGCTGTATCTGCTATTAGTCGGTGTTGATGATCTTGGAGGTCTTTTCCAACCTTAATGATTCTATGAAATACCTCCACATCTTGGACATATACTTATTCATACCAAGTGAAGATGCAGAGTCTTTTATTCTTTAATTCTTTATTCCTTTTACATTTTAAAAAGACTGAAATGTTAAATAATATTTTTATTTGTTTTATGAATATAGCTGACCACAAAATCAATTCTTGTTTGATACAGTAATAAAAAATTACCTGGAAAGTAAAATAGCAAATGAATGCTTTTTGGGAAATGTTCACTGCATATTTTTTTTTACCTCCAGATGATGCTGCACCACAGGATGAGTGAATATGTGAGGCCAAACCAGCAGCACACTGCTGGGACTGAAACTCTGTCTCTGATATAAAGATGGGTTTAAGTCTGTGTTTCTGGCTTTAGCTTCATGATTAACCTGCACCCCCTTGATGTATAAGCTCTAAGACTTTTGACAGAAAGGACTGAAATGTGAGAACTATTGAAATTCTGATATCTCTTTTACCAAAGCTTTAAGGGTCAACTGATTTCAGCTTCAGATATGATCGAACTCACTTTATTTGAAATATATTCATGTCTGCCTTTAATTAATACACCAAAGAGATGAAGCATCCAAAAAGTCAACATACAAAAGACAAATATCCATAGGTGTCAGCTACAGGTAACCCGGAAGTAGCTTTGGGCTTAGCTCTGTGAAGTTCCACAGCTTTGAAATTATGCTAAATACAGGAAGAAAATGTTGTCATTAGTATTTTTTTTTTTTTTGGTAAGTGGCCACATATACATAACAGGAATTTGGTGAAAACTCAATTGTTGTTGTTGTTGTTGATTTTTGTTTTCCCAATGTTTTTGAACACAGCTCTGTTAAGACATGCTCTCTTTATGTGTATATTCTTATACATATATATGTTTAGAAAAACTGTATATAATTACACTCAGGTCAAGACTTTAATAATTTTTTATTTTGTCATTTAAAACCCCCCCATGCATATTAAAATGACCTTGTTGAAGAATGTCTTTTTTTCTTATTTCACCCTCCTTACTTACTCCTGGAGTAGTTTAAATATTTCAAAATGTGAAATGTTTCCAGAAACATGAAAATCTGAACAATGTAATCTGATTGGGTCTTGATTAAAAAAAAAACCCCAACTACTAAAATTAACGTAATCTATGGGAATTTGACAGGCAAGAAGGCATCCTTATCTAGTATATACACTTGCTCTAAAAACAGGAGGAGTTGTGGTATTATTCAGAGCATGACATTCAGATTTCTTCCAAAGACTTTCGGTATGTGTTTTGGTATCTGATAGAAAATTCTGCCTCTCATATAATTTAGGACATGAAGACAAGAGCAAAAAATTGTTTCATGTGATGAAAATTTAATTAGCATTGAAGTAGTTACTGCAATTTATTTAAGATGAAATCCCTCCATCCTTTAACAACTCGATATCCTTACTGATGATTATCTTTTCAATTTTTCCAGAAATGTCACCAAATGTAGCTCTGCTTTGGTATCTTTCTTTTTTTTTTTTTGTGATGTCCCTTTTTTCTAATTTCACATCTCATAGCCTCTGTAACTCACTGAGTGGTATGGATTCTTTAGTCTTTCCTTTTTAGTTTTGTTAAATAGTCTGTGATCTGTAATTGATGTTTACAAAGATAACTACTTAAAGTCTTGTTTATATGCTTCATTACACTACAATATAGATTTCTAGGATATTGGAAACATTTCAACATGCTATTTCAGCAATCTATTTTCATTATATGCTAATGTTTTGCATAAAGCATCCGATTTGCCTGCTGTTGGATGACAAACAGCTTCTCAAGTATGCTTGACTGACTTTTCTACAGATATTTAAAATTCCTTAGAAGTAGATCTTTATATGAATAGATTTCCTCAAGTAACTCAATGAGGGGAAAACCCACCTTACTGTATATTTATTGTTCCCACCTTACTGTATATTTATTGTTTTGATGGCTTAAGTACTAATTTATTGATTTTTTTCTTTTTTTTCTTTTTTTTTTTTTCCCCTTTTCTTCTTCATTTCAGTACTTAACAATTGCTAATTGAAGCTAATCACCTAAGGAATTTAATTTTTTTCTCTATCTAGTTAAGTCTTTCTCATATGGTAACCTCAGAATCACAGAATGTAATTGTATTAGTAAACCAGTATTTAACTCCTGGAAAAAAAGGAACTGGATGTTGGAGAAATAATAAATCAGAAGTTAAAAAAATTAAACTTACTGAGCTCAAGTTGTTTCCAAGGACTTAGTAATACTAAGTCAAATTTATTTGGTGTAGAATGTGTTGTACTGGTGCAGGTAAGGCATTCTAACTTGCATCAGGTTGTTGCAGATATTTCTCTGAAGTTTTCAAGAATTAATGAGGAGATTTTTGTTTTCCCTGCTTCGGTCAGTGCTGCATTATGTGTATCATCATGAAACAGCCAAAACACCATTAATAACTATAGATCTTATTAAAAATACTCTGATCCTCTGAGTATGTAATCCTAACATCTGCTTTCTACAGGCTTGCTAAGCTCAGTTTCTCAGTAATTGTAGAGCATAAAGAAAGCATGATTTGTCTGACTAAATCAATCCTATTTGTGAGATGTTCTGTTCATACTCTCCTGGTAGTACCTTCCAGTTTTCTAGACCCTAGTCTTCTGGGGTATGATGCCAGAGTACTCTATATCCATATCGCTAAAGATATCAGGCACACGGATTTTCATAGGAATATGTAGATTTTAGTGCACTCTTTAAGAAAAATCGTTATGCGCGTAACATCAACAATTAGCCCATTCAAAGTAGACTAATTTCAACAAAGAGACAGAATGTCTTCTCATACAGACAGTTGCACAGAGTTTTTCTGTGCATGCATATTTATCTATTTGTGTCACATACACTGAATTCAAAGCAAAAGTTATACTGAAATTTGACTGTATTATGTACTTAATCTTCATGAAGTGTAACAGTAACATTTTAATAATGTTCACTGTATCAAGTTCCAATAATCAAAAGACAGGAAACTCACACTATTTTGCCAGACTGCAGGAATGGCTTTCTTTATCAAGTCCTTAGTTAGGAAAGATTTTTGATTTTGGTTCTGCTTTTTTATTACAGTGAAGAAACATATTGTAAGAACTCTTTGGAACCCTATGCCCCAGTTCTAAGACTCTTCCAGAGTTATTAGTGGTTTAGGACATAAGATCTCCGATTTTACCCTGAGGCCCTAGAACCCTTACGTTAATCTTGCCCTACATTGAATATATTATCTAAAACATCTTCACTGTCTTTTCTCAGTTATGTTATTTTTGCCTACAGCAAAACTGGGCTGGGTCCCTGAAAGTGTATCTCTTTTAAAAAACCTTTTAACTTCTGAGGTTTCCTTTTTGTTCCTTTAATGCTGTACTTTGTTTCTGTGTTTTCTTAGACTAGTCTTATGTGAGATGCTACCCTAAGTAATAAAAATCACCCGGTAGCTGAAATTAACTCCCTGAGAACTTTCCCGGATTAAACTACCTCTACTAACCACAAGGAATCAAACTAGATTAGATCTCTTCTCTCACCTAACACAGCTTTATAAAGTTTATGATTTATTTATTTTCCTGTGTGAAGTTTCTGATTTTGTTTTAAGGTTAATTTCAATAGACTTGAAAGACTTTAAGACATTGATTATTGGTATCTCTGGAGTCCAAGTTATTAGAGAGATGTTCCTTTGCAATTCTTCTTGCCACTCTAACTCATTACTGGCAAATGAGCACCGGTAAGAATGGTTGGAAGATAATAAAATTAGCTAAATCTTGTTCAACATTAAAATAATTTGAAATTAAGTTCATTTTTCAATGTAATTGCTTCCACAGCTTGCTGCAGGAGTTGCTTTTGATCTTGTGTATTTTTCTTTATTTGTCTGTAAACTACATGATACATGATCCATTTTAAAGTAACTGTAACAGTGATATTTTTCACATCTACCAGATGTTTCAAACTGTGAATGAAATCTACCAAGCTAAGGAGATATGAAAACATGCCATTGAACTCAACAGGACCTAATTCAGAAGCTACTTAGCCACTCAGTGCTGAGGAAGATTGTCATCCCTGCCTCTCACAGGGACAAATAGCAGTTTACTAGGACAAAAAAAATATGAACTTAGTTGTTTTGGAAATGTTGTGGGTAAAAAATGAAAGATTCTCCTTGAAAGCTTACTGACACTTCCACAAGGAGATATGAGGAATAAATAAAAATTCTGTACAAAATGACAGGTTTTGTTTCAGTGTAACATAAAAATATGCTGGTGAGGGCATACTTACAAAACAGTTGAAGCTGTTTAATAAATGTCAGAATACTAAGGCACTGAAGGAATCTTATTTATTATCAAATTCAGTCTTTTACTGTTGTAGGTAGTCACTAACTTTTTTCATAGTTATTTTAAACCCTATTTCACCTGATAAATTACATCATTAATCTTAAGGTTCTCTGTTTTCAGTAAAAGATTCTTGTATTTTTTTTTAAGATTAATTTTAAAAGTTTCAAAAGACTTAATGCATAAAAACTGAAAAAACATATTTTCTATGTATGTAATTTTTATTTCCTGTTTTGATTTGTTTCTTTTCTTTATATGATATTTTAACCTAATTTAATTATCTAATATAACTAATTGAGAGTGCAGAATCTAGAGAAATGTTTCACTTTTGGTATCTGGCAATTAGTTGGATGTAAGATATGTTATCATTGCTTATGCAACATGAACAACCAATTAACAGTGATTTTTTTTTTTTTTTAATCCAATTGTCATTCAGCAGTGCATCTCTAAGGAGTGCCTTGAGTTCCTGAGAGTTCCCATTAAAAATATATTGTCATTTGCTATGAATATGCTAATGGCTGAAGTAAACTTTTTTGATAAATAAATACCTATTATCAGCCTTGCTCTCTAGGAGCCATTAGGAAAGGTTTTATGTTGTGTATCATTTAGGGAGCTTAAGCTGTAGAAATACATTGAAATAAATATAGCACTGGAGTTGAAGCTGAATTATAGACCCACCCCTTTGCATATAAAGGTAATATGATATAAAGAGGTCAAAACCAAATAAATAATGTAGTTCTAACAGAGTGCTCAGAATGGATTAAGTGTCCATGAAATGCAGTGTAATGACAAAGGTACTCAGTTGTCTCAGCCTACAATAAGTTCAGTGTAGAGTGAGATAAAGGATCACTGTGCTTCTCTAAAACCTTTTATCCTAACCATAAAAGGGAGAAAATCGACTTATTCCTGGGGTGCACAAATTATTCAGGTAAGCAAATGTATTATAACTACAGCATCTTTCATTTGGGGACTTTAGAGACCTTAACATTTTCATACAGTTGAGATAAGCTGCATGAAAAACAGGCACAAATATCTATCTGCAAGATTTTTGGGGCTACAATATGATAGAAAGCACTGTAAATAATTTGTGAAGAATTCAGAGAACAATTTTTGGCACTTTTTCTGCTTGTATGTAATCTGATAAGTATCTTTTCAGTGTTGGAGAGGAGAACTGCATTTAGGAAGACTGATGCTCAAAATATAACACAAACTGGAGCGCCAAAAGTGACACAGCTTGCACAATTGGGTCTATTAGAAGTATAAAGTCAAATATTTTGTATGAGAAATTTTCATGAAACACAAGAAACATATCTCCAAGATAAGTGAAGGATAGGAGATATAGCTGACCCGTAGCCAAGGTGGGAATACAAGTGTATAAAAAGAAAGATGGTAAGGGTCACTGGGCAGGTGGCAAATGAGTAAAGAGCTCATGCTGCCTCTCATCTTTCCAGAAGAATTTTGAGGGAGGAGAGAAAGAAAGAAACTGTCTGAGGGCAATGATGAATGACAATTGATATAGATCTTCCCTTAGAGGCTTGACATTAATGAGTCTGTAATGGGCTTATTAGACCAAGTTATCTTTTGATGAAATAAGTAAAGTTAAATGGTTATTCCAACAAGAAATAAGAGTATCAGGGCGGATTAAAAAGGGAAGATTCAAAAGTAAAATAAGGAACTCTGCATTGCTAGTCAGTTAGAAGCAGTTTGACCACAAAACAGGTACAATTTAAAATTGGGGGACCTTGATATTTTCAGTATAACTGCTTTGAAAACTAAATTATCTCCTCTAGGATGATGTATTTCTTATACTGTGGATGCTGAAAAGCTCCTAGCAGAGTGATTTTCTCAGGTTCTTACAATATTCAGTGAGAATCCTGCCTTTCTCACCACTGTTATGAAAAACAGTAGGATGTTTTTTGTAAGCTAGACTAACACCTGGTGTTTTGCTAAGTTCTGTTTATGGTACATGGGAAAAATATTTTGAAATAGGTGTTGTAGGACTTTAGCCAATCACCCTAGGAGATAGGTGATCACTGACCAATCGCGCTATGGGGCTAGGGTATATAAAACGGGGTTATAAATTAATAAAGTGTCTTCTTCTTCCTCTCCTGTCTCTCTCTTTACTGATTTTGTGTTGCTGCATCTCTTCGCTCCCGGTATAAACAGCGACGTTATACAATCACATAATCTTAAGTTATATATGAGCATACACACTCACACAAACTTATTGGAAACATTTATAGTTTTTGTAGTAAATATAAAAAGTTATGACATTCTTCTCCCTTTAACAGAGGTTTTCCTGTTTATATATGTCACAGTTTAGGTTTAGGACAGCCCACTAGATCTATAACAGACATTCTCTGTTAACGCCCCTTCCTCCCAAAAGGGAAGAGAAAGGGAATAAGGGAGAGAGACTTAGAAATCAGAAAAGGAAACTAGAATATCTTTAATGAAAATTAAAATAATAATAGTAATAAAAATGGAATATATATAAATATAAACAAAACAAGTATCAACCCCGCCCCCTCCATGATGGCAATTACAATGCTGGCCATTGAAGAAGCAAGAAAGAAGCCAGAAGCCAATGAGCCAAACTGAGAGCTTGACCCTTATGATCCCTTAGCTTTATACTGAACATGTCATATATGGGATGGAATACCTTATTGGTCATTTTACGGTCACCTCTACCTCTACTGTCCATTCCGCCTTGCAGGTGCAGCCTTTACTTTCTGCACGCCCCAACATGGTGCACAAGATCCAGCAGTGGCCTTGGTCTGCACACCAATCCTTGGTAGTAACTCTAAAGATTGGGTGTTATCACTGATAGAAGCAGAAACTGACTGCAAAAAACATGTTGCTAACTTCAGAAAATGCAGTTAGTTAAAAGAACTGAGATGAAAAGTAAAATCACTGAACAGAATTAGTTCTGTTCTCACTCAAACCAGGACAGTATGGTTCAGAAACTCTTATAGTGGATATTTGTTATGGCTCTTGAAGGCAAGCATGACAACATAAAACAAATAAAACTTCACTGATATATATCATAGGATACTTGTCACCAAAGTAATCCTTACTTGATAGTGCTGGGGGTTGGAGGAGGAAGAGCATTTTTTTTTAAGATTTTGACAATTTGATTAGTTTTACAAAAAAAATATGGTCTATCTTTATTCATGCTCTGTTAGCATCTGCCAAACCACACATCAGTAGATGAATTTTAAACTGACCAGGAAGGCCAGTGGTATCCTGGGGTGCATAAAGAAGAATGTGGCCAGCAGGTTGAGGGAGGTTCTCCTCCCCCTCTACTCTGCACCAGTGAGACCACATTTGGAGGATTGTGTTTAGTTCTGTTCTCCCCAGTTCAAGAGGGACAGGGAAATACTAGAGAGAGTCCAACACAGAGCTAAAAAGATGATGAAGGGACTGGAACACCTCTCTTATGAGGAAAGACTAAGAGCCCTGGGGCTGTTTAGCCTGGAAAAGAGAAGACTGAGAGGGGATCTTATTAATGTTTACAAATATCTGAAGGATGGGTGTCAAGTAAAAGGGACCAGTCTCTTTTCAGTGATGCCCTGTGATAGGACAAGTGGTAATAGTAGCAAGGTGAAACAAAGGAAGTTCCACCTCAACATGAGGAAAAACTTCACTGTGAGATTGAAAGAGCAGTGGAACAGGCAGCCTGGGAAGGTTGTGGAATATCCTCTGGAGACTTTCAAGACCTGCCTGGATCTGTTCCTGTGTTGCATGCCCTAGGTGTTCCTGTGTTGGCAGGGGGATTAGACTCAGTGATATCCAGAGGTCTCTTCCAATCCCTACCATTCTATGATTCTATGATTCTATAAAATAAGGTAATGTAAATGCAGCAGTTTAATCACAGAATGGGTTGAAGGGACTTCTAAAGGTCATCTAGTCCAACCCCCCTGCATATTATGTTCATAGATATAATGTGCATTACTCCCAAAACTATAGTGAACTTCTGGCATTCAGAAGGTATTACTTTGGCAGTGAAACACATGTGTTTATAGAATAGAATTTATAATAGAACATATTTGTTTACATTTGTTAAATGAATATTTATAAAATGTTTTTTTCAAACTTGGGGTGTGTTTACTTGTCGCACATTGGTCATAGACCAGAGCGAGAGATATTTTGCTTGTATTCTCGGGAACAGAATTAAGACACAGAGTCAAGCGCTAAGTGACTGTATTTGCCCAACAAAAAGTTCGCAAAGCAAAAAGAGAGAAAGGAAAGAAAGGAAGAAAAGAGTCAGTTGCAGTAGCTACCATCATGGATCTGCGGTGTCCCGTCAGTCTGATTTGATTCCAGGTCTGGTGGGAGAATGTTCCATATGATGTTGGTGGTTCCTGTTCTTTTACTGGGAACTGTTCTGCGTAACCACACCCACCACCTGGCAGTGGCATGCATGCCCAACACCATCTATGAGGGGTCTTAGGTGGTCTTCAGGGGACTCTGGACCCCTCGGTCATCCACGCCCCAGGTCTGGGTGCATGCATAGGGATGAGGTTGCAGTTTTCAGAGTTAATTCGGGAACTTCTAATTTGCGGTCCAACCGTTGTCCAGTTTGTGTTTTGAAGTCTGTCCATGCTGATACAGCAATGTTGAGACACACACTACACTGCCTCTGTCACCATCTCTGACATTACTGCAATATCTTTGGGTCAGTATTAATCACTGTGCCATATGTCTGTATAATTCTGAACCAGGTGGCTGGCAATCATGTATAGTGGTCTCCAGATGAGTAGAAGTTCAGAGACAGAAAAAAAAAAAAATCTCTTGTAATGTGCACACATTACTATGAGCAATTCCTGTTTTCTTTTCTGACTTTCTTGTTCAGTTCCAAATATGATTTGAGTATCAAATATCCTATTATTAGATGATCATTCAGTATTGGCTTATTAGAATTTTTTTTTAATATATGATTGAAAGAGATGTTATTAAGCTAAGAACATCAATATTAGCATTATCCTCTCTGCAGTGCTGGTTAAGTTACTGGTATTGAACATCTCTTGGGAGAATACACAGACTAGTAGGTCCTGTATCATGTATTTCCTTAAACTTATGTGTGTGTCTATAATGAGTATAAGCCTATTTCCTATAAATACTTTGTCCTACCAATTCTTCTGTAGAAAGAAAACTTTTCAATAATGTCAGTTGATCAGAAGCTGTACTTCACACATACAATTTTTTTTATTGCACCTTATTTATTCTATCCTGAGACTCCTAAAATTAATTACAGTCAATAATTAAGAGTTGATCTAAGGTTTTCAAAGACTTCAACATAATCTCTGACTTTATATGTAATAATCTTTCCCTCAGAATATCCCACTGCAATGAAAGTGGTAACGGTGGTTTTCAGTGGTTTTTTATTTGTTTCTCAGTTCTCATTTTTGAGTCGCTTAAAGATATTACTGTATGCCTTTTATATATATATATAGTGCATAATGTTAAATTCTAACGCATATTTTTTCCTAAGTGTCTTGAAAAAAAGCTTCAATTCTTTCAGTATGAGATTCATATTCCGCGAGGAGAGGCAGCAGCTGCGGCCAGCATGGTGCTGCACCCCAGATTCAGGAGGGCAGCATGTTCCCAGGCACAGGGAGGCTTGAGGGGAAGGAACAGACCCTACCTCAGCCAGCAGCTCTCGTGCGCGAAGCCAATAGGGTGACGTGTCTGGGGCATTGCCGGGGCAGCCTTGGGGGTTTGAAACATGGCGAAAGTGGCAGCGACATTCAGTTCAGGAGGCGCAAGGTGGAGGCTGTTTCCCCGAACCCTGCAGTGCTCACAAAAGAGGCACATGGAGTTGCACAGCAGGAATAGAGCTGGGGAAGAAAGAACCTAACTAGTCCTCAACACCCTCCCAGGAGAGGACACAGCTACGGGTGCAATGAGGATGAAAGCTGTTGCCAGAAGAAACGTAGCGACCCAAACGGAGCTCCCATGTAAACACACAGGTGTACAGGTCTCCGGCTGCAGGGAGCACCTGAGCCTGATACTCGGAATGGAGGGCAGCAGAGGCAGGACCTGTACACAATGCGACCAGATAGATGATCTGCTCAGCCTGGTGGCTGAGTTGTAAGGATGAAATGGTAAGGATGAGGAGCATAAGGGAGTGTGAAAGGGAAGTAGACTGGTGGAGTCAAGTTGCTACATGGCTCGAAAGAGGCCCAACACTCAGGAAGGGCTTAGAACTCAGAGGGTTCTCTATCCTCTCTTCATCCTGACAATGAGACACCTTGGACCCTGGTTACCCACAAAAGCAGGACCAAGAATTATCCCTCACCTCTTAACATGAGTACCGATGCTTTAAGGTCCCTGGACACTCATTAGCAAGTACAAGACAGTGAACCTCCACCAGAAAAACACAGAGGTTATCATAAAAAGAAATGATGGGTGCTTGTAGTGGGAGAATCTCTGTTAAAGGGCAGAGATCCACCCATCTGCTGACCTCACAATGAATCACATTAACTTCGCTGCCTCTTGTGAGCAAAAAATCCATGATGTTCCCGAAAAGGGGCCACAACTTGTGAAAACCACTGACTAGAACCCATTGTTGCTTTTCCATGTGGGTAGGAATGACACTGAGAGCAGGAACCTGAGCAAAATCAAGGCAGATTGTACTTGTGCTCTGGGGGCACAAGTTAAAAACATTGGGGCCCTATCTTGCCAGTTAAAGGAAAGGGGACAGAGAGGTAAGAAGAATAATGAACATTAATCTCTGACTACATAATTGGTGGCATCGCGAAGGTTTTGGCTTCTATGAGAACATGACATTTTGTGGTGACTAACCTGCTAGGGTGGGCTAGAATAAACTTTTTGCTGGATTTGAGCTGATAGAAAACTAATATACTTCTGCCTGAATGGTCTGTCATGTCATTGAAAGTTGAATCTTTATGCATTATGCCCACATTTTTCAATCAAGTTTTCAAACTCTGAAGTTTAGAAATCGTCTATTAAGGAAGATGGTGATGCTTCATGGGTTCTGTATGACAACATGTATGGTATGCTCACATGACATATTTAAATTCAGGCACCATGCTTTAGTGGAAGGCAACTACTAATAGATGAGAAGCAATTAAGAGTATCTTAGTTCTTAGCTTTACATGATTCTTAAATATCAGAGTCATTCTCTGCTATAGAACAGAAGTATTTTTCTCCCCAAGCAATACCTCAGATTTAATTTCTATTTTTGGAAACAAACTAGAAAGAAAAATTTGCAAGAAAGAACTAGATGATCTTTAAAGCTCCCTTCCAACTCAAACCATTCAGAATGATAATTCTCTCTTTCTCTTGTCATTTTAAATGGACTGCATGCAAGTGTTTGTTGATTAGATCACTAAGACACTTCATCATATAAATGAGAAAGAAAAAAAATAATACACAGCCATGGTTCTGCTCTATTCTGGTTTGGAAAAAAGAATCATTCAAATTTTTACTCTTCTACAGCTTTAATCTTTATATGCATATGGAAATGTCACTGCTCTACTGAAACAATGAGGGATATGTATGTGTATGAATTCTACCAGAACAGTCACCACAGGTAAGGAAGGCAAATTCTGTGTTTCTGACCCCAGAAAATGCATTTACTCACTGAAAAGTTTTTCTTAGGAATTACTTATTCACAGTGTGCAGATTGACTCATGTTAACACCAGGAAAGACAATGTTAACCTGACCAAGTTGAGCTATTCTGTGCAGAATAAAATGATTTTGTAATGTGGACCACTGAGTAAAAGGAGAGAAAAAAAGTTTCCTGAAATATTTACATGGATTTCTTTTTTCTTTGCAGACTTTTTAGTGAAGCATCTGTAGCCTGTATTTCATTATGTGACTGACACTTATTGTGAAGCCCTTCAGATAGCTGCTACACATTTGACAAGGTTAAAAGGTAAGTGGAATTGTAAACATTGAAGTAAATCACTTCAAGAAAATAGAAACCTCTGATTTAGTAGGCATTGTTATTTGTATTAAAACATTTGACATCTGCAAGGGGAGGGGCTCTTTGAAGACTGTTTCAAAACATAATGCTTTGTTTAATTTTCTTGTGGTATTTTCTAGAGTTGTAAGTTAAGGGGAAAAAAAAAAAAAAACACCCACAGAAAGGAAATAGAGAAGTGGAATTGCAACTAAATTTTTCTCTATATGACTTGGGATCATTAAAACACGAATTCAAGTTTTCAAATCTAGATGTGACAGGAGGGCAAATGGAAAGCTCTGTATAACTAAGAAACCTGCTTTATCTGTGAATTTACAAATACGATGAGTGTAGTTCTCCTTTGATTTTTTTTGTTTGTGGAGGTTTTGTTTTGTTTTGTTTTGTTTTGTTTTGTTTTGTTTTGTTTTTTCTAAAGCAGAAAACAAGGACTGGTCAACCTTAATTGAAATAATCAAGTGAAAGGGGAAGAGTTGAATAAACACAAGGCTGACAAAACTGTCATGTTAGGGCTTGGTCATGTATATGATGATGGATGTCTTTTGTGACATAAGCCTCGATAAAACCAGTGTCATCAAGTATACTGATTTTGCTAGACAGAATAGAGAATTAATATCTATGTAAACAGTCTTTTACACTTAACATAATACGTAAAATTCATGTTTAAAATATTAATATAAATCAAGAGGAATTAAATGAATGCTAGATAAATCACCTTTTTTTTTATGTCTCAGAAAGCCATTCTTCATCCTTTATATATTTGTGGGTCAGATGTTGCCTCAAGGAGAAAGTTCATGAATAATTTAAAAAGCACCATTTGTGTGTATTATGAAAGCAATAAGATGAGCTTTTAGGGCTAGATTTAGACAACATATTCTAAGGAATATTGTTTATTAAATGAGGACTTTTCTCTTGTACTGGTGTCCCCAGTACATGAAAGACGTAGACCTTTTCGAGTGGATCCAGAGGAAAGCCGTGAAAATGATCAAAGGACTGGAACACCTCTCCTGTGAAGAAAGGCTGAGAGTTGGGGATATTGAGTTGGGGTTATTGGGTTTGGGTTATTCATCATACAGATTAAAATCTTTAAGGGGGAGCTTATTGTAACCTTTCAATAGATAAAGTGGGTTATAATCTTTCTAATAGAGAAAGACTTTTCACCAGGGCCTGTAATGATAGGAAATGGGGCAATGTTTTTACATTGGAAGTGGATAGGTTTAGATTGAACATAAAGAAAAAAAAAAAAAAAATGATGGGGCTCATTTCCCAGAGAAGCTGTGGATGCCCAGGTCCTGGAAATGTTTAAGGCCAGGTTGTACTGGGCTTTGAGGGGCATTGTATTAGATGATCTTTAAGGTTGCTTCCAACCCAACCCAAACCATTCATTCTGTGATTCTATTGTGTATCTCTGTGTTTGAAAACACTTGAAAAACATTTTTCATCTTTATACAGAATTCCCAAATCCTCCTGATACAAACAGATCCCTTGATTATGCAAAAAATGTTGACTCATAAAAATGAGTCATAAAATGACTCAAAAGACATAAAATATTTTAAAAATACTGTTCTAAACCATGTAAGCTGCTATTTACATAATAATTTATCACATTGTTTTGGAGAAAACATATATTCCTGAAATGCTATATCAACATTACGCACACCTGTTCATCTGCTATTATTCTTAGGATTGACGTTGCTGTGCCATTAATAATGAGTGTCTTTTTCCACTAGCACACAGTGATATCAGAGATCTGTTTTAATCTTTTTACTTTCCCGTTAACTTCTTACCTAGCATTATCCTCATTTCATATCTGTTTAAATCTCTTCTGTTGATCTGTTCCTTATTGTCACTGAAAAATCCAATTTCAGTTCATACTACCTTCATAATCAGTTGCTGAAAACTGTTTTTTCCCAGATGAGTAATATCTCTTGTCATGACTTAAAACTGTCTTTCATGTGTTGCCTCTTACAGCATTCTACTGACTTGTCATACTTACTTGTTAAGATAAGAGACCTTGCCAATATTATGAAAATATGCAAAACTATAGAATAAATAACTCTATAAATACAGTAAATAAATTCTGAGCAATCATAATGGGGAAAAAAGTTGACAATTATAATTGGTATCTTTACAAGAATTTTAACAGTTTCTACTGTTGGTTTGATTCTTTCTACAGAAAAACAGGAACTGGATAATTCAGCAGAACAAAATTAATAAGGCTTATATTCACTCAGTCCACTATATGTATCCGTATTAAAATGTAGCATATAGTTCTTTCTGTGTCAAACTGTAATATACTTTGTGGAAACAGAGTTCATACCTACCCTGAAACTTCAGGGAATGTGACAAAACAGGCTTCTGTGTGAATCTCATACGCACAGTAAAAATCATCATAATGGAAGTCTATAACCTAGAATAATAAAAGCACTAATTATGCATTAATATCAGTGTGAATAAATTGTTAGTGGATAAAAGTCTATGGAGAAAAAGAATATTACCCCTACTGTACCAAACTATTAGGAAAATTGAACCACAAAGTAGTATTATGATGACGATGTTGGGTTTTTTTTCTTTTATCCAGATTACTGTCAATTAATTATGGCACTATACTTCTATATCTTTTTGAAGCACATGGTAAGAGATAGAATAAGAGAGCCTAGAAAGAGTAATAGAATAATAAAACAATAATAATGGAGCCCAGAAAGTAATAAGACACTTACATCAGAACGTCCATTTGTGATCCAGACAAATCAAAACTTGAAAAATAATTTATTATATTAAGAAAAGATAAGAATTGCTTAGGAACTAAGCATTCATTTAGTGTTAATAGGTATTATAAGCAGTTATTCCACCTCTACTATTTGTGGCAACCAATGTACATAATTTTTTAATGAGGTGATGGAGACATGTTTCTGTGTTGTATTCCTTTTCCAAAACCTTTGCTGCCCATTAGTAGTAGCTCATTATTCTGGTAATATTGTCTGCAAATAGATTCTTAATATTTTTATTTAAACTTATTTTCTCCAATACTCAAATTAAATGACACTGTTAGCAATCTGCTGACACACAGTTGTTTCTAAGCCATTGAATTTCACTTATACTTGACTTACTATTAGTTTATGAATAATAATTTTTAAAAAGGTAATTATAATTCCACAGAGAAAACAAATTTCCTAAAATAATTGTCACTGTAGGAATATTTTGACAATATTCATCTTGCACTTGTCAGGAACATGAGACATGCTTTCTCAGGTGATGAGTTTTAATATTCAGTCTTTGTGCAAAACTAATATCAATTCATGCTCTCTTTGGTCACAAGAAAAAAACATGATGCATTTATTTTCTGTACCTTCAAATCACGCACTTTTCCTAGTCTCTGGCTATACATGATCTGCTTATTTGCTGTTATGGTCTTGCAATTCTTATTGAATAAAATAACACTATCTGATGTATCTAATGTAACCACAAATTAATCTCTTTTTTTTTGTTGTTGGTCTTAGGAGTTAAATCCTTAACAAAGTCGATTTGGCATATGGAATCACTTTCTGATTTTTATTTAGATAGGCTTATATATAGTTCCTAATAAAACAACTGACACCTATAACCATGCAATATTGCATACATCAAAGTTAAAGATATAAAAAGTGAAAATGTGCAATATATTTTACTTGATTGCCTATGAACTCTGATGCATTTCAGGGGGTGAAACTATTAATAGTTTCCTGATGTATTTTAGGAATAAATCCTCTATAGCTGATTAAAATGCAGAAGAGCATCATAAACTATTGTAATTTGAAAGGGCTGATCTCCTGATGCAGTCTTCTTCCATCTGCTTCAGGTGTAAAGCTTAGAAGGAATTTGCTACAATTACAAAATGTGATTTGGCTTCAGATGCAACCCCCCAATGAGGAAGTCCCTGTGTGAACGAAAACTCTTATTCTTCTGACATTTAAACTTTATAATAAAATCATTGATGCTTATGAGAAATTACGGAACTGCTAGTTCAAATCTGCATGAGGACAAATGGAAAATCTGATTGACTCTGAGATTGGGATCTAATTGTATATAACAAATCCTAAAATACCGATAATGTTAAATCAGTACTTTTTAGTTCTTCGGTGGCTTTCTTAATACATAAGAAGAGATATAACAAGCCAGAAGTCAGTGTAAGTGGCTTAAAGGCTTTTATTTCTCTGTGATTTGCAGATCATATCTTGATTTTATCAACTGCTGGCTAGGATCTTGTATTATGAAATTACGTTAAAGGACTTATTTAGGGAAGGGAAAGGATCCCAAACTCTCTTATCTCTGAACATTGTTATTTTCTTGTAAAGAACTAATAGTAACTTGTAGGGACTTCATCACATTAGAAAAATCAATAGATGTGAACCTTGACATAAAAGGGACACAAATTTCTTGGAGTAATGGTCACTAGCCAAAAGAGACTGGGAGGTGGAGAGTTACAATACTAAAAGTGTGTGTGAGAGTAAACAGAATGTTATCAAAACGGTTATTTCCTATTTAATAGATTTTGAATAAAAAGAGCAGTAGTTTTTTTGGTTGGTTTGTTTTATTGTTGGTTTTGGTTTTTGTTTGGGTTTTTTTGTTAGTTTTTGTTTGTTTGGTAGGAAGACTAGAAAAACTGCCCTTTCAGTAAAATATTGTACACAGATTCTGCAAAATAAATAGTCTGCTTTGACAGCTGGCATGGAATGCGGGGATCAGCAGTGGTTTGACATTGAAAAATTAAGCTCAGTTATTTAGTGTCAGGAAACCAAACACAATGAGCAGAGAAAAAAATATGTATAAAACTCAGCTTGCAAAGAACAGCATTGCTTTGTAAAATGGTTTCCTGTCAACAAGAACATTCTTTACAGTTTTTGTTATTGAAAGAAGTCATTGAATATTCCAGTCTCTTTTCAGTTGATTTTTTGATAGCCTGAATGCCATCATATTGTAAACTGTTGAAGAACTGAAAGTAGATACAGAAAATAGCAGAAACATTCTTAAGGGTGAAAGAAACAAAAGACTAAGTGATCACATTTTCAGAGTTTATTGCCTAGTGAGTATATGTACTTTTTATAGATACTTTTGTTACAGATAGTAATTAAAAATACTACCTCTCTAAGATGAGAAAACATCAGGGAAAAGGTCTATGAAGAAGACAAAATGAAGATCTAGAAAGTATATTATGGTTTTTTGTTTTTTTTTTTTTTTTGTCTCCTTTAAAAAGGTAGGGAATAGCGTGAGGCTGTTAATTTTTTGGAACTATGAGGAAATAGCCTGATCTTCCTAGCCTTTCAGTATTAGATACAAATGAAAATTGTCAGTGATTGTACAATTAAGTTAATGGCTGACACTCTGTGACAGAAATTACGAAGCGAGGGTGAAATGTAGCAGGTAAATTGTAAGTGAATAATTTCTGATATATTAGAAAAACTATAGCCTAAATAAGGTTAAGTTTACCAAATTCTGAATATGATAAAATAACTGCTAACATAATTGCCTCATAGCAATTTGTTAAGCTTTCTATTCTGAACAAGAAATAATGTCTCATTGGTTTGCATCTTGACAACTATCTCAAATTTTGCTTCCTTGCTCTGTCTTTTAATCTTTGTAATTTTTAACATACTATGACCATTACTGTTGGCCATGTATTCTCAGGTACTGTAAAGCAGTCTGGAATTTTGTGGAACTGTCTATTTCCTAGTTCACTGTGTGGAGTTATATAAAGAGGGAAGAAATTAAGATGTTAAAGCTCCTCTTAGGAAAGAGGTGACTTGCAGACAATCATAAGGTGCTTCTTGCCTACTGAGGAGATGGAAGTTTTCCTGCTAGTGCATTAGAGATGTTTCAAAATATACAATAATATTATATTTTTTCTTTCTTAACAAAGACAATTTCCCTTAAAAAGGCTAATTTTTTAAATTTTTTTTTTTTTTTCTATCACCTTTATCAGTGCCAGCAGTTGCATGTTAAGTACCTCAAAAAGCAACAACACACTTCTAGCTCTATTGCACCATAACGTACTCATCTGACCCCTTAATGAATTAATTCAGGAAGTAAGCTAGATAATAGCTGGGGAGGGGTAAATTCCTGCATACTTCCATCTCCAAGGAGTCACTCTAATGCCATAAGTGAAGAAGCAATACCACATGTCAGGAGTGGGGGAGAGAGAGGGAAAATAGAATGGGAAAGAAGTGAGGATTGTTCCTTTTGCAACAAACATTAATAACAAACATTTTAGACACTGGAATACATCACACATAAGATTTTTTGCCAACTGTTTGTCAAACAAATGTAGTTTGCTTCAAGGTTTGATTAAGTGGCCTGTACTTTTCCTGAAAACGCAGTCATCCTAACACTCTAAGAAAAATCTACAATTTTAGTTTTTTATCATGACTATTGTTCAAATCAGGATACACAAAATAATTTAAAAAACCCACCAGAGACATACAAAAAAAATTGCTTACTTGTTTCAATTTAATTTTTCTAGTAATTAATACATTTCTTCAGGTGATATTGAAACTTCTTTTAGAATCAGTTGTTACTTCACAGTCCTTCAGTAGGCTTAATGATAATTCCTATCTATTTTATCAAGATATTATTGTAAAAATGGAATCTGTGGGGGTGATATTCATTGTGACATATACAGGGCGAGCAAATAAGAGATTCAAAATTTAAGATGTCTGTAGTTGTACATTTGTCTGATTTATTAAAAACAAAGATCACCACCACCATTACCATAATCATCATCACCACTTGTCCTCAGTGATTTAAAAATTCTTGCAGGATTGGCACCTGGGGAGTTCGTCTTATTTTTTAAATAGAAATTACTTGTTCAATAGCAATAATTATTTAGTAAGGTATTACTAAATATAAGTCTGTAATTTTTCAGATCTTTAAAATGTTAGCTTTATGTTACAAATTCTTACTTTAATTTACCAAAGGTCTTCCCCAGTTTCTAAGTGATTCTAATTTCTGAAACCTGTTTATGCTTAGCTGTGAAAAGGGCAAAAATATTTTATGCAAAGAAATCGATCATTGAAATCTGCATGCATTTTCAATAGTTGATAAAACTGAATCCTACTTAAGGAATGAATTTTAATTAATAAAGTATATTTTAGCAATGCATTTTAGCAGTAGATAGAATTATAGCTGAAAAATAGTATTGTCTTTTTCAGAATATTCAAATGAATATATGCATAAGATTTTCACTCTATTTTCCTTGCTCAGAGGAATTTTATTTTGAAGTTATATTCTTAGTTCATAGATGGAATCTTATCTTTGAAACAGTATGGATTAGTAAAGTGACGTAAAAACGGGGCTTCCAAGTGACCTGACAGTTGAACATACAAATATTTCATTTTGGAAACAAACTTGTAAAGTAAGAAGAAAAACAAAACAAAAACAAAACCCAAACCCTAATGAACAACAACAACAAAAGAACCAAGCTCAAAACAAAACAAAAAAGCCCTGTGCAAAATATGTGACAAGAACCTGAGCTCCAGAACTTACAAAACTTGTAATGTTGACTGAAGTCTAACAAAGGGCTGGACTTAGGTGAACTGTGGTTGATAGGTTATCTTAAAGGCAGTGGTGGCAATTTTCTGATGGTAGCTGTACTGTAACGGTTGCTGCCCTAATTTCAATGATCTAACTAGTAACTATTAAAGTTTAAAGGAGCACATATGTTTCACAAACACTTTAACATTTTAAGATTACAAGATTTTGTCCAGGCCAGCTTCTTTATCATTCTGTAACAGTTTTAAAGTAATGAGCTACTTGGAATGTTTCTTTATGAAATAAGAAAGAATAACTTCACATTTTCACACAGAAAGAGAACAGTAACTTTCAAAGATGTGTTAGAAGCTGATATAACAAGTTTCCAGTATTAGCTGTATATCTGTTAGGAGTATCCTAGTTCTATCTATATCTGTTCTAAGGAACTAACTGTTAGAATGCTTCAACATCATCATTCTTCGTAATTTTTTTTTAATTTTCAGAACCTTTTTAATCCAGAACATTAGTTCAACTAGGCTTAAAACTCTAACAATAGTTCTTTCCAGTTATTACCTAAGAAAAATACAGGTTTTACATGTTTTCCTGTTGTTATTTTTTTTCCCTATTCATACAGAATATATTGTCTTCAGAAATCATCGAAGAAAAATAAGTAATTTGCCAGCCTGTATTTATGCAGCTGTTTGTTTCTGTGCTAGATGTAGAAATATACCTGCATAATTTGTGTGCAAATACATTGTCTTTAATATAAAAACATTCTGTTGTTCTGGAACTGTTCTGCAGTTTGTTGAGGTACTTATAATTTGTGGTTTTATCCTAGAGCATGCTTAGTCTAGTCCTAAAGTCTTAAAAATGAATGGTTACATTCTGGTATAAATTCAAAACATGTTCAAACAATTTGGAATATAAATAAGCATAACATTTACTAGTTCTCTACTGTTAGATAACAATAAGGTGCAGAAGTGTTAGGAGGGAAAACTCAAGCTTTTTGTTTTATTTTGGTTTGCCTATTTTAAAAAGCTATTTTGCAGCCTCTTAACTGAATCTCATCCCAGAAACATAGGTCAACTCAGTTAATGAAGCCTCATTAGTTGTTTCTTCTTCTGCAATAGTCTGAGCTCCTGGTTATAAAACAAACAAAAGATACTTAAGTTTTTTCTTGATGACAACTGATTTTGTTAAGGAAGAAAAGGAAATATTTGATGAAGTAAGAAAGGATAATATTTTCAGATATTGAATGAGTGTGGTAAAGTATCACTTATCTTTTAATTATAATGTGAGAGACATAGATATCTCTAAAGTTTATTCTTTCAAGGGACATGTTTTTACTCCACTGTTTAAAAAAAAAAACCCAGCATTTATTGTTTCTCCTTTCCTGTAATATTGTGTATTTGGGGAAAGAATAGGACTGGTGTAAAGTATGCTGAAGCAATCTTGTTTTCAGCAGGCACTATTATAAATTTGAGACCTGAATAAATGAAAACTCATTCTTAAGTCATGTTTTAAAATGCACTGTAAATAGTGTGTCTATCTGGAGTTGTAGAATAATACAAAAATAAGTATTGCTGCTGCTGATTAGGCCTTTATCACTCAAAAAGATTTAGATAACGAAAATTTTATGCTCCATTAGCTTACAATCTCAAGCACTCTTTCTTCCTTCTTATTTTCTCCACATGAAAGACAACCATTAACTAAAGTTTCAAATGCAGCCAGCTTTAATACAGAGCACTTTTTTTTTTTTAACACAATAAATGTAATGCTCTAAATGGAGTGATCATTAAGAAAATAACTTTTAAAAAATATAAAATAAAGTTGTATAAGCATAGAAACCAGCAAACACAAAATGGTAAGATCATAGAGTGAAAAGGAGGAACTCGCGTAGAGGAAGTTTATTTCAAATTCTTACACCTTCACAAATAAGGTAAGTGAATTCAATGAATGTGTGTTCATTTAAGATCTAATAATAAAATCATTTATTAGGAAAGAAAAATTTTCTAATGCTTCTGTAATCAAGTGACTATGTTATAGTTTTTAAGTGCTATTACTGTCTACAGGGAAGCAATAGTTTCCTGAAACTTTTTTTGTTTTAGTAACATGAAACATATGTTTAATGCTTTGTACCATTTTAGGTCTTTAACATGTATTTGTTCTGCCACATAAATTAATATCTCATGTTCATTTATGAATAAGAGTCATCTGCACATTAATATAAGAAAACCTTTAATAGTTTTCTTCTTATTTTATGTTGCATGTTTAAAATAAATGTAGTTTATATTTTATGAAACATGCTGGATTCAGAGGACTGGTAATAAAATCTTGAAAATAAATCACAGAATGAGATCTCTATAGACAAAGTTCTTTATACTTCATTTAACTCAGAAAACTCTGGGTAACTCACTAGAAATAGCATGGTGAGAGTTCTCTGAATTTTATTCTTGAAATAAGAAATTTGTCAAACAACCTTTCAGTTTTGCATGATAATCGTGTTATACCATCCACTAAAATTTAAACTATTTTCAATATATTAAAGTTTCTATTGATTTAGGTTACCTCATTATATTATGCTACTCACAGAATCACAGAATTATGAGCTCGGAAGGGTCCTCAAGAGGTCATCTGATCCAATCCCTCAGCTCAAGCAGGGCCACCTGGTGCTTAGTACCCACAAACATGACCAGATGTTTTTTTAATATCTTCAATAAGAAAGACTGCACAACTTCTTTGGGCAACCTGTACTGAGCACTAACTCAGTCACCCTTATAGTAGAAAAGTGTTTCCTGACGTTCAGAGGGAATCTTCTGTGGTTTGGTTTGTGCCCATCACTGCTGGTCCTATCACTGGATTCCACTTGAAAAGAATCTGTCTCTGTCCTCTTCACATCCTCCTTTCAGATATTCATATATACTGGTAAGATTCCCCCTGAACCTTGCCTTCTTCAGGCTGAACAGTCCTAGCTCTCTAAACCTTTCCTCATACTAGAAATGCTCCAGTCCCTTCATCTTTGTAGCCCTTTGCTAGACTGTCTCCAATAGCTCCTTATCTCTTGCACTGGATGAAATACTCCAGGTGTGGTCTCACTAGTGCTTAGTGGAAGGGAATGATACCCTCCCTTGACTTGCTGGCAATGTTTGCATAATGCAGTTCAGGACACCCTTAGCCTTCTTTGTGACAAGGGCACATGCCCTCTGCTCTGGTGCCTGGATCACCTCCTCCCCACCTTCATTATTCATAGACCTTGGTGTTTGCAGAGCTGTTTCTTTCAAATATTCTCACTCCTCTCTGGATGCTGTTGCACAGTGGGGTTTTTTCCCCTTCTTAAATATTTTATCACAGAGGTGTTACCATTGTTGCTGGTTGGCTCAGCTTTGGCCAGCAGTGGGTCTGTCTTGAAGCCAGATGGAACTGGCTCTGTCAGACATGGGGAAAGCTTCTGGCACTTTCTCGCAGAAGCCACACCTGCAGCCCCCTTGCTGCCAAGATCTGGCTATATAAACCCAATATAGGATTCCTGAATACTCGTCTTGATAATAAAGTCTGAGGTGAGGAAATCATTTAGTACTTCCATCTTTGAAAATGCTTAAACAAGTCAAAGTTTGCTCTCCTGTTGTCCGGTGTTGTGATCCTGCTTTTTCCCTTCCTGCATCCTCTCAAGATCCTGAACTTCAAGATTGCTGCAGCCAAGGCAGCCTTTAATGTTCATATCCACAATGAGCTCTTCATTTTTCATGAGTATGATGTCCAGCAGAGTACCTCTCACCCAAGTGATAGCACTCTGCTGTTACTTGGATCAGAAATTTGTCCTCAGTTCTCTCCAGGAACCTCCAGGATTTCTTATACCCTGCTGTATTGTGTCTCCAGCAGATATTGGGGTGAAGTCCCCCAGGAAGACCAGGGACTGTGCATGTGAGGCTGTTCCTATTTGTCTGTAGAGAGACTCATCTGTTCATTCTTCCTGGTTGGGTGACCTACAGAAGACACACACTACAATGTCACCCATACTGGTTTGCTCTTTAATCCTTATCCATAAAGTCTTAATTGGTTCATCATCCATCCACTGACAGAGGTTCATGCACTCCAGCTTTTCTCTCACATAAAAGGCAAATTCCTCTTGTCTTCCCAGCGTGTTCTTCCCAAAAAGCCTGCATCCTCTCATTATAATGCTTCAGTCATGGCAGCTATTCCATCATGTCTCCATGATCCCAACAAGATCATAGCACGGCAATATCACACGGATCTCTAAGTCTTGATATTTATTTCCCATGTTGTGTGCTTTAGTGTGTATTCATTTCGTAAAGGCACCTCAACCTATTCATTTCACAGAAACACAGAATATTAAAGGTTGGAAGTGACCTCAAAAGATCATCTATTCCAACCCCCCTGCCAGAGCAGGACCACCTAGAGCAGGTCACATAGGAATGCATACAGGCATGTTTTAAATGTCTTCAGAGAAGGAGATTCCACAACCCCTCTGGGCAGCCTGTTCCAGAGCTCTGTGACCCTCACAGTAAAAAAGTTTTTCCTTATGTTTCTGCAGAACCTCTTATGCTCCAGCTTGCACCCATTGCCCCTTGTCCTGTCACTGGACATAGAAGAGAAGAGCATGGCTCCATCCTCCTGATTCTCGCCCTTTACATATTATAAGCATTAATGAGGTCACCCCTCAGTCTCTTCTTCTCCAAGCTAAAGAAACCTAGCTCCCTCAGTCTTTCATCGTAAGGGAGATGCTCCACTCCCTTAACCTCTTTCAAGCAGTTCCCTGTCCTTCTTGAACTGAGGGCTCCAGAACTGAACACAATATTCCAGATGAGGTCTCACCAGGACAGAGGGGGAGGAGTACCTCTCTCAACCTACTAACCACACCCCTTTTAATACACCCCAGGATACCACTGGCCTTCTTGGCCACAAGGGCACATCTCTGGCTCATGGTCATCCTGCTGTCCACGAGGACCCCCAGGTCACTTTCCCCCATTCTACTCTCTAACAAGTCAATCCCCAACCTATACTGGTACATGGGGTTATTTTTTCCCAGATGCAAGACTCTACACTTGCCTTTGTTGTATTTTATTCAATTTCTCACTGCCCAGCTCTCCAGCCTGTCTAGGCCTCACTGAATGTCGGCACAGCCTACTGGTGTGTCAGTCACTCCTCCCAGTTTTGTATCATCAGCAAAACTTGCTGACAGTGCACTCTATTCTCTCATCCAGGTCACTGATATATACATTGAATAGTACTGGTCCCTGTACCGACCCTTGAGGGACTCCACTAGATGCAGGCCTCCAAATAGATTCTGTCCCATTGACCACAACTCTCTGACTTCTTTCCTTCAACCAGTTCACCATCCACCTCACTACCCAATCATCCAGACCACACTTTCTCAAGTTATCTGCAAGGATGTCGTGGGAGATGTAGTGTGTCAAATGCATTACTGAAATCATGACAGACCACATCCATTGCACTACCATCATCTCTCCACGTGGTTATTTCTTCATAGAAGGCTATCAGGTTGGTCAAACATGACTTCCCCTTGGTAAAACCATGTTGACTGCTCCTGATGACCTCCTTCTCCTTGATATGCCTAGAGACAGCACCAAGGATAAATTATTCCATCAGCTTTCCAGGGATACAGGTGAGGCTGACCTGTCTGTAGTTACCGAGGTCCTCCTTCTTGCCCTTTTTGAAGACTGGAGTCACATTTGCTTTCTTCCAGTTCTCAGGCACCTCTCCTGTTCTACACAACTTACTGAAGATAATGGACACTGGTCTAGCAATGACTTCTGCCAGCTCCCTCAGCACTTGCTGGTGCATCCTGTCAGGGCCCATGGACTTTTGTACATCCAGATTGCTCAGCTGATCCCTAACCCAGTCTTCATCAACCAAGGAAGTCTCCTCCTCTATCCTGACTTCCTCTGGGGCCTCAGTGGTCTGGGGCTGCCGAGGACAGTCTCCAGAAGTAAAGACAGAGTCAAAGAAGGCATTCAGAAACTCCACCTACTTTGTATCCTCTGTCACCAGGGAACCCACCTCATTCAACATTTGGCCTCCATTGCCTCTAGTGTTAGTTTTGTCCGCATTGTATTTGAAGAAGCCCTTTCTTTTGTCATTGACCTCCCTTGCAAGTTTTAACTCCAAGGAGGCCTTATCTTTCCTGGTTGCCTCCCTACATCCTCTGACAACAGCCTTGTATTCATCCCAAGTGGCCATCCCCTCCTTCCATGATCTAAAGACTCTCTTCTTCCACTTGAGTTTGCTCATCAGTTCCCTGTTTAACCATGTGTGTCTCCTGGCTCCCTTTCTTGATATCCTACCTGTTGGGATGCTCTGATTTTTATCTTGGAAGAAGTGGTCATTGAATATAAACCAACTATCTTGGACCCCTTTACTTTCTAGTACCCTGTCCCATGGGATTTCCCCTAGCAATCTCTTGAAAAGGTCAAAGTTGTCCCTGCTGAAATCCAGGGCTGCAATCCTGCTTGGTATTCTGTTCCTACCACACAAGATCCTGAACTCCACCAACTCATGGTCACTGCAGCCAAGGCTGCCCTCAACCTTCACTGCTTCAACCAGACCCTGCTTGCTAGTGAGTATAAGATCCAGCAAAGCTCCTCTCCTAGTTGGCTCATCCACCATTTGCATCAAGAAGTTATCATCAATGCACTGGAGGAACCTTCTGGCCTTCAAATGGCTGGCCGTGTAGGCCCTCCAGCAAATATCTGGGTAGTCAAAATCCTCCATGAGAACCAGGGCCTGTGATTGCAAGGCTGCTATCATCTACCTGTAGAAGGCCTCATCAGCTTCCTCATCCTGATCAGGTGGCCTGTAATAGACATCCAAACTAGTATTTCTCAGAGACAGTCTTGCTGGTTTTATTTTTTCCACAGTAGTGACTTGTGGGCACTTCCTTGCTTACATGCAAATGCTGCAGTTGACCCCTCTTAAACTCTTTTTTGTTGATTTTTCACTCCCTTTCATTCATACCATTCCAGACCCTTTGCTCTTCAATCCTGTCCCCCACTTCCTTATAGGGCTTCTAGTAACTGTCTCCCTCCTCCATCATTCCTAGGTTAAAGCCCTCCTTACATTAAAACAGTAAACTGTCTCCAAATATTTTATCACAATATACTGTGTTGTATGAAAAGATAGAAGACAGTCATCAAAACCAGGGGTAGGTCCACATGCTACTGCAATTAATTACTGAGATATTGGTGAGCTGTATATTGGTGAGCCATTATAGTACAGAGGTTTCAAGAAAAAGATGTAAATTGAGACCATAAAGATTTCCATTGCTTATATGACTGTTGATTCACCTTAAAGCAAATAATTTATAATCAAAGCAGATTATACAACTTGAAGTAAAAGAACATAAAATTTAACTCCACCAGTCAGAAATAGGATGTATCATGTGTACAAATTCAGTATTTACAAAATCTTCTATGTATAACAATATTTTGATAGATATATATATATATACACACACACATATCTTTTTTTGAAGCTTCTTTGTTTACCTTTTCTTTCCTTAAAGATCTGGTTTCTTCCCAGATTCTATGCAAGTATTGCAGAACAGTTCATTTAAAACCCAGATATTTCTATAACACTTTAAAATATCTGAAATATTCTTTACAGAACTTAGGTACATACTTTTCAAGATTGAAAGTAGGGAATAGACAAGAAAAACTGCTTGATTTATGCTTATTAAAACTGAATAGTCTTTGAAGAACAGTCACAAATAATTAAGAGAGAAAGAGAGAAGACATAATTGAAGATAAAGGTGATTTACAAATCAATATGTTTGTTCTTTACCATAACATCAGAGTCTACTAAAAATCAGAGGTTTTCAAAATTTCAACTCCTTAATCCCATTATCTAAAAGACAAGAAGAATGAATTAAACCTTGCCAGGATGTATAAAAATGTTTTATCAAATAAAGCAATTACTTGTAGGCCAAAAAAACCCCAGTGAAATAGATTTCAATTCAGTTATTTGCTTGAAGTTTCCCTTCTTTCTCAAAGGGGAAAAAGAGGGGGAAAAAGAGAAGAAGAGAGAGAAAGAGAAAAGACTTCAACACATGACTAAACAAATATTTAAATTTACCTTCCCAAGCAATAAATTACCTTTGTTTTCTGGATTTTATAAATAAAAGAAGCACTCATAATCTTTTTTGTCTTCTAGACAGAAGGGTTAATCTACTATTCCCTGAAATTCTATCTGACCATCAAAACAGAAATATAAAAAGATTGCACAGTGTGATTAAAACCTGTTATGTTTCCAGGATTCTCTTTCCTTTACACAGCCCCAATAAAATCATCATTCACTTTATAAATCTTTTTTTTATAATCCCTTTCTTTTCCAGTATACATATGTAGTTTTCTGCATTTTAAACAAATACATATGCAGTTTTGGTTTTTTTTTATATTTCAATAATGCTTGTTTTTAATAAGAGATATTATATTGAGGATTATAATTGCTGTTTTATATAGTTTTATTTGTAACTATGTAACAAACAGCATGGGGTACAGTTCATGGCAGAATGTATACTTGTCACATGAGCATTTCATGGTATTTTTATTTTTATTCAGACAAAATTCCTCACATACTTCATCCATAACTTAGTACATTTATTACTGCCTTAATTACCTGGTCTGGTGCTAAGTGTTACTGTATAGTAGGTTTAGCACTAATATACAAGAAACAAACCAGTTCTTAAAAAGTTAATTGTTCCATAAAAAATATTTATAGTACGTGTGAATGTTTGTACACAACAGAAAGGGAAAGTAAAAGTATCATCAACATCATGTATAATTGCCATTCATGTATGAAAGACATTCAGCCTACACTAACAACATACTTTAGATAAGAGAACCTGTTATTACAGTAGCAGATGATGTTTATGTAATTACCAGATGTGCCAAGGATTTGCTCTAAAATTAAGACTACAGTGTGAAATCTTTTCTTGATACAGTCAGAATGCATTTTTATTTTAGAACATCTTGAGGTATAAAAGCAAGCCTAGATACATCAAAACACAACCCCAAAAATGTTTATGTAGGCTTAAATGAAGTCTAGCATTATGATTGACTTCAGAATTAGTTTTAAAATAAAATAATAATGAAAATACCAACTTTTATCCATGTGACAGAAGAGGGATATAAATTGGAACATTAAAAGATATTACTAAAGAACAAAACAAAATCTTATTTTCACAACTGAACTATGGTAATATTTCAGTCTGCTATATATATATATTGATACGGATGCTTATTTAGGTATTTTAGATGCAAATTTATTCAAGGATACAATATTTGGTTTTCCTCTTTTTTTTTTCTTCCCCAGAGATCATTGATAATTTGAGTATAATCCCTTGTTTATCATTTCTGCTTTATTGTTTGAGTATTACAAAGACAATATGTGCTCTTAAATCTGTGTATAGTCTCATTAAATAAATCACTTGTACAAACAGAATAATGAGAATAATGAAAATATTATTCAAGATTTTTATTTCTTTTCCTGTGCATAAAACCTCATTCTAGATCAAGTGAAACGGCACTGTGATAGCAGAGTATACAAATTAAATGTTTAGTTACAAACTGCAAATAATCCCAAGAGCGGTCATGAGGCACTGACACTTTTCATATGGCCTTTATCAAATGGCCATAATGACATCATATAGATACAGCACCATCTGTTGGGAAAAGGCCTGGGAACAATGATCAGAACTCAATATGAGTTACAATCATGTTCAACTTTATTACTGTCTATGCTTCGCTTATATGTTCCTTGCTTATTACTGATTGGCTACATACAGTTCACACGCTCTAATACATATTGTGATTGGTCTACATACAGCAAGCACGCTTAAGCACCCTGGCCCATCCCCCCCCCCCAGTGCAGGGAAGCAGGATCCTATCCTCTCCTCCCTGCAGGCGCAGCCCTCCCCTTTCTGCACCCTCCAAGTCTCCTGTTTTCTGTCAGCGCGCCCTGGGAAAGAGGCCTGTTTGTCAATTGTTTGATTGCTTTGTCTTCCTCTTGCTCAAGGACGGTTCATTGCCCATTTGCTGGCTTGTTCTCACTTGTAGCCACATATTCATGTCCACCTTGCTCCTTGAGCCATTCCTCAACAATTCCCTTTTCTTCTTTATGAACAAGCCAGACCTGTGAAAACAACCACCGTGCAGCCTTGCGTATACAGCCTAAAATACATTCCCCTGTTAGCAGAATCACTATCAAAACTATTGCTATAATAATTAACTGCTTAACTAAGTCTAGCATCCACCCAGTAATACCCCATTCCCGAAGCCAGTGGTCGAATCCTTCCCTCACTTGCAGCTTTTTCACTCCTGCTTTCAGTGTCTGTATGCTCCTGTGAATAGACTCAGAATGGTCAGAGAGATTCATGCAGCACATGCCTTCAAAATCCTCACAACCATGTCCTTGTGCCAAACCTAAAACACGGCCCTCCATTGCTTCCACCCTGGGGTGTCACTGCTGCAAGTACCATCTTTACAGATTCAGTGATTGCAGCAGCTTGTGCCTAAGGGTCTACTGCGCCTTTAACGGCATCAGCAATCATTGCAGCTGGTTCTTGTTGCTGTGCTAGACTCATGCGAGCTACCATTTGGTCTACTCCTGCTTCCCTGGGCAAAGTCGAAAGTATTCCCTTTGAATTTTGATTAGCATTATCATACGCTAAAATTCAGAACATTTGTTGTTTCATTTCCTCAGATAGTTCACTGTTGCCCAGCAAAGCCTCCCATAAACAATCCACAAATTTAGAATAATCTTTTCTATGCCCCTCTCTCACGCTTGCAAAGCTTGGATTTCGCTGCTCCTCTGGAACTAAAAATAGGGCCCTCTGTGCTAGGTCAGCTGATTTTACACAGATTTCAGGGGAATACGTGGCCTGTACCTCTCCCAAGGCATAATTCCCCCATCCTGTTAACATATCAGGGTTTATGCTATCGAGAGGGTCACCCGGTTGTCTAGCTTTGCTACATCCATCCACTGACAGTCTGAGCCATTCACTTTCCCACAGCAAAAATTGAAAGGGGGTCAAAATAAGTCTGGCTAAATTACGGCTATCATGAGGGATCATCTGTTCAGCAGTAAAGATATAATTTAAAACATGCCGAACCACTTCTGAACGAATGCCGTTCGCCTGCACAATCGCTTTGCATTGTTGCATCAATTTCCAATCATGTGGATGCCGTTGCATTACCCCCCCCCTCCATTACCACAGGACATTTTATAGATCCGGCAGCCTGCCAGTCTCCCTCTAAAATAGCATCCCTCACCAACCCAGACCAACATCTCTGCAGGTGACATTTCTCCCCCTCTGTTCTCCCCCCCCACTCCTTGCAGTTCCCTCTTATCTGTATAATATGGTGGTGACCGATTGTTTGAGTCCACAGGGGCTGAAGGATTTCCAGGGGGTTCCTTTTATGACTCCGTCTGCAGGGTCAGCTGTCTCAAACTTCCCAAAACTTCCGACAATAACTTTTCTGTGGAGGTTGAGGCGGGTCCCGGCTGCAGTGTCAATCATCCAGACTGACTGGGGGATGACTCCACAGTAGATGACTCTGCAGTGATTGGCGGCGAGTCAGGTTCTTGAAGCCTTACAACGTCTGAAGTGGGTTTAGACTCAGACAACAAGGGGTTAATCGTCGTCGTCGGGATGGTTTGGGTGGAGGGGATTTTCGACAAGGTTGCTGCTGGTTGGGACAGACTGCCCGTCCTTCCTCTCCTCCCTGTTCAGATTTTTCTTTCTCTCGTCCTTCCGCCATCCTTTTTACCTCTGCAGCTGTCTTACATTGATATTTAGTAGCACCTCTTTTGGGTGCAGCCTCCATCCCAAATCCAAAAAATTTCTGTAATTGGGTGGGCTTAAAGTCAGGGGCAGGCACAGGACCGATAGCTTCAGCCACGGCCAGCACAACTCTTTGTTCAGTCTTCATTTGTGAGAGAGTGTTAAAAGTCTCACGCCATATCGGTCCTAGTTGTTTTGCTTCTTTGTCCCCACTTATTGTACAATCCCACAGCACATTTCTGACTGACCTCCACTCCTGGGGACTGAACACTAACAATAAACCATTTAAATGGCCGTTCTGCTTAGCCCACCTAAGCAGTTTCTTGACTTCCTCTTGCTTCCTATTAATGCCTCTCCTAGAGAGTATACTACCGAGTAAGGAGGCAGTCGTTCACAGCTCCATACTCACCCTCGTTGCTGGCGGGTCACGACCCCGCTACTGCAGACCCTTATGTTCGTCTGACTAGTGATGCACCTTCCTTCTTCCCCAGTCCTGCCTCTTTGAGCTTTGGCCCGGCTCAAGTCATCGGTTCTGGTCCTGCCTCTTTGAGCTTTGGCCCAGCTCAAGTCGTTGGCTCTGGTCCTGGCTGTATCACTTCAAGGTCACCATTTGTTGGGAAAAGGCCTGGGAACAATGATCAGAACTCAATATGAGTTACAATCATGTTCAACTTTATTACTGTCTATGCTTTGCTTATATGTTCCTTGCTTATTACTGATTGGCTACATACAGTTCACACGCTCTAATACATATTGTGATTGGTCTACATACAGCAAGCATGCTTAAGCACCCTGGCCCATCCCCCCCCCCCCCCCCCCCAGTGCAGGGAAGCAGCGTCCTGTCCGCTCCTCCCTGCCCTGGGAAAGAGGCCTTTTGGTTGATTGTTTTATTGCTTTGTCTTCCTCTTATCACTTGCTCAAGGACGGTTCATTGCCCATTTGCTGGCTTGTTCACACTTGTAGCCACATATTCATGTCCACCTTGCTCCTTGAGCCATTCCTCGACACCATCCAATTACAATGGTGACATCACTGTGACATTTCTTTTCTATCTTAATAAGCATTTGAAAGGCAGGATGTAACTGGTAGTGTAATTTCTTAAAACAGAGGTAGTCTACCTTCCTGTTGTTTTTCCATCTTAAATCCTGCATTCAGTGATGATGATACTGTAAGCGTTGAGAAGGGTAGAAGTCTTGTAAGACCAAGTGTCCCTGGTCTTTCTGGAGTGACAGTTAAAGGACACTAAAAGTCCTTAGGGCACTCGAGCTGGAAATTGGAAGCAGTGAATGGGTATTTATCTCTTTCCCACATAGAGAGGTTTTCAGCTTACAAACTTTAGAACCACAATTTGCAAGATGAGGCACAACTGCAATACATAATTATTAGGACTTGCTGACAGACATGGAGATTTGCATAAATTCCTAATTCTGTGTACAAGATTGAGGGGGGTAGCCATGAACACTTCCAACAACAATAATCAGAAAGTAGAAATATACTACCAGATACTGATTAAATTAATTTAATTTTCATTCTCCAAAAGCAATAAAATTGAACTAGAATTTAAATTGAGGTATTATAGACTGCATTCAGTAGAAGGATCGTCTCAAAAAAGGTTAAGCACAGCACAACTTAGAAGTCATGCTTTAGACATATTACTTTTTTTTTTTTGGTCTGGATAAACTCTCTGCCATGTATCTAATACAGTAATTTTGTCAGTGAACAATTTTTTAAAGCAGAATCTCTAGTAGAAGCCTATGAGTTTCTCTACGAGCTGCAGAGTTGCTCATAGTATGAAGACATTTACAGTCCAGCTAGATCATTACAATGTGTCAGTGTATTCCTGGTTTACCAATAACTCTGAAAAGCATTTCACAAAATGGAAACTATACATACACAGACATGTACATATATACATAACACACATACATATATAGATATCTATATTGTGAATAAATTATTTCCAGTCTGAATTTAAATGCAGGTTAAAAAGTATACATATACATTCATATATAAAATTCAGGAATATATATTAGGTGTATATATATATATGTATGAAAGTGTAAAATGTGAAGTGTATATATGTATGTATAAGTGTGAAAATATATATACAATCAGAGTAAATGTTAACAGGAAAAGTGAGATTACATATTTTGGAACTGGAGCTGGACTTTCTCTAATATTTTTGCTTTTTTTCTTTTCCTTCTTTCTTTTAAGATGCCATTAAGACTGGGAATGCCTAAGTAATCCGACACATTGATGTGTATGTTTTTGTCCCTTTATGTAACAGGGAATGGATTTCAGCATGAAAGCAGCCTCATCAAAATGCTTTTGTCTGTGGAACAAAACACTTTGAAGAACTAGTGTACATGCAGATCACTATAAGAAATTCATAACTTGAAGATAAAGGGAAAAAGCATGCCAAAAAATAATGCATCTAATTATATACAGGCTAACAATTGGTGAAAGTATTCAGTTAATAAAAAGTCTTGCAACAATAAAATATCTAAAAGATTTATAATGAATGAATAAAACCAAGTCTTTTATATATATATATATTATATTAATTATTCAATTTCATGTCCAGACCCTTGCATATGAAATTATAACATATATTCTGTTGTCATATATATATATGTAACTCATTAAAGTAAGCATGTGCAGATCAACAAACAAGCTAATTCAAAATCACAAGACCTCTGAATGTCATTGAAAGTGGTACTGCTTATATGATGCCTGTAAAACCAGCTATGTCTTAGTTTAAAAATTGCAAGGCCAGAATTTCAGAGAATTAAAAAGTAAAGTAAAAATTAACTAGCTGAAGTCATGACCTTTTGTTCTGAGGACTAAATACTAAGCATGAAATCTTTGGGAACAATTTAGAAATGTCTGTTATCATGGCTGAAGGGAAAAGTAACATGGAGAAAGAAAAGCATCTCTTTCAGAGTTATAGCACTGACTGGTGGTGTGCAATACCCACATTAAAACTTCTCCTTTGTTTTATTCAAAGTGATAAATGTTGTGACATGTGGTCCAGAATGTATGCCATGACTCTTATTTCTCCCTAGTATATTGAATTTCTTTTGCAATCCCTAGCAGATTATTCTTGACAAAATAAATCAGCCCCTCTAGGTTACTTCTGATATATGAAAACAATTGACTGTATGTTTCTTTCTTCAGAATAAAATACAGAATTCAAAAGCCCAAGATGATCAATTATCTCACAGATACAATAAAAACTTGAATAATAGGTACTCTAAATCAATTCCCGCTGAAGGTAAAACTTTTCAGACTGTAATCTCTTCTCAGCTGTGGTACCTATCTTGGAGGAATACACATGTCATTTAACCTGGATGCTATCAACAGCTGCTCTGAGAATGAAAATATTCCAAACAATTCTGCTGATACACTACAATGAAAAATATTACCTTGTAACAGAAAAATAATGAATAAAATTATCTTGTACATAAGCATGTTGTCAACCATGTACTTTTTTGCATTCAGTGTTTAACTGTTTAGCACATGATTTTATACAGTCTTGTTACGAGGAACCCACAGATGTCTGGATTTCTTTTGTGAAAAGATCATGCAAAGATGGAGAGATTATCCATTGCCCCATGAAGAGGAAAAAAAAACCCAAACCAAAACAGGACAACATTGTTATTTTCCCCCTCTCTCTTTTTCTCCATTTTTTGATCTCCCCCAATCTCCTCTTATCAATAATCTCGATTTCAGTGAATTTAAAGTCAGAGCAATAGTATTTCTTTCTTTCTCATTTAAACAGTTCTATTTCCACTGTTTTCAGTCTCCCACTGACACAACATGGCATATTTATTTCACAGATTTTGCAGATGCTCAGATTTTGTGGCTATTTAGTACAAAACCTGATGAGGTGTCTGTCTTGCTTTGGCTCTACTTAACCCATCACTCTTACTTGCAAATTAACTGATGATATATGAAGAGAGATTTAACCATGACAGCACAACTCCCTGGTTAAAAATAGGTTAATATTATTTACAAGCTTAACGGTTAAGAATTTAATTTTGGAAGTATAACTCTCTGTAAGACACATGTCAGGAAGATTTGTCTCTTAATAAACACAAAGAGAATAGATATTGATTTTATTAATCATTTTGATAATTAAATGTGTATTAACAGATATTTCATTGAGAAAATAGATTATGAATACTCTGCAGCTACTCTCTTTCTCTCTCCCAGCCTAACTCTCCCCTTTTATCTACACTAAATTAATAACCTTTCCAGAAAATAGCATCTCCCAGATACAGGTTTCCATCTATGCATACAGAGGTTGTGCTTTGCACTTAGGTGACCAATATCTTAACACAGATCTCAGCAGTGGTATTTGACCCACCACAAGGTGTGTGGGGGGGGGAATATGTAATTTGGTAAATAAAAGTATAAATATTATTAATGTCAGTACAAGTCTATGATAAGTCAAGTCACAGTAGTTAATGGCAGCTTCAAAAATGAGGACTTGGCCCCACAAATGTCATCAGCAGGATGACAAGTATCATTGTGTCCATTTAACAAATGATAGAGAAATTTAGAAGTTATCCATTACTAAATAACAGACATGTGTAGCCAGATTGAGAACCTTACATATAAAATCATCCTCTGTAATACATCTAAGGTTTTTGACACTTGTCTCCCATGAGATCCTCATAGAGAAGTTGATGAAGTATGGGCTGTATGAACAGGTAGCAAGGTGGATTGAAAACTGTCTGAGTGGCTGGGCAAGGAGAGTGGTCATCAGTCACAAGATATCTAGTTGGTAGCCAATAACTATCCTGTTCTGTCAGTAACTGACCCCCAGTGGTCAGTGCTACATCTCATCCTGTTCCATGTCTTCATTAACTATCTGGATGGTGAGGCAGACTGTACCTTCATCTGTACCTTCCCAAACTGGGAGTGACAACTGATACACCAGAAAATCATGATTCCATGCAGAGAGATCTTGACAGGCTAGAGAAATGGACAGACAGAAAACTCATGAAAGGCAAATTCAACAATGTACAAAGTCCTGTGCCTGGAAAGGAAGAACACTATGCATCAGCATATGTTGGGGACTGACCAATTGGAAAGCAGGTTTGCAGAAGAGGACCAGTGGGTCCCAGTGGTCACCAAGTTCACCATGAGCCAATAGTACATCCTTGCCACAGAGAAAGCTAACAGTATCCTGGACTGTAAAATAACTGTTCGGAGGAGTGTTGCCAGCACTTTAAGGGAAAGGATCCTTCACTACTAAGCAGTGGTGAAGCATATCTGGAGTACTGCATTCAGTTTTGAGTTCCCCAGAACAAGAAAGATATGGACATAGTAGAGAGAGTGAAGCAAAGAGTCACAAAGAAGATTAAGGGACTATAGTACCTCTCCTATGAGGAAAGATTTAGAAAGCTGGGACTATTTAAAACAGAGAAAAGAACGCTCAAGAGTGTTCTTTTTTAAGTGTCTGAATATCTCAAGGAAGGGTGTAAAGAAGACAGAGTAATAGGATAGAAGGCAATGGGCACAAACTGAAAAACTAGAGGTACATCCTGAATATCAGGAAATACTCTTTTACTGTGAGGGTGAGCACTGACACGGGTTGCCCAGAAGTTCATGGAATTTCCTTCCTGTTAAAAGCATTCTGGACATAGTCCTGGGCAACTGACTCTGGATGGCTATGCTTGAGCAGGGAGGTCAGACCAAATAACCTCCAGGGGTCCTTTCCAACATCAACCAGTCTGTGATTATGTGATTTTGTGATTCTGTGTTTTCAACATTTTTTTGCTAAGTGTTCTGCTACAGAACTACTTGGACAAAAATAAGGACTTAATGTGTGTCTCCATTATCAATATCCACAAGGAAATTCTCAATATCAATAACCAATGCTCTTTTCTAAGTACTTTCATTACAGGTTTTGTTAGAACTCTTGCTGTGATATAATAGAACTAATTAATCTGCCCATTGTGGCCTTCCTGTTCTCGACCTTCCATTCATTCACTCTGGAAAAACACCACCTCTGGCATTTCTCTTCCTTTAAGAGGTGCCTTGTAAAATAGAAAAAATCTAAAACTGCAAGCAGTCAATGAGATGCTAGTGATCCTCATCTGATGAAGTGTTTACATTTAATCTAAACTTAAAATTGCAGTAGTTAGAATTTGCAGCTTATTTTGGTTAAAAATACAATCATGTAACAAAATTGAAGATCAGTTTGGTTTATTACTACCTTCCACTGAATCACTGATACATTAAAGTTCTGTGGTAAAAATCTATGACCATAGTACCTCTTTAGTCTTCAAGAACATTTTTATGCTTATTGTTCAAGTACATGGCAAAACAAAAACAAAAAACAAAAAAACAAACAAAAAAAAGGTGTGGGGGGAATTGCTTTATAAGGCAAAAATTCATTTTGCCTTTGGATGGTAGATGTGACCTACATTAATTTATACTATGTCACCTTTTCGAGTTGAATGATCTACTAAAAAGATAGTGGGGTGGTTGAGTAAAAGTGAATTCTAAACTGTTTAATATCTGTATCTACTTTATGCTACAAATAACAAAAGGCTTTCACACCTTATTGTGACACAGACTTCAGTTGTTGGGGTTTTTTTTGTTATTTTATGTGATTTATACTGAAAGCAGACATCCAAAGGATTCTCCTCCTGTCTGATAAGGTGGGATCTGAACTGCTCTATGCCTATAGAGTAAAAAAAATGCTAACCCTGTTTTCACTTTCTTTTATGCTTCTGACCACAGCTCATAGTACAAACAGAGAATAATTTTAGAGACCTGTGAAAACAAAAATAAATCTGAAAACACCAATGTATGCCATCCTCTGTTGTATCGAGATGTTGATCTGCTTAGTTGTCTGCACACTGAGAAACTGCTTTACAAGATTGTAATTTAAAATAGTGTTTACTGGGAGGGTTTTTCCATAACCTTTTGACATTTCACATTTTTTTACAAGCTGCAGCATAAATTTTTGCTTACCATTCCCCTTTATTGCCAATGCATTATTAATAGCAGAAAGCTCTGTCCCTGTAGCAGAAACAAAAAATGGCTGTGGCTTCATAAGTAAAGAAATCAATATTTATTCGCTAAAAATAAAATGCAATGTCTCTGATTATTTAAAATTCTCCCATAACATGAGGCATTTTTTCTTCAACTAATTTTTGCCACTATGAATAACTGTTGATTGTTCCTTTATATAAAATGAAGACAATATTTTAGTGACTAAGAGATTATATGAAAGAAGTTAACTACAGATGGGTTTGCAAGTAAATGCACTAACCTAAAGTGGAATATTCACAGAGGATTTGTTTATGTATGTATTTGCATTTCTTGATGCCTTAATAGTAACTTCAATGGAAAGCTTCCAAAGGATTAATTGCTTGGTTTTGCACAAGTTCTTTATTTATCATCATTAGCAGACTTGTTTGAAAGATTTTTTTTCATGGTGTAATGTATCATTTACTGAAATTCTCTGTCTGGCAAGCTGACAAAAGGAGTATATTAGATGTTATGCTGTCTAATTACATGGCTTGATTTTAGCAATCATTTCCAATTTGTTGGTCTCAAGACACAGGAAGATAGAGAAGTAGAATATTGTAGATCAAATCTTACAACTCTTCCCACCAGAGCTATATATAATATAGAATAAAACTGTTGGGAGAATGTATTTAGTACAAAACTTGTGCTGGAAATAATTAAGTCATTGGAGAGATTTCTAGGTTGCCTGGAGTGGAGTGGAAATCATTAAAGAACAAGCATAAAAAGTTTGCTTTGAATAATAATAGTGCAATGTCATAATTTCTAATCTATTCAAAACTGATATTGAGGGTACTTGGTCAGAACTGGTCAGAAGTAGATTATTATATTTAGATTATTTTACAGTGTACATTTCTTACCAATGTTTATAAGTGCAAGTAGTAATAAGAATATATTAACTATAAGATAGTTAGAAATTAGTATGCAAAGCACAATCAGTACACTGATTTTTTTCTCATAAAATATGAATACTAATACTTTCTTTTATACATGGTGAAAATACACTAAACAATGTCTGCCATTTTAATAAATTTATCATGTAATTTATTAAAATTGCTGCCAATTTTAAACATTTTTTGAGAATGTTATAACAAGAAGACTAATTTTTAGTTTAATGTGCTTTTTTTATGTTTAGTAGAGGTAGTAATTATACCAATGAAAGAATTCTTACTACCATTTTTTCTACAGTAGAGACATTAGCAACTTTAGTAAAAAATAATTAAAACATAAAGTTGAAACATCTGTTGCATTATTCTCACTTCAGGTTTTTTAAATCTGAAAAAAAAATGATTAGCTATTTTCACCAAAAAAAAATTACAGTTTAAATAGAAACTCATGAAGAGTTTTTGTCAAACAGAAGAAGACTAGGCTACCTCTTTAGGATTATTAAGATTTTATTTCTAACCTCCAGAAACTAATACTTTAGGTAACTTATAAGACCTATTAGATCATGTTTGTCATCTTGTAAGTACTTCTGTTCACCCAGATTATGTCCACACACTTTATGTTAGCACAACTTGTTTTCAGAAGTCTGCTTCTGATTAATCCCTTCAGTTTACACAAGTGTGTTTATCAGAATTCTAAAAATTCTTGTCTTTACTCGAATTATGGCTGTTCTTGTTAAAAGTAAAAGTGGGGAGTTTTGATATCTGAAAGCAAGCTCTGAGGAGAGACAAGAACTATTTAAAATAAAAAACATTAAAATAATAGGAAAAAATGTCTACAGATATGGATAAATGTCTACAGATAAGGATATGAGAAAATTCCTTAGAGAAATTGCATTCTCAAAAGACTTTCCAAAATCAACACTAAAGGCAGCATTCTTACTGAGTTTAATAAGTCAGAAGCTTCATAATATCAAAATCATGTCTATAGTTGGTCAAAACAATCTCATTCTCTCTTCTTTACAGCATGAGTGTATACTGAGAAGATTATTAAACATTGCAGTTATGCAGTGGTACTTACATAGATGTCAGAGCATCACAGAATGATTTGGGTTCAAAAGGAACTTCAAAGATTATCTAGTTCAACCCACCTGCCATGGCCAGGACATATTCCACTAGATCAGGTTCCTCAAAGCCTCATCCAACCTGACTTTGAACAGTTGCAATTATAAGGCATCCTCAACTTCTCTGGGAGAAGTGTTCCAGTGTCTCACCACCCTCATCACAAAAATTTTCTTCCCTATGTTCAATCTAGGCCTATCCTCTTTCAGTTTAAAATGGTTGCCTCTTGTTCCATCATTACAGGCATTGGTAACAGGTGTCTCTCCATCTTTCTCATACGTGCATTTTATATCAATCCATTGATTCTCCAGACTCTACTGATGTTTGGCATCACCCTGACCCAGGTGTAGGGCCTTGCATTTGGCTTTGTTGAACTTGAGGCTCACATGGGCCCATTTCTCAGTCCTGTCAATGTCCCTCTGGTTGACATCCCTTCCTTCAAGTGTATCAACTGCACTACCCATCTTAGTGTCATCTGCAGACTTGCTAAGGGTACACTGAATCCCATTATCTTTCATTGATAAAAATATTAAATAGTATTGGTCCCAGGATGGACCCTTGAGGGACACTGCTCTTTACTGGTTTCCATTTGGATGTTGAGCCATTGACTGTAAATGTTTGGATGTTGCCATCCAGCCAATTTCTCATCCATCAAACACAAACCTCTCCATTTTAGAAGCATGAATGTTGTAGAGACCATACAAACCTTACAGGAAGAACTCACGGTGGATCACATCATTTACTCTTCCCTTGTCCACTCATGCAGTCACTCCATCTTAGGAGGCTCCTAGATTAGTCAGGCATGTTTTGCCCTTTTAGAAGGCATGTTGGCTGTCTCCCTCCCATCTTCGATATGCTTCATATCTCTAAATGTTACAGAGCTTAATAGTTTATATCAATCATGTTAAAATCTAGATATTCACAACATGATAAAGAAGAGGAAAAGTATGTCAAAAACCCAACCAAAACATCAAATTTTTATGGATCTTTTTGTTACTTTGTAATTGGTGAATCCATCTTATGTTCTCTATTATTTCCTCAATGAGAAAGTCTTGCTGAGATAGAGAGATATATATATATATATATGCTGTTGTTTATATTTTTTCTAGATGGAATATGTTTTCTGCAAGATACCAGTTTAATGACCCTAATATCTTTATATGACTCTAGGCTGAAAATATTTTACACCTTAAAAGTAATTTTATTAATCTTTCTCATTGTTCACATTGTTCTATTTTTGAGGTTAAATACTAAGAACTTCAGGAGAGAGGGCAGGAGAGAGAGAGTGCTACATCAACACTACTTCAGTAGCATGGAAAGATAGATTAGATAGATAGATAGATAGATAGATAGATAGATAGATAGATAGATAG
>JANVCC010000010.1:44842213-44965507 GCA_025345505.1 Todiramphus chloris collaris | reverse complement strand
TAGATAGATAGATAGATAGATAGATAGATAGATAGATAGATAGATAGATATTTTGCTGGAAAGCTGCTGGATTTGAGATCCTGTAACATTCTGAAACCTATCCTGCACACCAAACAGGTCTAAGCCAAGAGCTGCTTATTTTCTTTTTTTGGCTAAATCATGCAGGAAGTGGTCATTTTTTAGGTATAAGCTTTTAGTACACAATATTGCCTATGCACTACCATAGATAATCTAACATTATAAACACATTAATCAATGGTCTGAGAACCATAAAGTATCTTTGATCATGTTTTTTATATTTGTTGTTATATGTCCCACTTAAATGGGACTTTCATGAAGCATGCTTTTTATTGTTTTCATCTGTTTTATTCTCTATTCTAACCAGTGATTTGTGTCACAGTTTCATTCTCTTTAGATGGAGGCCATCTATCCTACAAGTGTGTCAAATTCCTAATAAATCTAAATTATTAATTCATAAAGTATTTGAAATATTCTTTGAGACTCTGTCTCACTGTGTCTTCCTCTGATGCCCCATATGTCCTGGAAGTATTCCTGATAATGCTTCTATAGATAACTTGTTCTATAAACTGACACCTAAATTCTTATTTGTCCACAGGACTTGTCTTGTTTCTTCTGAGATTCTAGGATATATCTGTGATAGTTAGAATTCTGATATCAGGAAAGTGCTAAGTCAATTTCTACTATTCATATGTCTTTTTTTTGACTGATGTAGGACACCCTGTGTTTAATAAAACTATTAATATTGAAAACTTTATAAAACACCTTAAACATTAAAATTTGTACCTCACTTGAATTTTATATTGATAAACATAAAATAGGCTTGTGACTTTCATGCACAAACTAATAGTTGCTGTAAATACTACATTTTCATTTTTATTGTTCTGACTTGATAAATTTTAAAGTGTTGTCTAGTTTCACAGCTGATATAATTCAGTTGTTTCATAACTGATTCAGTTGTACGAAAAGATTTTTTTTGTGTAGAATGAAACAACGGTTTTAAATATGTGCTTTAACTTTTGAATGTGCTTATCTTGGTTATAAGTTGTTGTTATTATAAAATGGTTACTCTAACATTTTGGCATGAAAAAATCCATACTGGCAGGTTAAGCCTCTTGTTCAAAGCATGTTTCAGTGATATTAATATAATTACTTATTTTGATACTTTACAGGCATCTAAAAGATAACATCTTCCAACTTCCCTATTCCTCTTGTAATGATGTATACCATAGAGTGTATCCTGATTATAAACCATCCATGGCAGAGAATTTTCCTCCTCTGACATCTTTGATACCTCCTCACAAATCACCTTAGGCATCTTCTGTAGGTATGGAGTGTTTCATCCTTTCCACACTGACAAATATGTCTGAATTGTGTTAACTTTTAAGTGTCTGATTACAGATATACACCGCTTCAGGAGGGGAACACTTTATTATTAGGCTATAATTCACATTTAACTCAAACTAAATTATGAAAACAGGGACTTAAGAGCACTTGTGACATCAAAATATGTGATAAGCTCATATATTTATAAAAGGCATGAAAAAATAGGAGGAAAAGCACTCCATCTATTTACACTTGATTTAAATCTGTAAGTTCTCTTATTCTTTTGAAGCCAACTAATTCATGATAAAAGCCTTTTTTGACACACATCTCATCAGGGATCCTGTTTTTCTATGTATTCCATGCCTCAGATGAAATCAGATACACTTTTCTCCTACAGGAGAAAGCCAGTTTTCACAGCTTGCCTTTTTTTTAGAGTCCCGTAAAAGGAACATAGGATAGCCAACCTAGTGTATTTCTTTTTCTCCCACAGATGTACTTGTTTCTAAATATTTTGGGATGGAGAGCTTTATCAAGACAAAATTAAGTCTTGTTTCATGCTTTTAATATAAAAAAATATTTCTTTGTCGTAACAGAATGTTAGCTTCTGATCTTGATTTAACAATTCCTTGACACCACAGGTGGTCTTTCATAAGCAGCTGATGCTGTACCTTTCACTATAAAGTGTCTACATTCACTGTATTTTACAACAGTCAGTACATTAAGTGCTTTTGTAAGAGCTTTTAAGTGGGTTTTATACATGTAGGTCATTTATGTAGAGCACATAATAAAAACAACATGGGCTTTTGGCTATCCTAAGCCGTATATAGTATTTCTGTATTTACTAAGCATTGAAGTAGAAATCTCACTAGATTCTTAGAAAAGGATTAAAAATACATGCTTTTAGAAGAAATCTAGTCATTGCCAGTGTTGTAGGTGATAGGTTTTCCTTTGCATTCCTTTCATGGTATGACTGTTGTCTGTTTATCTGACTTTTACAAAATCAGAGACACTCAAGCAGAATCTAAACATGTAGTAAACTTACCTTTTGCATATATTAGAATGTCAAAATACATACCTGGCCAAAATTTAAGAAAACAGATTATTTTAAACTTTTAAGTTCAGAATTGAAACTTTTAAGAACTGCTACTTTAAATAAAATAATCTATGACTCCTTTAGATTTTAAAGGCATAAGTATCTTGAATGGGCTCTAGATGTGCATGTTCCTAGGTATCTGACTATGCATATTAATTCCTGCTGTAAATAAGAACTTCTACTCATTTTTCTGAGGTCAGCACTGTCATTTCATTAAAAGATCTTTCTCCTTGAACATATGAAAAATTCATTTGACTTTCTATTTTTATATTTTGAAATTTATGTTTTCTAGAATAAGAGTTCAGGTTTTATTGTAAAACAACTCTATCATGAGTGACTGGACAAAATATAATATATATATTGTTTACCTAGGTCTTGCAGGATTCTGTGGAATATATCATATTTAGAATTTCTGTGAGAGACTCATACCTGTTTGACACTGGTATTGTATCGCTGAGGATTTTAGAATGCTACAGACTCGCTTGGATATAGCACAACTCTGAGTAAAGCATCACAGCCAAATACACTTAAGTCACAAACATTCTTAAAATGCTGCTACTCCTTTTGTATACTAGCGCAGTGAATTCTTAGCAGGAATAATCTTATTCCAAACAGAATAGTTAGGGAAGATGGACTGTGCATATTGAGCCTTCTAAGAAATCAGCTGCACTGTGTTTGTACTGTATCCTCTATACATTTGGGTAACCTTTCATTTTTCCATCTCTGACATTTTTTAGGCAATATTTGAAATAATTAATTACAAATGGTGGCAACATTACACAAAGAATCTTACAGCCTTCTCCCCCTCCCCCCCCCTAAATAATCTTGTCATCTTTGTAAGTTGGGAGAAAAAAACTTACAAGGCTGACTGTTTCACTAGAAATGTAATACAGAAATATCTGTGGGATATTATATATTTAATAAACATGCAAATAAAATATCATTGTGGTTCTGAGATTAATCTCTGTGCATTCTCCTCATGGATATATTCGTGAAAAAGTGAAGGGTAATTTAGCAAATCTGAGAATTGAAGGCATTATTTTGTTTAAATCTCTACCTGTTCTTTCATTCTGAAGGCTGTTTAAAATTTCAGTGTTCTTTCAGAAACTCAGATACCAAAATGCTCTGAGTTATTCTCATGTGCTGTTCATATTTACTCTGAAATACAGAGGGTGTTACTGCAGCAACAGCCTCTTTCTTAGCTACTTGGGCAGAGGTCAGCCGGGCTGGAGTAAACATCACTGCCTCATGAGTACCCGCAGTGTTGTATAAGATCATATGTTTTTCCCAGGCCTTCAGAAACAAGATCTGGACAGCAGTATGAATAGTTGTCAAGGAAAAGACTTTGCAAGGTTTTCCTTGGAAAATAAAACGGTTTGGAAGGCAATGGCAAGGGATTTTTTTTATTTCGTTGTTTTTTTTCTCATTTATAATCTAGTCCCCTTGGCCTTATTGTAAGGATATTAATAAGAAAGAGGAATACATCGTTTTCTTAAATACATAGTGGGAGACAAGCATGAGAGGATCTGAAAAACTTTCTAATAAAAAATTTGAAATGAAAACCAGAAATTTTTGAAACTTAATATATTTAACCTTCCTTTTACTCCTTAGGCACAAAAATAAATAAATAAGCCTGGTTTTTTCATCACATTTGTACAAATAGAAATGGGTAAATTCTAGACCTAATAACTCACATACAAGTCACAAAATAGAAAAGCTAAATAAAAATTCTTGATAATGCTCTGGTGCATGTTTCCAGTCTTGGTTACATCAGGAGATAAACCACTTTGACAAGATCAGCAGTACCCACAAGTGAATACTATTAGATTCCAGGAAAAGATGAAAGATACATTTGCACTAGGAAAAAACTTCCCACATTATAAATCACTAAGGTTAGATTAATAGGATGGTCTCTTGTGGTCAGGGTAAACTACTAGAAGACAATGAGACAGAACATTTCTCCTAGGATTTTCAAGGCCATAACAAACTGTCCAGTCTCTACTATATTGCCATATGAAGGCTGTTTTGGCACCGGAAGACATTCAGGTAGCAAAAGAAGAAATTACGAGAGACCTCCTTGACAAACCATGCATATGTATTCTCACATGAGGAGGGTAACTTCATGTATGGATAGTTTTACTGATCAGAAAAAAATATATTAATAAATTAATAGTTCTAGCAATATGCAGTTGAAGGAATGATCTAGAGATAGATAACCAGAAAGGACTACAGAATGACCTGTTTGTTAGATATAAATATTCTGATTTCACAGGACTTATAGATACCCTCTTTGCAACTGTTAATGATGAGTTAATATGCACAGTTTGTATGTTTATCAGTGACAAAGGTATGAAAAGTGATTATGACACTTAGGTCAAAATCCAGGTCTGCATGTAAAATTTATTACAATGTTCTCTATGCATTATATGTGATCTAGCAAAAAGTGTAGTCTACCTCCTAACATCCCAAAAAAGAAGTTTTGTAATGGGTAAGCATTTAGGATACAGAGTAGCTGCACAGAACTTACAGGCATAATTTGAAGTAAAACAAGAGAATGGAACTATCATGTGAAATTCAAAAGGTGATAGAAAAGATTATGAATATTTGAATTGTGATTGTGTGGAGTAGCCAGGGGGCACAAAAGAGTGCAGTTTGTCAGGGTGGTTTCTAAGACTGGCAAGACTTTCCATGGATAGGAGAGACAGCAATATGAGAAGGGAAGGAAATGGACTTGGCAAGAAGTCTGTGCCCTGTGTCTAAAATTCAGAGGGACTGAGGAAGCAAATTAGTAAACATAAGGGAAAGAAATTTGTTGTGGGCTACTCAGGAGGGAGGTGCTGCATGTGGCTCGTGGTGTCTCTGAGCCACAAATCAGAGGGGACGGACTATGCCAGGAAATACAGTCACATGTTTGCTCTTTGGTTGTACACCTGCTGTCATCTACCACTGGTTACTTTCAGAGATCAAACATTAGGGTATCTACTAATTAAATGGGTTAGACCATTTCCATTTGTTTTGTCAGTAGTGAACATTGTGCAAATGGTACATATCTTCTTTTTGCATATATCTCATAAACCTGAAGAACAGTTTTGTGGAAGGTTGCTAGGGTTACAAGGTGCTATGAAAGGTGACATCTGTTGTATTCTGAGAAATTACTCTTTAATCATGACTAAACAACACTTATGAGTAGCCACACAAAGCAGTCTGAACTCCAGTGACTCTAGATGAGGGTTAGTTTTTAAAGTGCTTTATAAGGAAGAATGTATTCCTTCCTGCTATTGTGTTAAAAATAATACTGGTGAGTTCAACATATTGCTCTTAAAATGATGGACCAAGCAGGAAAAAAAAAAAAAAAAATTACAGTATAGAACTTTCAGCATCATTCTTACTATTCCTGGCATTACTCAGGATTCTTTCCTCTCTTCAATGACTATGCTATGCTTTTATTTCTCTTTATGCCATATACATTCTCAAAGCCCATGCTGAGTCATAAATAGCATAATTTACTGTGTTTCTGATATCAGTATTGCACCTTGTACATCAATAAGGCTTAAGAAATGTTCAAAACATGTAGAAACCCACTGAAGGTATGGGCATTTCATTCCTGTTACACAGTGTACATTCTGAAAACTGCTGTGAATGAATCTTTTCCACAGTGTAGAAGGGTATTAAAGAAAGAAATTATCTTAAATCCCAGTTAGGATGAATTTTCCAGTTGATAATTGGGTAACAGGAGAGGGTTTTTTATTTCTTAATTACATTATTTTACTGAATCATTATTAAAAGAAAATGATCATGTAACTTTATGGTATTATTTTTGCACAATTCAAGCCTTACATCATTTAATTTCCAAATTCTGACCCTGAAGTAAAGCTTTAAGAGAGAAAAAGCCCTCACAAAATAAAATAGAACAGAAGTTTCAAGATCAAGAAATATGAGGCTATTGAAATACTGTTGACTTGTGAAAAAATATTGTCATAACTTTCTGTATGAACGCCTTTCCGATGTTTGGAATATATACAGCAAAATCTTCCTCATAAAATAAATTTGAATATAATAACAACATTTTTTTTTATATATACTAGCATATGACAAATTGTTGAAATGTGTGAAATACTGCTTATATAGAAGTAAGCAATAATTTATTTTTCATATAGAAAATACACAGATCTCTCAAACTCATGTACAAATTTCAGTTTCTACACTGGTGATAAACAAGTGTCCCCAGCAGAAAAAAAACCCCACTAAATAATAGTTGACATATGACCAAAACAGTTAATATTTTTTGTTGTGATTCATATCTACAGGGTAATTACTCTTACTCATTGTAAGGAGAAGTTTGTCTCTATTTTAAGCATGTTACTTAGACTTCTCAGTGCATCTTAAACCCATTTTAGTTCATCTGCTTGTACCACATATACACTGCTTGCATCACTGAAAGTAAAAACTGTAATGTAAATTGTTTTTCCAAAATACTTTTGGTTTTGTTTTGGTTTTTTTTTTTTTTTTAAGTTATACAGAGCTAGTGACTGTGACAAATCAGACTTTGGAAAAGTAGATTCAGTAATTATATGCTATATGAAGCCTAGCTCAGCCAGTGTTTCCAAATAAAATAAATTTTAAGGATTACTTGTATGTATTCTTCATCTAGAACTTTAGTTCAGACTTTTCATAAGCCTCTTTGGTCTAAAAAGTGAATAAGTCTGCATCAGTTGCCGAAAGTGTATAGTTTAGACTAATTTTGCATCATCTTAATTGTTGTGCGTTAGAGAGTAACCTTGCCAATGCTTCACAAATTTTGCTGCCTAGTAACTTATTTCTCCTTTAAGATTTTAAAAATTAGTTGCTTCAATTAATTTACTGTGTGACAAATATGCCGTCTGATTTCTCTATGTTTTGGAGGTATCATTTTTTTTGGTATCATATACTTTTATGTAAATGTTTTTCCGATAAGAAAATTTTATGTGAGTTAAAGACCCAGAGTGCACTTTTTTCAGTGGAACCCTTTACTTCTCCACTTACTGGGTTGCTGTTCATAAAGTGTGGGCTTTGTGCAGGTGAACAGATTCCTTATGAGTGAAACCAGATGGTAAAATCTAATCAGGAGTGTCAAAGATAGGAACAAATGGATCAATGAGTGAGCACAATCTTCCAGTCTAAGATGGGAACAAATGGATCAATGAGTGGACACAATCTTCCAGAAAGTACTAGCACACATGTGCTAACAGAAAGTTTTGGAAACATAAGACTGTCAGTTTACACTATGGAGTACCTCTTGTGCTATATAAAACATAACTCATACATCTTTACACCTGCTATGGCACCCAGTTTCCTTAGTGACTTCTCTTGCTCTTTCCTCAACTACCCAGACTTCCTCTTGTCCCATTTCATTTTCTTTCTATGCCCTACCTTCAGTTTCCATCTGATAATGAAGTTGTTTCCAGAGATCAGACTCTCTGGTTATCCAAGGGACAAATCTATTAGCAAGGCAAAGACTCTCAAAAAACCACTATCTGTGTCTTTTCTGTCAAAAGTACATTTAGGAAATCACCAAAATCATCCATGCAGGGCACATGTAGTAGCTGCCATAACCACAATAACAAAGTCACCATTTCATGCCCCTTTTTCTGTCACTGTGACAGTTCATTTTGAATCACAGAATGTTAAGGGTTGGAAGGGACCTTGAAAGATCATCTAGTCCAACCCCCCTGCCAGAGCAGGACCACCTAGAGCAGGTCACATAGGAACATGTCCAGGCAGGTTTTAAATGTCTCCAGAGAAGGAGACTCCACAATCCCCCTGGGCAGCCTGTTTCAGAGCTCTGTGACCCTCACAAAAAGTTTTTCCTTGTTTCTGTGGAACCTCTTATGCTCCAGCTTGCACCCATTGCCCCTTGTCCTATCATTGGATATAACAGAGAAGAGCCTGGCTCCATTCTCCTGACACTCTCCCTTTATGTATTTATAAACATTAATGAGGTCACCCCTCATTCTCCTCCAAGCTAAAGAGACCCAGATCCCTCATCTTGTCATCATAAGGGAGATGCCTCACTCAATAATCTTTTTGGCTCTGTGCTAGACAATGATGGGTCTCAGAGGTAGGAGGAAGTTCAGGTAGCAGGCTCAATCAGTGACATAACTTATACATAAGAAGAAAAAGAAACAAGCTGTAAATAGATACGGAAACAGAAATAAGGTTTGTTCATATGTAAACCATTACATGAGTACAAGTATCAGTACAAGTGTTAAATGAATTAATAGTGTGATATAGCTCACTGTAGGACTCACAGTCCAGAAAAAAACAAAAAAAAAAAAGGTAGTAGCTGTCCTTTCTGCTTCTTTGAACCTTGTATATAGAGAGGATGTTCAGGCTAGGAAACCCAGGCTAACTAGTCCAAAGCAGACATACTGGGCTAAAGTGTCCTCCACATCAGCCATTGTTAATCAACTCCTGTTGTGCATCAACAGTATTTTTCACATAGTCTTTGGCTTTCTTTTGTTATTGGAGCTCCAGATGTGGACTCAGACAGGTTGTTTTTAGCCATGCCCTTTTCTAATGGTTTGGATTTTCAGCCGCATCTATTTCCCACATCCACAGTACTCAGATGTAGATTATCTTATATGTAGTTACTCCTTAGTTTCTGTATCATGAAATTCTAGGGAAAAAGCCACAGTTTCTGTGAATGTTCCAGTGGCCACTCACTTTGTGTGAGCTACAGTGGTCTCTCACTTTCCAGTCATTCATTCCAGCTTCACATTTCCACCCTTGTCCTCTCTTCTGCTCTAGTTCACTCTCATCTGATGTACAACTGACTAGAATCTGGGAAATGGTTTTGTGAGAAAGAGTGCGTGTATACATGCACGTATGTAAGGGAGAAGGTAGGTAGAGGTGAGTTAAAGTGCAGTTAGAAACATTTTTCATTGATTTACAATATTATCTGGAAGCATAAAAGAAAATACTTTCTGATGTAGGCCTTTAAGAAGGACTATAAAGGGCAGGAATACAATTGGCATAGCTGCCAATAGTTCAGGAACAGCTTTCTAGTCTGGGGTAAAAAAAAAGTACAACAACATTTGTTGGAGAAAAAGACAAATGTTGTATGCTGGTTGCCAAAATACATTAATTCAATGAAAGATAAAAATAATCAGACTCATTACTGCATAAGAGACTTCTCTCAGTATGTAGAAAGACCTGAAAGCAGTTATGGAACGCAGTGCTAATACCTAAAACAAGTATCACTTGGGCGTTTTAGAAACAACTAAGGAACGTAATGAGGAAATGAATGAAAAATATGTGTATCTAGAGGACATTTGTGGTGCTGCTGCTCCTCTAATCTATTTGATTTTAATTCCTTAAATACCTCTTTCTGGCTTTCACTTCTACTGCAATCTGCTCCCTTTGTCTAGTGGAATGGATTACAACCTTTACAACACAAAAGGCCACACTGGCAGCTTTTCAGGAACCAGAGGGCTAGGCCTAATTTACATATTAATTTACATGAAATTACTTGAAATTTGCATCAGCTTCGCTTCTTTCTTACTTTGCACTGGGAATTAATAAGATTTATTTAAATCAACAATAAATTTCTCATGGTTTCTGAACTATTGATTTTATTTTATTCATGTATTTCTTTTATTTTCTTATCATGTTGGAATCCAGTGGTCTAGGAGGATGATATTTCAGACCAAGTCAATTCAGAAAAAAAAGAAAAATGTCATCTAAACTGGTAGGCTAAAATATCTATGTAACATGATGAACTGTTTTTTATACAATACTATAAGGTTCTTTTTACTGTTAGCGTATGCTTGATAAATAAATAGTGTTACAGGACTGGTTATTTAGGGACTTTTTTTGAGTCTTTCTTTAGAATGTAAAGAAAGGGGTTAAGCATTCTACACAGTGTAAGGGGCAGTTCTAGACAATGTATGCAACAGCAGTTCACACTGAGAGTCAAATCTGCCTGCCTGAGTAGGATGTCTGAGAAAAGGTCAGCAACCTCTGCTCTCCTGCCATGCAGCTCATCAAGCGATTAGTTTTTTTTCAAAATGTGCTTGACCATATGTGCATGTTGCCTCTTAATAAGTGTTGAAATTTTCAAAAAGTATTCTTTTTTTTTTTTAACCAGTCCTCCTGAAAAGTATTATGAATATGTAATAAGGCATATTTTTAATTAGATTCTTCTAAAGAAAAAGATGTATTGAAATAAGAATTTATTTTAAAGGCTTGTTTCTGCCCTTCTGAGTGTGTAATGAGTTACTATACGATTTATTGTGTAGGGTTTTTTTGTAGAATAGAATGTATTTTTAGTAGAAGACATTGTTATGCTAATGAAATAAATAATTTATTACAAAACTAAGCAATTTTAAAGTAAGTATACATGAAAAGTCCTAAATAGAAGCAACATGTAACTAGTCTTAATAGATGGTTATGGTCAATGACATAATTTCCAGTATTTTGTCCTGTGTTTTTTTCTCAATATTTCAAGCTGATATTCAAAATATTGATTTCAATATTTCTACTGATAAATCTTGAGATCAAAAGACAACATTAAAGTGTATATCTTTTTTATTGAAGTGCATTCTTTGCAAATATAAATAACTGTAGTGATATGACAGACCAGTGAAGGAGCTGTGAGAATCTTTTTATCACTTGATACTTGAAAATATTTGAAATTCAGTTATTCAGAGCTGATGTTAGACAGATAAAAGACTACTTGAAGCTAAGGCAAGGTATTTTCTTGAAACAAGTAAGAGAACCTTAAAGAAATACCAAACTACTTTTCCATGTGTTACTTTCCAGTATAAATCATAAAGGTCTTTGCAATCTGCAGTTATATATATATATATTTTTATTATTATTTTTCTATAATAAAATCAAGAAAGAAGAACTTGCAGTGAGATATATCCCAAAGTGCATATCTTTCCTTGACGGAATCCTGTTCCATGCTTGTCTATGAAAAAGACTGTAGAAGGTTCAGATAAAGAATATAAAGTAGGTGGCCATTCTATTTGTATGTAGATGTCATGGTTTAGGGTCAGGGCAGCCCCTTAGGCCTATAACAGATGCTCTCTGTTAACCCCCCTCCCTCCCCAAAGGGGAAGAGAAAGGGAGTAAGGGAGAGAGACTTAGTGATTAGAAAAGGAAACTAGAACAAATTTAAGGAAAATTAAAATAATAATAATAATAATAAATGAAATATATACAAGACCAGTATTGAATCCAGCACCCCCCCAGTGGTAATGACATCACTGTCACCACTGAAGCTGTGGAGCAGGCACTGGGAGAGTCCCAGACTAGGCTCCATAGCAGATGGGAGCTGTGTTCAGGGGTTGGATTCTGGTGCTGGATTTAGGAACACACAGATTGGGATCGAAGGCAGAACGGATGGAGTACTCCTTGGATGCTCCTTGGAAGGAAACAAAAGAGGACCTGAGCCAAGCTGAGCAAACCTGGCAAAGCAGTCCAAGAGAGCACAGAGAGAGCGAGAGAGAACCCTTCATTGGGTGACCAAGAAAATGAGTTTGATTTGAAGTCATAATTTGGAATTTTTTTGCCTATTACTCTTCTTGTACCATCGTTTAAAAGAAATTGTCTACAAAATTTTAGAAATATATTTGATCTTTTCACATCTTGCTAGGAAGACATAAGTATAACATGTTCTTAAGAACCCATTTTGGTGTTAAAAAAAGCCTCCTTACTTACAGTCCATTAATTTTTTTTTCTTTTCCAGCATCTGACTTAAGTGGGTAGCAGTGTGATGGGGTCTGTTTGATGGTGTCATCTTTTAAAAAAGTACAGCTACATTCTCCTTCTTTAAATGTATTTGAATAAGCTTTATCCTCTGAAAAAGATTCATGGAAAAGACTTGTTTCTAAATACTAAAAAAAAAAAATTAAAAATCTACTATCTAGATTGGTACATGATTCATAAATATTCTAGTATAAGTTTGGGGTTTTTCTATTTCATTACATTTAGATAGCACAAAGAGAATCATCTGTTACCAAATGACTTAATCAAATCTTGGAACATCATTTCTCTGTATGGAAGGATGGGGAAAGAAAGAAAGACAAGGTAGAAATTGTAGAAATTCATACTTTTTGAATACTTTAGCAAGCAGTCACAACTGTCCTCCTTTTATTTTGTGCACCTGACACTAGTAGTATGAATCATAGTGGTTACATTGCTTACAGAAGAGCTGTGCTAGATTATGTCAATTGATATGGGTCAATGACATTTACTTTTATTGTTGCTGTCATGCATCACATTACATTAAAATACTAATGACTTTAGGCTAACTAAACTGCTCAAAGCAAAATACTTATCTGCTTTTTTGTGTTAGCTCTGTTTCATGCTTATTGTGGTATATTTGTACGTCTTTTACCATTGTTGATCACTCATCTTTCCTGGAGATTGACTTCTCTGAAACAATTTCTGACTTTTTTTTCCCAATTCTGACCTTTTATTCACTGACATCTTCCAGTACTTCACAATTTCAATGGGTAAAATTGTGCATCTTCGGCTCTTTTTAAAATTATTTCTCTTCAACTTGTGTTATACCAATAACTCTCTTTCTGCCAGTGACACATTGATTCCTGATTCCACTTGATTTCTGCCTCAAATTGACTGTCTTTAATTATGTTTTAGTATATCATCTTTATCATTTTTTCTGACTATTCACCTAGAAAAAAAAATCCCCTATATTTTCTCATTCAAAAACATTACAGAAAACATAATATTTTTGTACTTCTCAGTACTTAAATAAAGCATGTATTTTGAGCTATTTTGACAAACAAAATCTGGGATCTTTCTATAATTTTATCCTGGTGAAGCTGCCTTGGTTCCTGTTGGATTAAGTTTCTAGAAATAAAATCACATGATAGCACAGAAGACTACAATACTATTACCGGGGAAGGACAAAGCAATATCTAACAGATCAATGTATATCCTCTGAAGTTAGTAAAATGTAGGAAGACATGTCTGTGGCATTCAATAAATTCTTGTTCCTACGTTGTGACTTGATTTGGCAAACAGACTCTCATGCTGAAAACCTCACAGAAGAGATGGCTAAGCCGTATTTAGAGGCTTGGGGTGTTTTTTTGCCATAGGCAGGGACAACTTCCACTAGATTAGGTTGCTCAAAGACTCGTCCAATCCAGTCTTGAACACTTCCAAGGGTCAGAACAACTGACAACTTCTTTGGCCAAGCTGTTCTGTTATCTCACCACCCTCACAGTGTGTCTTCCTAATATCTAATATAATCTGCCTTCTTTCAGTTTCAAACTGTTACCCCTTGTCCTATCACTACAGTCCCTGCTAGAAAGAGTTATAGGCCCCCTTTAACTACAGGTGCAGTTTCACCAGAGCAAAGTAGAAGGGAGGAATCACCTCCCTTGACCTGCTGGTGACACTCCTCTTGATGAATCTGAGGATGTGACTGGCTTTCTGAGTTATGAGTGCATATTGCTGGCTCATATCCAGTTTTCAACTTTATAATATTTGCATACCAGGACCTCATTCTGCTTGTAGTACATTTAAGAAATGTTTTTCTCAGAAGTGTTTTCCTTGCCTTTTTATTTATTTACATAAATATTTTGCCTGGATCATTCTGTGATTCTGTGGCAGGATGATAGAATCATAGACTCTTAGAATGGCTGAAAGGACTCTAGCCTTCATTTTTCATAGAAGACAGAACATCATTCCTCTTCATCATTTGTGTCTGTGTATACTTACATTATTAATTATACCAGCAGAGCTCTGGGAACAATTCTTGTTAATTAACTTCCTTTCCCTCTGCTAACTATCTGACAGAGCACAGTATAGGTAACTAAAGAAATTAAAGCCTGCTTGGTTTTTTTGGGTTTTAGAGAAAGTAAATTGAAAATTGAAAGTGATGTCTACATTTCTTGACATAATTTGATACTTTATTCCACATCTTGAAATAAACCAATAGGTAAACTGAGAAGTTTCTTCTCTGCTCTTCTTAAAATAGTGAGGTATAAATGAATTCCTTGCTTTATATTCCAATACATCACATAAAACTTAACTTGGAAAAATATTTTTAAATTAAGGGAAATATTGCTTTTGCTGTAAATGAGTCAGCAACATCCCTTCAGCCAAGAGGGGTTTTGGATTACAATTCAGTTTAAGATAATTCCTTTTCTTCAAAGTACTTGCAAGTGGTCCGCTTCAGCCAAAAGGAATAGCTTTTCAGAAGAAAAAGGAGGTGAAGTCATCACTACAGATATGTTGGGTGGTTTCACATCATATTGTATTTTAATTGATCCACTGAACTGAATGAGGGGTTGAAGATCATTATCTGTGCTCTTAGAACATATCATCTAATTCTGCATTATTAAAAAAAAAATATATATATATATAAAACTCCAATTTTTATGTCCTTGTCTGGCATTTGAACCAAAATGCAGTAAGTCTTCAAGGACACTTCAAAACCACACTCCTGGTATGAACTGAAACACTAATGTAGACTCATTATGCATGTCAGGGAATGAAAAGGTTTGTGATGGTCTCTTATCCAGATTTCTTTCACACTGCTTGGGAAGGGAGACAAAGTATGGAGATTTCAAATTCAAAGTTTTTCAAAAAGTTTTAATATTTTGAAAGGTCTTACATTAATGAGCACGTCACTAAAATACCATATAAAAAAAAATCCTTCCTTAAAAATGCACAGTCATCATTAGCAACATAGTATACAGAGTCAGAAAGGAAAGATGAAGGAATATGACAGGGAAAGGTGTCTTGGAAATTCCTGTGATGCAAGGAAAACTTCAATTTTGCTGCAGGTGTAAGGACTATTTAATCTCTCTCAGTGATTCCTGTCAAATATAATTTGGCTGGTTTTCTATCATCTTTATTTTGTAATCAATTTCAGATTAAGGAGAGAATTTTCCCTGCAGTTTATAAAATCTCTCAATGGAATGCAGAGAGGAAGTGGTGCAATGCTGCCAATAAGAGAGGCAATGGTGCAATGGATCAACATGGTATAATTTATAAATCTAGATAAAATGATAGAAATGTTTAAGTTGAAAAAGACCTTTAAGAGCATTGAGTCCAGCTGTTAAACCAGCACTTCCAAGTCCACCACTAAACCATGTCCTTAAGCACCACATCTATATGTCGTTTGAATGCCTCCAGGGTTGCAGACTCAACCACTTCCCTGGGAACCCTGTACCAATGCTGGACAATCCTTTTGGTGAATAAAGTTTTCCTGATGTCCAATCTAAAACAATACCGTGGCGCAATTTAAAGCTATTTCCTCTTACCCTCTTGTTTGTTACTTAGGAGAAGAGATTGGCACCCACCTCATGACAACCTCCTTTCAGGTAGCTGTAGAGAGCAAAAAGGTCTCTCCTGAGCCTCCTTTTCAGACGAAACAACCCCAGGTCTTTCAGCTGCTCCTCATAAGACTTGTTCTCTAGACACTTCATCAGTTTTGTTGCCCTTCTTTAGACATGCTCCAGCACCTCAAAGTCTTTCTTGTAGTTCTGAATACTAAAATCTAGGATTATAAAATTTAGAAATTTTATAAAGTTTATAAAGTTTAGAGTTTATAAAACATGGAATTACCTAATAAATTAAAAAAAAAAAAAAAAAAGACAGAATGTTGCATGTCTTATTTTCCATTCTTTGAGGATATTGATTGAATAATACAATCTGAGTAATTTTAAGTTTAGAGAAACTATACTATTCTGTGCTTTCTCTTGCAAACTAGATGCAAGGGATTTTTTTCATAGCTTTAGTAGTTTTCACACTGTGTTAGTTTGACCTTGGCTGGATGCCAGGTGCCCACCAAGCCACTCTATCACTCTTCTCCTCCTCCTCTCAGCTGGACCAGGGGGAAGAAAATAAGATGAAACTTGTAGGTTAAGATAAAAGCAGATTAGTGAAAAGTAAAGAAAGGCTGTGCACATGGGAGCAAACAAAACCAGAGATTTATTCTCTTCTTCCCATCAGCAGGTGATTTCTGGCCCTTTGTCCAGGAAGCAGGACTCCAAATGTGTATTGGTTGCTCTGGAGGACAAGCAGATGCGTGCAGCCCTCCCCTCCTTTATCTAGCTTTTATTATTGAGTCATAGAGTGGATTTTAAGAAGTTTCATTATAGTGAGGATTGCAAATTCATTTCCTTGCTTTATAGATTTTTCTTTGAAGTTCAGAGTACCTAACTGTCTGAAAATAGTCTTACTCCTAATAATCTATAGATAAGTAATTTAAAATTGTATATTCTCAGGCTGCTAATCTTTTCCAAGTACTTTTATAAACATTTAAAGATCACTGGTAATAAAAGGTTACATATCTAAAACTATATTCTCTCTAATGGTCTGGTTTATAAAAATGTATGTCACATACTTGTTCAAAGAATGCAGTAAGTAATTTTACACTTTCATTTGCTGAGAATTCAGTGCTGGTTCAGGTTGAATACCTGTGATATAATGGTTATTTGGTAATTTATCCAGCACAGCAAGTATTTATGATTTTGTTGCTGTTGAAAAAAACTCCTTTTTTTTGGGTTTTTGTGATAGTGTTAGCAAATGTGGGGTGTCTGTTTTCCTATCATTGTTTTAGAAAAGTAACCCTCTAGTAGTAGCATAACTGCAAAGAAAATATTAAATTATCTTCTTTACTTTCATGTTATGATGTATTCAAACTGCAGATTAGGTATCCCATATTCTTCCATCAAGTTGTTTGATTTTGGATTTTTTTTTACTTCAACTTGTTCAGCTTACCTGTATCAGTGAAACATACTTATATACAAAGTAAAGGATTTAGCACTAGTCTAACTGAAATTTAAACAAAAAAACCTAAACAAAACAAAACAAATTATTATTAATGTTCTACATCAATTATTAGAGAAAAAGAAAGCAAAGCATTTATTACAGAAATTCTTCAATAATAACATATTTTAAAATTTTATGCACACTTCCTAACATTCTACCCTTTTTTCTGGTGCTACACTCACACTTCTGCTGCTGTTCTTATTCCCAAGGTCAATAGCTTACTTGTGAAGCTGTACAAAATTTAATTTAAAAAGAGATATAAGAATTTGTGTGCTGCTTTTTTTTTCTTTCACAGTTCTTGACACTGGAAGATAGGTATGATATCATGCATCAAAAAATCTTTATATTACTTAAGTTTATCTGATGTGTTCACTAGATTCTGCATTTTGTAAACAAGAACAACTAGGATGATAATATTTTGACTAGTCCATAACTGCGGTTTACAAAGTTTTTGTGTCTTTTATTAAGAAAAATATATTATTTTTGATTTAGGTTTAGCATTTTTCACACAGTATATGAAGAGGATTGTTGAAATTTTATCGTTCCAAAAAGGAAAGAAACATTATATCTAGTTCTAATCCAAAACTAACTTTTAATTGTCCTTTTGTCTCCCAGTAGAAATCAGTGAAGCATTTCTATTTCCTATTATTCTCTTTCATTTTGACTCAGGTGAATATTCATTCAAGGAATTCAGACAATATATTTTTGTCTTCCTTTCCCTATATTGTCCTTGCCTTTCTCAATTCTTTACTTTTTATTATTAAATTTGATGGTAAAGCAGAAAAAAATCCCAAACCAAAAATCAGTGTATTAATATTCTGTCCTTTCTCTAAAATAGTAGCTTTGATGCCAGGCTAATTACAACTTTATTTCTTTTAAGACATGTAGTTGTGAAAAAATATACAACCTCTTATGACATGTGGAAGAATAAAGCAAGATCCATAGCTTTGTATCCACAATTTACTTTTTTCAGGACAGTATATGCATTTATTTTCGTTATAATTAGATTGTAAATTTCAAGAAGGTAGGTTCTGAGTCATAACTCTATCTAATACTTAGCACCATATAGTCTAATTCTGTCTGGAATGTCTTAGAATATATACCATAAAAGTAATAAGTATTGAAGACTTACTTATAAATACTGCATTCCTTTTGTCTCTTGCATTTCCCTAACATAAACCAGCAAGAGATATTACAATACATAATAATTTTCTTCACTGTTCTTACTCCCTGAATGATTTAAATTCTCAAATGATTCATGTATACCTTTCTGTATATGACACAGAGAGGACACACCGGAATATACACACTTTCATTCTAAGGATTGAGAAGGATAGGATTTTTCATGTTAGTCAGAAAACTCCTTTGAAATTGGGAACATGGTCCTCTGAAGTAGCTTTACTGTCATGATACAGTTTATGGATTTGCATTTTACCTGTCTTATCTATGTAAAAACTGGCCTTAAGACATGAGCAACTGTGATAAACTGCTTATAAATATTTAAAGGACTGTTGTCAAGAGGATATGAGCAGTCTGTTTTCTGTAGTGCCCAGTGACAGGAGAAGAGGCAATAGGCATAAACTGGAGCACAGGAAGTGCCATCTGAACAAAAGGAAAAATGTCTTTAATGTGAGGGTGACAGAGCACTGGAACAGGCTGCCCAGAGAGGTTGTGGAGTCTCCTTCTCTGCAGACTTTCAAAATCTTGGATGAGGTCCTGAATAGCCTGCTCCAACTTTCTTTGACAGGGGGTTGGATTAGATGATTTCCAGAGATCCCTTCCGAATCCTACCATTCCGTCATTCCGTGTTTTTGTGATTCTGTGATTCTATGAACTGCAGTATTCATCCTCTGTACCAAGATGGAGAACTTTTGTCTTTCATATGTCTTGGAAATCAATTTAAATCTCCCCAGATAAATGCTTGCATATCTGTATTTTGGATCCTTAATTACTTCTAACCAAGAGGGAAATGCCTTTATCTCTCTGTCCTGTTCTGTTTGCCAAAGAAACAGCTAATTATTTCAGCATGCCCTGAAGTGCACAAGTACATGTTAGTAGCTAGCAGGAGTTTTATGAATTCTCCGGTCAAAAGCATAATAAAAAAAGGGAGGAAATAAAGATATAATTTACATCATTAAGAAAGAAAAATGTGTTCTCCTTCCCTCAGTGATTCTGTACTTTTTCCACAAGAAGATAATCTTTCTGTTTTTCATAGTTTTCTATCTTAGAAGTACCCACCAAATCAAATTGAAAATAGTGGCATTTACTTCTTTGTGCATTTCAGATCTGTCTTTCATTAGGATGACTTTTGCTTGCTTCCTGTCTTTCTGAAAAAATGGTAAGATGAGAGGGAGTGTTTAGTGCTGTGAGATAATATGAGGCATTCTTGTAATATTTGAGACCATACCTCAAATACTGTGTTCAGTTTTGGGATTTTCACTGAAAGAAATCCCATCCAAATAGTTTTGGTGTGAATAAAGGTATATATTTCACAGTTTTACCTTGACTGGACTCTGGTATCTCAATGCAGGCGTAATACTGATGTGCGATGTAAGTTCCGAGACTGAATATTTCCATGTGCTCAGGTATCTATATAATATGTGTGGTATAGCTGAATAACTTACTCTGTACTTTGAAAGCACAGCTATGTGTTGTGCTGCTCTGCACAAGTGTCTTTTTTTGTAGTACTGTGTAGTTAGACAAAGTGCCCTAGAAATGGAAAATCTATAGGTGTCCTTTAGTCCAAGAGATTGACATTTATATTTCCTATTTTGAAAGTGAACAAACCAACAATTGAGACAGAAAATATTGACATATCTGAGGAGGATATCAATAGGCAGGTGCAGGTTTTCTATTTCAAGTGCAAGCTTGTTTCAGAGTGTTGTGGTGTCAGGTTTTGTATTGTAATATCTGTTTTATTTACACTTAGTAGTAGCATAAAATAAGATTCATGTTGGAAGTTCTAGTGGGAAAGGACGTTATTATCCTCAAATTAAAAGCCACAACTCCCAGAAATCATTGTGTTAAAATAAAGTAACTTTCAAACTAATACAAGATTAATTCGTTCATAGACCAGTACAGACCTGATGGAAAACAGCTCTGTGGAGTCCTGGTTGACAATGTTATCTATGGGACAGCAATGTGCACTTGTGGCCAGGAACACCAGTGGTATCCTAGGGTGCATAAAGAAGTGTTCCAGCAGGTCGAGAGAGGTTCTCCTACCCCTTCACTTAGCCATAGTGATACCATATATGGAGTATTGTGCTAAGTTCTGGTCCCCCCAGTTCAAGATGATTAAGGATGATTAAGGGACTGGAATATCTCTCTTATGAGGAAAAGTTGAGACACCTGAGTCTGTTTAGCCTGTAAAAGAGAAGTCTGAATGGGGATCTTATTAATATTTACAACTATCTGAAGGATGGGTGTCAAGCAGAAGGGACCAGTCTCTATTCAGTGGTGCCCTGTGACAGAACGATAGGCAATGGTCACAAACTACAATACAGGAATTAGCACCTCAACATGACGAAAAATTTAATTACTGTGAGAGTGATCGAGCCTGGAACAGGCTGCCCAGATAGGCTGTGGAGTCTCCTTCTGTAGAGACTTTCAAACCCCATGTAGATATGTTCCTGTATGGATTGACCTAGGTGACCCTGATCCAGCCAGGGAGTTGGACTTGATGATCTTCAGAAGTCCCTTCCAACTCCTACCATTCTACGATTCTATGATTTTATGTTTCTGTGTGTCTATGATTGATTCTATGATCAATTTTTTTGTTCCTATTTTTAGTTCCAGTGGCTGTCTAGCATAAAATGTAGAAATATTCATGGTATTGCACTTAGGAAGGGACACAAAACATTGTATCTCCTCCATTCTCACTTGAATCCCTTCTCCACATTATAACCATAAATATAGATAGTCAAATCCTTTTTTTATCATTTCAGCCTCTTTACTTTCTTTCCTGACTGCATAACATTGTTGAGAGGTAAATACCAAGCAGATTTCTTCAGATTCACAACTGAATTCCATAAAAAGCAGGCTGAAAAAACTGGGGGAAGTGCTTCTCAGACAGGGAACAGAGGCTCGTAATAGGGACTGAGAGAGGAGCAAGAATACATTAAGCTGAAACTTTGGCCAAGCACTCCATAATGTGAAGCCATGCCTCAGGCAACGGAATACATTAGTGCCTTTTTCTGAATCACTCTCATTAATTTGAAAACCTAAACTCCTCATAATTTTCACTTAAAGAAAAGGAAAAAAAGAAAAAAAGGCTACTGAAGATCTTATATAGAGAGAATTCCCCAATATATTACTTAATCTGGCATACATTACACAAATATGTATATTTAGCAATAATTCCAGTGTATCAGAAATTCCTTTTCTAGTAAAGTACACTGCTGCTATACTGAACATTGCAGGTGATACAGGTTATTTTTAAAGCCAAAATTAGATTAATCTAAGCTTTTCACCATCTGTTCTAAATACTTAGTCTGAATGCAAAGGAGTATCATCCAATAGCCTTAGGAATAAGGTATAAATGACTTAAATATAGCTCTGTGTTAGGCCATTTTGGAATACAACTAAAATTCTCTTGTGTTACATGAGGTAATCACATGAAAATGTGTTTTCATCCAAAGAATGGACTGATTGAAAGAAAACTTGATGTGATCATGAAAGACTTTTATTCGCTTTACTGATACTTTGATTAGGAAAAAAAAGTACCTCTCCATCATCCTAATATTTTTCATTTTAACATTTCACTTGAAACTTTAGCTTAAAACTATAGCTGCAGGTTTTCTTGCTGCATCACTATTGGGTCTGTGTGTTTATTTGGTTGGTTGATTACTGCTTCATGATGTTTTTGCCAGGAGGCAAAACTCTGAATTACCAGTATCCCATCTTCAGTCTCAGACTTCTAGCCAACAGTTTTCCCATGGGCTCATGATAGGGCTTTAGACTGTAGACTCCTGGGACTTCACTATGTTGAATTTATCCAATCTGAAATTAAGTTAATATTGCAGAACTCACTGTTTTTCTGAGTAGAAAGGTGTCAATTTAAGTAATTAACTAATCAGCCATTTTTTACAAACATATAATTTGAAACATTAACATTGCTGAGAAAGTATGGATGATAAAACAGTAAATATTCTCAACCTGAAATGTAGTATGTAACCTGTCTTACACACAAGTCCTTAATTTTACCAGTCTCAAGTCTTTCATTTCTTTGTTAATTTGCTTCTGTGAGGATAATTTTCTATAAGACTGTCTTTGCTTTATTAGACCAAATGACACAAATAGCACACACTGTCCTACCACTCTGACTGTACATATATACCCCTCCCATTTCCAAGCATACCTTGGAGTGATATTTCCAAAGGCTTACAGTTTATGTTACTGTTTTGCTGTAACCATCATCCAGGAAATTAATTTTCATCAGGAAATACACCCTGTGGTCCCAGAACACAACAATACTTGTAACATATTGAGTATTATGTGTATTATATGTGTTCACAAAATGAATTTTTTATGAATATTCTGAAGTTTCCACTCTTCCAAAGGACCATGGCTGTGTCAGAATGTACAAACCTGAAGTTTTAATTTAGTAGCTTTTAACTCTTCTGATTTACGTATATAGATTTTTAGTGAAAACACTAGACAGACCTTGAAAGTCACAACAGATTATTTTATTTATATATATCCTTGCTATTTTTAGTAGATCAGAAGCAGAAATAGAATATATATACTAAGTTTAAGATTTTTAAATAGTTTTCCAGATGCCTTGCATAAGTCTGTAACTTCAGAGTACATTAATCCAGCCTACTTCTGAAACCCATAAATTACAGTCAGAAGCATTCAGACCAAAACATTTCCCTGGACAGCAGCTGAAGTTAAGTGAATACTATTTTTAATTCAAAATGATTCCTGTGAAATCCTTAACATTTTAGTAACTAGTCAAATCTGAATAATTTATGCTTTAAGTAACTTCATTTAATTCTAACTTTACCTTTAAGTTTAAATTAGCATTCTTATGACAAATGTCTAACAAGGCTATTTAAGATTTAGAAACTTTTTTCATATACTTGTTTTTTTATGTTTGATTATAGAGTTTTGGGTTTGTCTGATATACTGGAAAAGATGAAGGACCCTGGATTCATAGTCATAACAAATATTAACAACTGGTTTAGTGACATCAGAGTACAGGAAACAAATCAGAACCAGCAGAAAAAGGAAATAGTAGAAAAACATTTCCATTATTGCATACTTACAGTCTTTAGATGTATATATCCCTATAAAACAAATAATGTCAAGCTTTTACAGCATAAAAAACCAGCAAAACCATGACTTTTACAGCTTAAATATTGGATGCATTTGATTTTCTAAGCAAAGTGAGAGCAGTTGTGTGATGAGTGCAAATACTAAACCAGTAGCTGGCTGTGCAAAATACAGACTCCATGCAATTTACTCTCAGAGGAATGACCAGTGAATCAGTACATGTTGCCCAGTGAAACTTGAGCTCACTAACTTTTTCCTACAAAAATCTGGAGTTCACTGTTTGATCTTGTTGTTGTTAGTTTGGCTTGGTTTTAGTCTGGGGTTGTGGGCTTTTGGGTTTGTTTAGGTTTTGTTTGGTTTGACTTAGTGTGTTTCTTTCTCTTTTTTTTTTTTTTTTTTTTTTTTTTATCTCTTTGGTCAGTGTTATCACAGATTTATACTGCTTGTCAAACTTTCTAAATCAAAAAAACCCTAAGAAATATATCTGGTATTAATTGTGTGGATAGACATTCAGAGCCAGCTTGAAAAAGCATGACTTAGATGAAAAACTGGTGTCTTTTCTACTGTATATTTAAAGCACTTAGAGACACTGATTAGCAGGTATACTTTGCTATTTCCAACTTCTCAAAGCTGGATTTTTTTTTTGTATATCAAGTTTGGACTTTCTTTCAATTATTTCAGGACCTGATAAATATTCAAATACATAACTGCATACCTCTTCACAAAGAATGACAAGGTGAAAATTAAAAAAAAAAACCAAAATGACAACCAAGGCTTTCTGCTTCCTTAGCAAAGTTTATACAGTACAAATATGTTTTGATTTTATCAGAGACATCACCATTCCTTTAGGGGTGGAGAAACTAGCAATTTTTTGACAACTTCATCACAAGCAAGAGCCTCTAGAGTCTGAAACCTCTGTCCAGTGTGTCTGTGATAGAATAAATTAACATATTATTTTCTTTCTCTTTGAAGTTATGGCAGTATTTTAGTTAAATATGACTGAAATAAATGTAAGTGTTACAAAATAAGAAGATGTCTGTATTCTCTAGAGCATGACATAAAAATGTAGGTGCAGCAATTAGCCAGGAAGATTTTTTTCCGTCAAGGTCATTTATACATTAAATTCATGAAAACAGTAGATAAGTAACATAATTTTTTTTTTTTTTTTTTTTTTTTTTGAAACAGCATTTTAGTTGAAGTAACTATGGAATTCAGTGATCTCTTGTTGCTGAAGCTGTGGGGATATCAGCCCTGTTTTTGAGGTAGTGCAATTATCTTCATGGAAGAATAATAAATGCATTCAACACTTTGTCTCTAGTATCACCTAGTTTCAAACTACTCCTACGCAGCTGCTAAAATGATTCCAGGTATACCCATGATATTTATGAACCTTCAACTGAAGATGGGTACTAAGTGAAGTTCTTCTGTATTGGGTGAAGATGTAGGGAATTCCCTTGTTTCAGAGAAAGATCTCTGTTCCAAAATTCATTGTCAGCTGATTACTACTTCAGAATAGGAAGAGTTGTTGAATAAAATTATATCCTGAAGATCCTGTCTATGTTTTCAGCTTCAGAGTTTAGGACAATCCGTTCGTGGCTAGTAAACATGACTTCATGAATTTGTGGAAGCACTTCAATTCAAATATTAGCCTCACCTACAACAGAGAAGATTCCAGAGAAGAACATGGTCTGTCCCAGTGACAACATATTTATGACAAATTTAAACTTCTACTGGGAATTTTTATATTAGGAAATTGCTTATTTTGCATCCAAATTCAGCTTTCATCTAGTTCTAATTAAACTTTAGTATCAGGTTTGAATTCAGTTCATTATCTAATTTTACATATTTTGGTTTTTCTTCAATTTAAGAATTTAAATCTTTGAAGGAAAAAGAACTGAATTTTATCCTTCAAGAAACAAACTGCAATGAAAAACCAATTCAATGTGTATTAAAAATACTTTATAACTAATATTTCTTTTACTGTTGTTCCCTTTTCTTTCTTAAAAAAAGATTATTTTAAAAGATCCTGTTCTCAGAGCAATTACAGACTAGCCACTCTCAGCTTTCTCAACCAGCAGAAATTTATAAAGCTGAATTCAGTTCCCTGGGACTGCCTTTTATGATTTAAATCATGTGGATTTGATTGTATTATTTAAAGACGATTTAGGAAGATATTCTACTAAGTATCTAGGAGCTTGAATGCTGAAGATATTATTTTGAACATCCATAAAATTGATGGGTTTTATCTCTTCTACTTTTTAGCTCAGTTTCATTAATAACCTTTTACCTGCTGGCCAGTTTAAACAAAATTTGACACAGAAGTACAGAGCTCAAAAGCAGTATATAGTTCCAATTTTGTAAAATTCACAGGTGGGTAGAATGAAAAGTATATACTATACTGAGAGAAAAGCCACATCAGGAGCTCAAGAGTTATCTGTTCTTTCTGAACTGACCCATTGCAGGATAACTTAGATTGGTTGGTAACTTGACAATTCCTGTTTTCTCCTGACCAGGTGATAGGTGGAAAAAAGGGTATAGAATGAACTAGAAATATACATAAGTTAAGCAAGGAGCAAAGTGGTAAACTGAAGATACCACAAAGCAGAGATGACATAGGCAAAGGTGAGGCATTACTGTGGGTAAAAACCCAAATGTCTGGGAAACTAGTTTAGCTAATTTCATTGTTCACTAAAAAAAAAGGTGACAAATTGAAGCTGTTTTTTAACTTTTCACTCTGGTAAATAGTTATATGAAAATACTGTGGGGAAAAAGTACAGTCCTTAGAAGCTTCTTAGAACTTGTTAAGGAGCAAATGCCAGTAAATTCTGGAGTGTTATTATATAACACATTCAGGTACAATAAACTGAGTCAAGGGTGTAATCAAACTTTTATGTATGTTAGCAAGAGGCTACTTACTAGATGAAATTAGCCATTCTATTTCAGAACTGTATTTAAAACCTCCAATCACACTAGATGTTTTAATTTTAAGAGTTGCCATAAATACTAGATGCACATAGGTTTTGTACTTGAAGTAATTTTTTAAATTTTTACCACCCTTTGTACCTTTGAGAACATGTGGTTCTGAAGGCAGAAATGAACAATGAAAGGAGACATTAGGATTCTAATTTTTACAATATATGTTTAATAAAGTCTACATTTTTCATCCTATACCCAAATGTCTGTCCGTCTGTCTCTCTTCAGCATATGCAACACTGTTGTATCCTTCTAAATAAAAATCCAGTACTGTAAGCTGCTACAAAGCACTTTGGTGCACAGCAAATGTGGCTGAGCTAAAGGTCAAAGTATGCTTGATGTGCACCAACACATTGCTATGATTTGATGTGTTAAAGTAAATACGCATAGGCAGAATCTAGTATATGATCAAAGTTAAATGAACATGGTATTAAAATTCTTAAACCCCATAAAATCTCTTTTGAAGTTCATAAAATCTTAATAAGTGTTTTTCTGTTTTGAGAATGTGGTGTTTTCCCTGTGCTTGTCTGTTCTTTGAACCTACCTTTGTGCTTCCAGTTTTTGCTGTTCTTGTAAGCCTTGTAAAATTTACATTAATAAATTTATTTTAAATTTAATAATCTTGATATTTTGTCTGAAAATTGCAGGAGTTTTAGGGTTTTTTTTTAGGTTAGCTGTCATTTTATTAAAACTAGGTTTTCTGAAATAGGCAAGGGCTTCAAATTTGGAACAAAAGTCTTACTAAATAGGAAATATATTGGGACCTTAGATCTAGAATCATAAAAAGATCATGGCTAGCAGATGCATCTGGGTTTCATATTCAGGAGATCATCTATCCCAACCTCCTGCTTGAAGTATGACTAAATTCAAAGCTACAGACATATTTTCCTTTGTCATTTGGGCTGAGCCTTGAATATCATAAGCACAGATTCTTTGTAATTTCCTCTGATTAGTAGACAGAAATAGACATTTACACATTCAGTGATTCCAGCCAGTAATCTCCAACACTGTCTGAAGGAGTTGAATCACCTTTGAAGGTGTCTATTTCTCTGACTGCAGCTGAAATACAGATTAGTGTTAGATAAATAACACTTTCTGGTAGCATGGCTTCAAAATAAGCTGAATACTAATGCCTCACTGGGATAAGGAATAGACCCACGGTTATTTCCACCTTTATATCTTTTTGTATCTTTATGCCTTCTATACCTCAATCATCAAGGTTATATTACAATGGTGAGTCACACTCTTGTTTTTGTAGTTTGTATATGGATCTTTTTTCTTTTATTATTGATTTTTTTTTTTTTTCCTGTTTTGAATGTATGTGTTTGGATTCTATTCCAGTATGGTCTAGAAATAAGTATTGAGGAAGTCTTCTCTTTTGTGTATGATGGGTCAAATTGATGATTAAAACTTTCAAAGGATAGAGGGGGAATTTCATCATAATGCTTATAAAACCTTTAACAAGGCTATTAAATAAATAAATACTTTATGTCATCTTTCTGATTCAGAATGTTAGAAGATAGGGACATGGAGGTCTTTCATGATTAAGAGCCATGATAAGTTTTGGAATAGACCTTCTTCAGTTTGGAGAATTTAGAAAGACTTGGTTTTGCTGTTAAGAAGTAGCCATCAAATTCTCATGTCTTCTGTTATAAAACTGCAAGATTGTCATAGTCATTGTGCAACAAATAAATGATTAGTGATGCACTGATGGTTAGTGAGTGCATTTATATGAGGATAGATGACTGTATTAACTTAGGCACTACAAGCAACTCTTATTAGTCAGAATGAGAAAAAATACTAGTTTATATTAATTTGATTTTTTTCTAAGTTAACAGTTTTATACAGTTTACAGACAGAGATGTCATACTGTGGATAAGTGTGTCTTTACAGAATCTGAATTCATGATATGGTGAAAATATCTACATGTACTTAGATGAAAAGATTGTATTTTCAGTATGTGTAAGAGTGGTATTAATTTGTATTTAAAGAATACAAGACGTGTGTTTCAGTGTTTAATATTAGATGATTTTTTAACATTTTAAAGTTTTTTTTTTCTTTCCTCTGCTGGCTAAGTTCACCTAAAAAAGAGAAGGGAAATGTTTGGTTCTAGATTAAAAGAGTAAAATATCTTTTGTCCTATTTCCCCTATTGTCTTGTAGGTTCAATAGAAAACACAAAACAAAACTCTATAGGAAAGGAAAAATAGAAGAACAGTTAGAGTTACAATCATTGCTGATAGTAGAGCCTTTGTCATCTTTCTTATATCTTGGTTATCTAGCATGGGGAAAACACGGCTTCACTTTTCTGTCATAGAAAACATGAGTCTTTCACTTCTTAATCATACATCCTCTTCTCTGATCTCACATTTTCCTCCTGATCCTGCAGTTCAATAATTGTTGCTCTTGTAGCCCCTTGGAAAAAATGAAATTGATTTCAAGAGAACCATCTAGGGAAAATGATTTGGAGTTGCTAGGAAGTTTGAAGTTACCTAAGCTGCAATGTTACAGAGTTCAATTTTCTTCAAAATTTATTTTGAAGAATCTTTGATAGACAGTCAAGTTAAAAAAAATCCCAGTGATGCAGCAGAATCCAGGGAACTTAGAAGTTATTTTATTTCCAGATTCTACTGTCAGCATAATATTCTCCTCCAGAATCTTGTCTAAGCATTGCCTGCAGGCTTAGTAACTGGTAAATTGAACAGGGAAAATAATACATTAAATATCCAATTTTGACTGTCGGCATGTAAATATACTTTAGTATTTTCTTTTTCTGTATGCTTGTTTCCAACTTTGTTTAAAATGTAATATAGCTGAAAGAAGAGTTATGTAGAGAAGACATGAATATAAACTAGAATATCAGACTAGAGAAGCAGTTATTTCTATTAAATTAAGAAAGTTTTTTTTTTTTTTTTTTTCCTTATATAACTATTTGGGTAATATTTCATTGTTATCAAGCACAAGTTACCAAAAGCATTCAGTGATTTCTTTTTAGTACTATGGCTGTCTGAATAAATGAAACATTTCTGGACAAGTTTCTAAGTATGGATTTAGTCCCTTGACTAAGTCAAATATACAACATTGAAGTGGAATCCCTTACTGCAGTATAAAAGCGCTGTAAATTGGAATCATTTGTTTACTGCTAAAATTTTAAAGCAATGAAATAAACAAAATGTTTAATTAAAATTTAGCTGAACTCTGATTCTATGATACTGTGAAAGGCAATTCTTAGGATCTTGAATAAAAAAAAAAAAAACAAAAAAACCCTTTGAAATGCATGTACCCGGAATCAGCTTTTAGTGTTAAATTACTGTGTTAATTTGTGCACTATACAAGTGCAAATAATGTAGAGTTGCCTAACTGTGTTTCTGCTTTGTGGGGTTGGGTTTTTTTTTGGTGGGGGGAGTCTTTAGTTTTTTTTAATGTCTAAAATGTGCCATTATCAATGATTGGTGTTTAAATATAGATCTTTTATCCCTAGCAGTTAGGTCCAAAATTAATTTCTTTACTCTGTGATTCTGTAATAAAGGTAAAATTATTTATCTAGCATAAGCAATAAAAAACTTGAGAATAAAAGATTGTTCAGGAATTCCAAAACACTGAGACACTACAACTGGGTTCTTAGGAGATGTTATTATTGCCTTCAAAATTAACAGTCACACATTATTAATGTCTTTCTTTACTTTGAAGAAAATATGTAAGAAAATATCAGAACTGTCTATACATGCAACTGTGTAATTTTGACCTAAAGGTGAATAAGGACATTCTTTGAACACATTAACCAAATTAAATGGTAGTTACGCATAACTTGACCATGGTTTCATATAAGGAGTTAAGCTTTTCACTGATAGATGGTATTGCTTCTCTTCTATAATGTCGCTGAGCTCCAAAGTGAACTGGGTATAACAATTAAGGAAAGCTATAAATGATTCTTCATCTCAATGATTTTCCAAAGGTTATTCCTCGTTAAGCCACCTGCAGTTTCCTTGCTGCAGCATTGTTCTTGTACAGTTTACAAACAATGTCCTGGTTAAGACAGTCTGGAGGTGCGAGAGACAGACGCTCGCTGCAGGTTTTGCATTGGTGTTCTACAGGATGTTTGCATATAGAAATAAATATGATTGTAAATCATTTTAAAGATGTAATGCCAAGCATAGCATTGGGTTTGCCTGCAAAAGAGTTAAGTGTTAGTATAACTCCACAAAAATACTTTGAATGTGACAAGCAGGCTTTACATGTTAAACTACTAACAACTGGCTAATATTAAATCCAGAGTTTGTATGTCTAATTTTAAAATAAAATGAAAAGTGGTAAAAAATAGTGACAATGAGTGATTTCATGGTGGTTTTTGTTTGGTTGGTTTTTTTCCTGCTTTTTGTTGTTTTGTTTTGTTTCTAGCTAGCTTAGGTAGGGTCTGATTAAGCTTGGAAATGGCTTGTTTTGAAAAATCTTGAGAGTTTAATTTGGAGGAAACCAACTGGTATCCCATAATAAGTGTTCTTAAAACTGATGGAATGAAACAGAGAGTGAGATTCTTTATATAGTTCAGGTTTCAACAGAGTACCTCTGAACCGAATTTTCCATTTTGTCTTCAGTGGGATCCTCCAAAACATCTATTAACAGAAGCTAGGAATGTTTTCTAAATGGTATGCCGTTCTGTGGAAATCCAGGAATATGGAGTTCTACCAGATAACTGAAATGTTTAATAAAAGTTCCAGAGGTAGTAGTACTAGAATTCAGAGACAGATTTATTCAGTTAGTAGGGCTACAATGTGACATTCAATACTGGCACACTTCATTTTTCGTTTCTCTTTCTCCTGTTTTTTCCTAAAAAAATATTCTGCACATAAAAGTGTTTTCTGTTATTGATGGAGCACTGTGAAGCTCTGCTGATGTGCTTGGAGGTGAAATGGTGCATTAAAGCATTAAAGCAATCTTGGGGAGCTCCTTCCCACTCTCTAGGAACTCATCTGAGGTCTGTGTTTGGATTTCCCTTCGTGACAGAAATAATGCTTTTTTCTTCTGGTGGATTAGGACTGGAGGGTGTTGTTTCACCATGTTCCCTCTTGAATGGCGAGTTCTCATCTTCCCTCCTGCCCGTGTATAGTTTGCATGGGGAAAAAACAAAGCCTTCTCAAACCTGTCCAGTTGAGGCTAGAGGTGGTATGGTGCTAGGAACTGGAGGCTCTGGGATGACAATGTTGGTCTCAGTCATCACTGGAGGCTACTGAAAAAATAACGTTCCCCGGCAGACGGATCCTCCCTGCCACATCTGCCAGAAGCTGCTTGGGTATTTCCAGTGGGCACTGCTGCTCAAGACCAGCTGTGGCTTGAAGCCTGCAGAGCAATGGAAAAAAGATAAAATAAATAAAACAAAAAACAAACAAACAAAAAAAAAACAAAAAAAAAAAAAAGGGGGGGGCGGGGTTGAACTTGATGATCTCTGGAGGTCCCTTCCAACCCCTACCATTCTATGATTCTAAGTGATTCTAAGTAACATGCATTGCTCAATATTTAGATGGCAAAGAATGTCTTGACATTGAGGATGGGGAAAGAACAAGAATTTCAATGTTTTTTTCATGAAAGATATTAGTTTATATTAGTTTTTAGAAAAGAAAACCTTAAAGTAAATTACAAATCAGAGAGAAGTAGTGCAAAAAGGCAACATTTGGAATGCTGTAGATGAATGAACAAAGAATAAAATAGAAAAGTTACAATTTATAAAACAAGCTGAATTTCACAGCTCTCTTTAGGTGAAATTTTTAACAGTGTATGTAATCTCTCACTTTTTTTTGTGACAGATTAAATTAGTTACTGATGGCACAACTTTTGTATTTCTCATTAGCATTGCAACAAAGAATATGTCTTTGCAGCTCTTGCAAAACCATTAGTCAAGCATGCATTACACTGGTGAGCTGTAGAATAGTTTTTGAATTGTTAATGTCTTATTAACTGTCAGATTGACGAATTGTCTTTTGAAAGATGTGGCAATGTCATCTTTAGACAGACGCAAGGTTGTAATGTATATCACACACCATATTTGCATAATGTCCTATCAAATAGTACTTTAAATCTAAGCATTAAAAACAGGGAGCATGAAAAGTTTAAGGTTTATACTCTGTGAACATCTGAAATATTTTAATTATTATATCTAATTGTTAAACTATATGTTTCAGATTATTCTTGGCTCTGCGATATCTCCTATGTCTGTCAAGTTTCAGTATTAATTACTAATCAGTTCATTAATCGTGCATATAGGATTTCCCTGTGACAGGCAAAATTCATTCTCATTATCCTTTAACTAGGATGGTAACAAATGGTGCTTCAGTGAAAAGGTTAGAGTATCATGAGGAGAAAGTGTTCCAAGTCCATCCAATTGCATCAGGAAGATATCATATGTTCAGTGGCCACGATAAAGGCAAACAAAACTGCTGTTTTTTACTGAGCTCCATGGTCTGTGATTACTAGGCATCTGGAAATGTTCCAACGTGTCTAAGCCTTCTCACTGGCAATCTGTCTGACAACACAGATTTTAACACCCTCATCAGAGTAGGATTTCTAAATCCTGGCAGCAGTTTAAAGGAAAATATGGGCAATAACATGGTGGGGTTCAACAGTAGATGGCAAATCATAGAATCATAGAAGATCATAGGAGAGCATTGAGGCCAACCCTCCTGCCAACGCAGGAACACCTAGGGCATGCAACACAGGAACAGATCCAGGCGGGTCTTGAAAGTCTCCAGAGAAGGAGACTCCACAACCTTCCTGGGCAGCCTCTTCCAGTGCTCTGTCACTCTCACAGTGAAGAAGTTTGTCCTCATGTTGAGGTGCAACTTCCTTTGTTTCACCTTGCTACCATTACCTCTCATCTCATCACAGGGCACCACTGAAAACAGACTGGCCCCTTCTACTTGACACCCACCCTTCGGATATTTGTAAACATTAATAAGATCCCCTCTCAGGCTTCTCTTTTCCAGGCTAACAGACCCAGGGTTTGCAGCCTTTCCTCATAAGAGAGATGTTCCAGTCCCTTAATTGTCTTTGTAGCTCTCTGTTGGACTCTCTCTAGTATTTCCCTGTCCCTCTTGAACTGGGGAGACCAGAACTGAACACAAAAATGCATTATTTCAAAATATCTGGATGAAAACTATAGAGTATATCCATATAGTGTGCATCAGTGAAGAATCTCTGACACATAACTCTTGAGGGAAAACCAAATTATATTTATACAGGAAGGGGATGCACTGAATAACTAAAAGGACGTTTAGCTTTCTACAGTCTATAATCATCAAGTTCCAGGTCCTTCCTTGACAATGTAGATTTTCCCACAAGAAATCTGGATTGTCCAGTTTTTTTCTTCTCTTGTGATTGTTAAAGACAGGATTTTGTCCTTTAAGTGACATCTTTGAATTCTTCCACTAGGCAATTCATGTAACATCAAGGATATGTGAGGTAGTGATGGAGCGTACAAAAAGGGACAAACGAAAAAGTCATAAAAGAAACTTTTTATTTTAGCTTTCCATAGGAAAGAGCCCTTAAATTTGCTATAGGAATTGCAAACAATATTACAAGTTTCAGTGGATAAAGTTCTGTTAAGACCTTAACAGGTGTACCAAAAAAATGCTTTAATAAAAATTGTGATAAAACTGTTTACATGTATAGTCTAAGCTTCTTTATAATATCAGAAAGAAAATACTACATTCTTGAGAATTTCTGATAAAAAGCTGATATTTTAAATCAGCTTTTTATGATACAAGTCCATCAATTTCTAAATGAAGTATTAAATTTGTGGATTGTCACAAAATTGAAAAGAACAGTCTAGAAAATAATTAGATAGCTAGATGAATAGAGGAATAAGCTTTTCCTGAAGTTAGCTTACTAACTTTAGAAGTACTTTCCTTCTCCAAAAAACTAAACACAGTTCTGAATGGATATGCTGCAGTCCTTTTTGCAAAAGCTTAATATATATGATTTGTGAAAGTTAGCACCTCCACTAATCTTTCCATACGATGACAAAACCCAGAATGAAACAGCTATTACTCAGTGAGGTAAACAGATATGCAGTATGAGAGAAGTAAACTGCAAGGTAGATTATTATAGCTTTTCTGTGCACATCTACAAAATAAGGAAGAGGAAATGATGAGATTCCCCCACCCCCAAGGCTTTTAAAAATATTTTTAAATGAAACTGCACTTTGTCACTACGTTTGAATACTGTTTCAATTTAATTGAACATAACAAAAAATCAATGTAGTGTAAATGTTCATATGGACTTCATACAGACTCTGAATGTTCATATGAAATATTTGGATTTCGAATACATAAATATACTCAAAACATCCACATCCTTTAACAGGCTGGTCTCAGGTTATGTTGTGTTTCTGAATATTTATATTGTTACTCTAAATCTCTTTAATTTCCTTTAGTAAATAAGAAATATAAATAAGAATATTAAGAATAACAGGTAAACCAACTATGGATAAACAGAAAATTAATGAAGTGTATAATTCAAATTAATACCATGTAAGGACAATAATTACAATAAATATCAGGAAAGATTTCGAGGTATCTGTCAATGAATAATTTGAACACACATTTATTCCTATCTTATTTTGATCTCAAAAATTAAAAAAGTAAATGAATAGTACAATGGTTATAAAGAAATTAAGAATCAGATGATAGATTTTGTGGTTTGGAATATTGGTAGCTATTATAACTTTTAGAAAATTATACATTAGGTAGATGAAGGAAGAAAAACACATGAAAAAATAGACATAAATATGAATTCATGTCTTCAGTACCACTACTCATATAATAAATAAAACAATCTTTGAGGAAATATTTTATATGGGAAATATTTTCTTAAAGTTTCTTTTTTGTATATCTGCCCTGTTAGGAATTTCTAAGCCCTTAAACTTGTAGCCTCCAGAGGGCTGTTACTGTTTCTAATAACTGAAATGAAGCAGTTCTTTCACAGAATCTTTTCTCTGCGGTACTGTTGTGTTGCTGAACATATCTATGTCACCTGCTTGCCTCAGCAATATAAATGTTAAACATGCTTTTGTATAAATCCTGGAGCTATTTCTATTTACAGAAAGAATAAACTATTTCTCTGAAGATAAAACTGAAATCAGTCTAAAACCACAAAAGCTTATTCTCATTTAAAGATACAGAAGTGTCTGGTTTTGCTGCAGTCTTTGTTCCATGCCATTGTTCACTGCTTAAATACCAGTGACATAATGTGCTATAGTTCATGGTAATATTGACAACATAAGTATATGTGACTATTCCTCATTAACATATGCTAAACCCTGTCTGTAATATCAGAACTGTATTGAAATATTTAAATAGGCAAGAAAATGTTATTTAAATGACTCTCTAATCACTTCAGTTCTGAGTATCTCTACCGAATTCCTGTTTTACTGGTAAGGTAAAATGCAAAAGAAAGCAGGTTCTGAAGACAAATAATTTTAAACTGGGTCCTTGAACATTCATAAAATATGCACCTTACTCAGTTGGAATCCCAGTAAGAATCAGTAATTTACTTCTTTTTGATTTCATCTGCTTTTAAATATAAGAGCATCAATCAAAAGTTCATCCCTCAAGACAACTCCAGTGTTACTGTAACTATTCCACAAGGCAGAATTTTATGAATTTTTAGGTAATCCCTAAGATCCTTGAATTCATCGAATGCTGTGTTTGTGGATCTGTCAGTAGAATTCATAAATACACATCCTATGGAGGACTTCTGTTCATCAAGACAACTTCTTTCCTTCTGTGTTGTCTCAAATACCTACAATTCTTGTGGCCATTCTCATCTCCAGGACTCTTCACCATTATTTTTGTTTTGAAGATGGGCTTAGTTTTCATTTTGGCTACTCAAATATTTCTCTCGATTTTGTTTCCTCCACTGTAAAAGTTCTATTGGACTTGTAGGAGCTTGATGTAAACAGACAAAAGAATTACCAAAGATTGTTTTCTCCTCATCCATTTTTATTCTGTGAATCTTCCACTTTCATGCAAACACCCTACTTTCAAGTAGCTTAGAAACACTGTATAGATGTGTTTGTAGTATGGAATTGTTTAAATATTTTGCAAAACGAATCAGTACAAAACTCTAAATATCTTTGACTCATTTCCTCCAAAATTCAGTCTCCTAAAGGTCTAAAGTGACACAAAAACATACACGTATGTATAATTCTCCTTTCGTATTATGATTCTGTATTTGAATATTTCATAAAGTACAAAATAAAACCTCTAGCACTCAGGATTACAAAACAGAAATAAAAGACTTTCTGAGCTTGAACAAACTATAAATATTTCCAAGATTCTGAAATGATTTGTAATAAAACTTAATTAAAAAATCCTGTCCTTTTATCTCATTGGTGCCCAGTTAAGTTCCAGTAATAATAATGTGAATTAAGCATTTACTATCTTATTGATGATTTAAGTATTTTAGAAATTAACATATGAAGCCTGCACCCTACTGTGTGAAATTTCCAAAATTAATTTCACCAACATAGTTTATAAGGATAAAATCAAAAGGCTAGGGAAAGCTTGAACAAATTAATATCACTGAGTATATCTGAGTAAAATGTGTTCCTTGTAGAACATTTTGTTTGTATTTTATGCAGGGACCACTTGATACAACATTCATACCAAGTCCAGGGAGACAGGACATTTGTTTTCAGTTAAAAATGCTCTTCATTGGCTACAGGTATGCGAACCTCTTCTTTGCTCTTTAGCTTTGCCCACCTTGCATTTTTTGTTACATTGACACATTCTCAGGTGTGAAAACTGAGGTACTGGAAAAGCTCTAAATATTCCTTTCATTGTCCTTAGCAAAAGGCAACAGAAAACCCTGTTAAGATGTACTTCTTTGTAATGTACATAACTGATTCAAACAGAGTAACTCATGTGACTGCAAAAAAAGACCCTATCCCACCAAAGTGGCATAAATTTCCTGCATTCACTGGCATAAAAAGAACCAACACCAGCTCATTTCTCTTAGTTCTGTGAAATACACTTACCAAATAAAGGATTGTCCACCTAAATCATATTTTTGTCATATACCTGATATCGACATTCTGACTTTGGTCTCCAAAGTTTATATATCCTTTTTAGAAAGGCAGATGGAATGGGTCAACTAAAAAAGATAGCATTTCCATTTTGAGCCCTGGTTCTACATATTATGCGACCCAATATTGGATGCAGAACTGAACAAACCTCTGTGTGGTATTTTTAAAGTGATGATAATCTTATTAGTTGTTCAATACTTAAAATGGTGTCAAGCAATAACTGCAACAATGAACAAAAAAAATATTTTTTTTTAACACTTGATTCCAATTTTGGTATTAAGATTCTCTAAAATATAACAAGTGCAAATGATATAATTGCTTGATACTAAGAATTATCTACTTCAGCATTAGCTGTGAGGAAAACTGAAAGACATTGTCTGGGTTGCATAAAATTCAGAAACAAGCCCCTGGCATCTTAAACATGGAGAATATTTATTATGATTGTCATCTAGAAGGCAGACAGGATTAGTATTAAAGAACTTCCATTTCTGTATCAAGTACACTGCTGAACTAATTTTAAATTCACTGTCTTTGTTACACTATAGTAAGTGCATTGATGCCTTTCCATAGCTTTACTCTTCTCAACCACTAGCTATGTGAAACTGTAGGAACAAAGTGCATTAAGGTAGATTATAAAACAAAGAATCAAACTGTAAAATGAAATACAAAATGACATCTGCCTTTACAGTAAACACTCTTCATGCTTCTTGGAGTTTGTATTAGTCAGGGATGTTGTAGCACAACCAAGAAAACATAAGAAAGCAGATTCTTAGAGAAATAACTGTTACAGGATGGGTTTCTGAGCTTTACTAGAATATCATTAAGATCTATATACTTCTCTTAATGGTAATTCAATTTTGTTCTGTTAGAAATAAATCTTAATTATGGCACTTACGTGGTACTTGCATAGCACTTAGGAAGACCCTACTTAAAAAGAACTATCACAGACCTATTCTGTAATAAGAGAAAGAGAATGCAAAAAGTAAACAAAAATCTGTTATAAATTTGCTGCATACAGAATAAACACTAAATCTTTTATTCTTACTGTTTGAACTGAAAGAAACAAAATGAGATTCCATCCACTGTGTCAATAAAATTGCCCAGATACCAATATAAATCCCTAAAGAAAGCATCATTATTCAATGAAAATGTACAATTTAACTTTTTTTAACCCATCAGAAATGTCTGTGCTTTCCTACCTTGTTTTATATGCATGAGCCATAAAAAAAAAAAAAAAAAAGCATCTTATATTTAAGAATGTAATAAAACTATTTTAATGAACATATTTTTTTTTCTGATACATTACTATGCAGTGGTAATTCAGTGAAAGAGAATACTAGTGTCTCCCCCACCCCCCATTCCCGTGACTCCATCTTTTTCTGTAAAATCATACAAAATGCATGTTTTGCATGGGGAGATGAGTTGCCTGGCAACAACATCAGTGTCAATTTCTCTTCAGTGTGTAGTTGTGTCCATGTCTAGAATGCTATTTATCTTCATTAGAACTAAGTAATTTAGGTTGTCAAGTCTCTGGTGACCACTAGGTATCTGATAATTATGTATTTCATGCCTGACCAGATGCACTTAAAAGCAAAATAAAAACAGTATAAACTCTCTATCCTATATTTCCAGATTATGGAATTATTAATGCTAGAATGTTACCTTCATCTTCTTTGTTCTGTATTCTGCCTGGTATTCATTAAGTAAACTGCCAATGGAAAGTAAAGATAAAGTCTTAATTGCCAACATTCCTTTTAACAGTGGTATTATTCTAACTACGATTGCCTTAGCATAACTGTGTCTCTTGCATTTGAGTTAAAAATTCTCAAGATACCTTTTTTTAGTGAATCACCCAGTAAGCCTGACAAGATGATTTAAGTCGGTAAAAGATGCACTGGATCACTATATACACAATTTCACTTTATTTGAAATAAACAACTAAACAAACAAATATTCTCAAACCCAAACAACAGCAAGAACCCCTCTACATAGCCCTCTATGTCTGTGTATTTCTATATAGAGATATATGTATATATACATATATCTCTCTAAACATATGTGTATGCACATATGTATCTGCATATGTCTATAAACCCCCCTGACATTTCTGCCCCAGAACTGTGATGAAGTTACAATTTCAGCAGAAACTGCAGAAATTATGAACTTTGTGTCATGTGCCAGTCACTGATGAGAGCAACGTTTCGCTTATATTCTCAGGAACAGAATTAAGGCTCAAAATGGAGTTAATTGCCAAGTGACTTTATTTGCCCAACAACAAGTTTGCAAAGCAAAGAGAGAAAGAGGTAGGAAGGAAAGGGAGGAAAGAAAGAAAGAAAAGGGTTAGTTGCTACCACCACAGATCTGTGGCATCCTGTCAGTCCAATTTGTTTCCAAGTCTGGTGGGAGAATGTTCCATCTGATGGTGGTTGTTTCTGCTTTTTATTGGGTTATCTTATTGAATATTCATTCTTCTTCAAAGAACTACTTAACATATTCCAGGAGCTATTTTACTTAACCACACCTACCACCTCTCAGTGGTACACATGCCCAATACCATCTCTAAGGGTTCTTAGGTGGTCTTCAGGGGCTCTCCAGACCTCTCGGTCTTCCAAGCCATGAAGCCATGAATCTGGGTGCATGCACAGGGGTTAGGTTACAGTTCTCAGAATCAGCTTCATATCCAAGTTCATAGGAAAACAGGAACTTCTAGCATTGTGGTCCTACTGTCGCTCAGTTTGAAGTTAGATGTTCACCCACATTGGGGCAGTAATGTTGTGACAAATAACCGACAGTCTCTGACACCACCCTGTGGCTTGACATTGTCTCAGGGATAACTCTTCGTGGCATGGGTGATAGAGATCGAGAGAAAGAGATAGAAATAGCTAACAACATCCAGTTAACACCAGCTAATTAATAATAACTTCTATTAACCGTAATTATTAACTTAACAAAACCAATACATTCCCCAGAATGAGTTTCAAGATTTGTCTCTAGATCAGGGGAATTAGATGAAGAGAGTGATTGTCAGCATGTACATTCACAAGGTGTACACTGACATGGACAAAAGACAAGTATTAGAAGAACAAATACAGCAACAGTCAATAAAATCAAGGCTGCATAACTGTGGTGGGTTTACCCTGGCATGGCACCAGGTGCCCACCAAGCCCTTCTATAACTCCCCCCCAACCTCCATCAGCACGGCACGTAGGCAGAGAATAAGTCAAAAAGAGAAGAGCTGTGGGTTATGATATATAAAGATGTTATTCTCTACTTCCCATCTGCAGGCGATGTCAGGCTGATTCCAGGAAGCAGGGCTCCAGAACACGTAGTAGTTTCTCGAAGGACAAAGCCGAATGGCACACCTCCCATCCTCTTCCTGCCCTCTCCCTTTATAGTTGAGCTGATATCATATGGTATGGAATATCCCACTGGTCAGCTCAAGTCGGCTGTATCTCCTCCCATGTCTTTCCCCCCCATCCTCTGGTGCCGTGTGAGCACTGGCAGTCATAACACGGGCGTGTTATCAACACCCTCCAGCTCCCAGTGCTGCAGCATGAGGGCTGGATGGGGAAAAGCAGCTCAGCCAGACCCACTACAATAACAAATTGGCAGAAGCATACACACACGATCCATTATTTTCCTGAGCTTTAAGGTGAGACGAAGCTGGGCGATTATGACCTTCATGGTAACTGGTGGCCATATGGTCTTTGCTCGTTGGGGTCGGGGTCAGGATCTGCCTAACAGCAAGAAAATAAATTTCCACAGTGCTATCCCAGGGCGCATGAATGTTTTGGGTTCATTGCAGCAATCTGTGGATCCATAATGAATAAAGGCATAATTGAAGGAAAGAAGGGGATAGTCAGGGAGAAAGTTTACACTATCTCAATGATTAAGCACTTGGTCAGAGTTATGAATCTGATGTGTTTTATGCCGTCAGATGAAGTTCTAGTAATCACTTGCATGGTGCTTATGACACTTTGGATTAGATGTATCAAGCATGGGGTAACACAAGGCAAAAACATCAAAGTGGCTAATGTATATAACAGATAAAATAAAAGCTATTTTACCCATGGTGCTCCTGGTAACCAAGACCATAAATCACCATTCCAGCCATTCCATGTTTGAATGAGGAAGTGGGCTAGTTTCCTAATAACTGTGGTCAGTTGAAGAACCACCTCACCTACATCATTTTCCAAACAATTAGAGATATTTAGTTTCCCACATACTCCTCCCTCTTTGACCAGCATATAATCCGAAACCATGCAGTGTTGAAGGATTGTGGTGTGCATCTGTTGATATTGTTGAATTAAAAGGTCTATAGCATTAGTAGTTTTATTGGTAATAATTTCCAAGATTGTTTGAAGTCAAATTATTCGGTTTGGATTATAAATTGGTTCCCTTGCCCCTGATATTGGTTAATTGGGATTCCAAGCCCATAATGCTCAGTTACTCTTTTGGAAGGCCACTCATTTTCTCCCCACCTTTGTGGGATCACTTGTTGCGGGCAACACTTTTGTCCCCTAGATTATCATATAGTCTTATTCCCAACTGAGGACCACCTGCCTCTGGTAGAAGGAAAAATAGAGGTTGGATAACCCCCACATAATAAATCTCTGACCAGTTTGCTGGTAGTTGCTTGTAGGCAGTATGTCCACAAATCCAATAATGACCTTTTTTGGCTTTGGCACTATTAGCTGTGACTTTTTGGAGCTGGAAATAAGTTGTGTTACCATTCCCTAAAGGGACAAAAAAGTAGTTTGCATTGCTGTTTGTCTTGTAGGTACAATACTTGGTGCCAATGTTGTTTTTCCACTCACAAGTTTGATTGAAAATATGGTTTTCAAACCATCAGAGAATCAAGGTTTCATTTCTGCTTGACCAAAATCCCATAAACCCTCTGTTGTGTCCAGTTTCATCAAGCCACATCCATATGTAAACACCCTGATTTTCATTAATTGTTTTAACAAACTTATATGTGTGTCCATTGACACCTGCTTTTCCCCACATTGTCCCCTCCTTCTTGAGTGCTATTTAAGCAATGTCTACCCACAGCAGGAAATGAAATTGGCCATGTTTCATCATCATTCCAGGTCGTGTTACCAGTTTCAGTATAATTGCTTACGCTTTGTGCTGGAGTGAGGGGTATAGAAGTCCATGGCCAGCTTGATGACCCTAGAGATCCTGCACAAACCCAACAGTGGTTCAAATTAAAGGTTTGACTCACAGTTCTTGCTAGCAAAATAAATTCATTATCCCCAAAGGGATCATACTGGGTGTGTGTGGGGGGGGGAATTATACCCTCTTCACTCTTATAAATAAGTCTCCGAAATAATATAGTCAAAAATAACACACATCCTGAGCAAATTATATTAAAATTCACATCTGCTTCACTTCTTCTGTGGGTGCGTCTGTGTTGTTTGCCTCATCCTGGAAGAGAAACCAGAGACAAATTCGCTTCTCAGGTTAAAAGGAGAGAACAATCCATTTAGTGTGAACCTTGTGAGTTTTTCTCCAGACTTCTTTTGTCTTCCAAGCATATTTATTGAGGGATTCAGAGAGCATGAGAGGAACAGCTCCAGGAGTTGTCATTTTTACCAGTACTGGTTGTTCACGAGGAAAGGGTGGTTCTCCAGTAGCACTGAAAGGCTGAGGTTTTGGGGTTAAAGTTGGGGATTTAGGACAAAAGGCATTCAGACAGGGGCATCCATTTATCCCCTAGTAATCACTGACCCAAGTAACTGCATCCCAAAGGTGTTCTATCCAATGCAGCTTGTGAGGTTTCAGAAATTGTTTTAAAAGCCCATTGGATTGTTCCACTATCCCATTAGCTTGAGGATAATATGGGGTGTGGAATACCCGCTTGATTCCCTTTTTCCTTTCCTATTCCTACATTTTGGCAGTAGTAAAATGGCTACCATTGTCTGTTTGAATAGATTGGGTTTTGGGAGGGAGAACATCACTTCTCAGCATCCTTAAAGTCTCTGGAGTAAAAACCAATTGGGCAGATGGGACCTTCTGGCCCCTTCTGCCAGAAATTAATTGACAACCCTGAGCATGCAAACCCCCATTCAATATGGACAGGGTCAGTGGGGTGGATAGGGCCCAAAGCCTGTTGGGTGCTTGCTTGAAACATGCTTCTGATGAAAGAGATGTTGTATAAAAATACCAATGCTAAATGCTGCCACATATATGTGGAAATGAGTTATTTTCTTTACCTTTTCCAAAGTGTAATGTCAAGTATCCTCATCCTACATTTGCTAATTCTTTAAGAATGTTATGTTGAAGCAGATGGGAATTCAATAGATAACAATAATCTGTTTGGAAGGGGGATAACAATTAAAATAAACTAAGGCTAGGACTTCAGAAATAATAAGAAAATCTGCAAAAAAACTCAGAGACAGTTTAGGATACTAAGTATGCATACCCCAGCTCCATATTATGACATATTAATGTAGGTGTCTATATGTGATGTGAAATAATGGAGTTCAGCACCCCAAAGGGAGTAATGAAAGAAAGTAGCAAGATTTTGGTTTCTTCAGGGATCTAGTAGGCAGGATCTCATGGGAGGCAGATCTAAATAGCAAAGGAGGGCAGGAAAGCTATCAGGTCTTTCAGGACAGCATCTTTCAAGTGCAAGAAAAGTCTATCCTGAAACTCAGGAAAACAAGTAGATAGATCAGGAGACTGACTTGACTCAGCAGGGAGCTCATATCAGAGCTTGAGTTGGATCCTGATGCTGTGATCCTCTGTGAGATAGATGTCTAAACCTCCATGATACTCAGTGAAAATCCATAGCTCAAATTATTTATTTAAAACTAGACATCCATGGACCTTTGAGTTGCCCTAATTTATGTAGTATATCTATATAGGACTAGCAGAACTTAGAGGAAACCCATGCTTCTCTGGTGTGGCAGCTTGTGGCTAGGCAGGATACAACTGTGCATTTTGAATGCTACAGTCTATTTGTGGGCAAAGGAATTGAATACCTATTCAATACAGCAAATAAAGACAGAAGACCAGCTCGGTTTATCTTGAAACACATGCTAAGGTTGGGATTACATATTCAAGCACAGTTGTTTGAGGTTCTTTGAAATGTCCTAGTATTACACTTGGTGTACAATAGATAAACTTAATGGCCCTTTGTCAACTCTAATACCATTATTTTGAAACATCACTAGATGCCTATGTTTAGTCAATTGACTTGTAGCTTCTCAGGAGAATCATTGCATTGGTTCTACTGACTGGATGTGTTAACTATAAGAACTTAGACACTTCTTATATATAGATTTCTACATGCAAATATCTCAGCTTTGAACTGAATCATTGAATCCAATCCAAGCATCCCTGTATCTTTTAATAACAAAGAAAATTCTGACTTTGGAAAGGAAGGACTATGCTTATAATGTAACTGTGGTAACATAGAATTGTGTGCAATAATGCAGTAATGGAAAAGCTAAATTTATTTGTAAAAGCTGCAGACTATATAAAAGGTAGATGGTGATATATTCATATTACACAATTAAAAGGCAATTTCATGGCAAATCAGGAAAAGACTGTTGACATCTAATTAATTATATTAAACATTATTGGTGATGTAAATGTACTGTAATTGGTGATGTAGATTTACTGTAAGACAGTAAATTATAAAATTACTTCTAATTTCATAGTAAATATCAAGAAAGTAATTCTAGTTGATTCAGCAAAAACAAGAGGCCATATCTATACTCTAGTGTGGAATATACCTGATTGCAGGAAGATGATAAGAAGGTTATTTAAACCCTAGGTTACAATATGATCAAATATTTTGAGAGTGAAACTAGATAAAATATAAAGATATAAGATTTTATAAAAAGTATAAATAATTGATGCATCAGTTAACCAAGTCTTTGGACAATTCTTAAACACCTGTAAATTTTAAAGCAATGCATCTATAATTTCCCACAACAATACACTCTTATTCAGATTAGAATTAAATAAATGAAGTACATTGCTCTGGTATTGAGGTATGTAAAGATGTTTATAATTTATCCCTTCTGTGTTTATAATTCATAAATCAGTAAATCTTAATTTTTTGGAGACTGGCTACAAATTAGTAAACAAATCCATAATTTTCTATTTCCTGGAGACTAGAAAAATAATATGTTTCTGTTACTCTTTTCCACCTGCTTCCTTACTTCTCTGTTTTATTTATTTGCATAAGATATTTCCCTTAAACAGTTAACCAATTTTGTTCTTGATAACAATTCAAAGGCATGGTCCTGGTCAAGGACCAGGAAGTTTACAGTATTCATAACTTTGTTAGGTCTGTATGAGTGGTCAAAGGTGCTGAATTCATCAGCCAGGAGCACTGTTCTGTTTTCTAGACATCACCAAGCTCATGCTAGTCTTTAGTTTTATTTGTAAAAAGCTAATACCCTTGTATTTACACAGTGTGTTCAGAATCAATAAGAATTTTTTCACACATAACATATGAACTTTACTTTTTGTATTGCTCTCTACTAAACATAGATAGATAGGTAGGTAAATAAGGAGAGAGAGAGAGAGAGAGAGAGATATTGCCACTTTTTGAGGCAATCATATCATGTTTTCCTTCCTTTCCATGGGATGATAAATATCATTCAGAGATTCCTTATACCAGACTAAATCTGTTATAACATGTAATAGCCCCATGACTTCTGTTCATGTATCTTGAACTTTTCCTGTCCTTGCATAAGGCATTATATAAAGAAGATGGTACTCTTTATGTCAGCTCTCAAACCTTACTGTCATCCATCCTCAGTTAAACTTTTGTCCCCAAACATATGATTAATATTATTGTTACTGTTCTTACGCAAATCAGCAAATACACAGCAAAGACTCATGATGTGGAGCTGTGTAAGCAGCACTGTTACAAAATTTTGTAACATTTTTTGCACTGGAATTTCAATTTAATTTCTGCTGTTTTGAAATAGCACCTTAACATAGCTTGCTTTCTGAGAAGATATCTTACTAATAAAAATCTATCATACAATGGTGTCAGTAAGCACTGCACTGTATATTTTGGTATATCATAATCCTTCAAGAAATCCCATTATGTCATTTTTAAAATAACATGAGCAGCTTTATTCTCACCTTCAGGTTTTTTGTTATGCATCAAAGTTCTGGGTTTGTTCATTTCTTACCACATTATATTAGTTGTCTAAAAATAGTTTGGCAAAACTGAACTGTTAATGTGACCTTGCTTTCCTAACTTGACAAATATGCACCTGTCCATATGAATTTGAATATTTCCCATTTGAAGTCTTTTGTTTGTTTTTTTTTTTTGTTCAATAACAATAGTAATAATAAAAAATAATAATCTTACAGTGTTAGAGTACCACATAGATTTTCCTGAATCATTTCTCCTGAGAGTAGGTAATACTGCTGTCACAGTAATCATTTAGACATCTATTCTGACAGTTTTATAGGAGGATAAAAGTCTTCATCACCTCTTTTTGGTCTTCAGTTTTATGCATTCTAATTCTAGAATATATGTTGGGGTTTTTTTCTATTTAGAACATACAGGCACATATAACCTCTTAGTTTTGTCCTGTATTATTGACTACTGTAGACTGGCTAGACAGAAAAATTTTGCACTGATGAAGCAGAATGAATAGGGCTGTAAGTCTGAGTATGGAGAATAGTTTGTGACACAGGCAATGGAAAGCGGTATGATTCGGTCCTTTCAGGTTCTATGTAAGTGACCTAGCACAGGCTGGAATAATACTCCAAAAATTCTGGATATGTGAAAAATGTGTAAGCAATATATCTAATGTTAATTTTCCTTATTGGATCTTTAAGACTGATAAGTCTTCAGAAAATCAGATTAACTCAGCTTTCCATGAGTGAAATGGAAGGTAATAATGCCTTCATTTAATTTTTAGGAGCCTGTGAATAAAATACAGAGGTAGATACCTGCTTCCAAAGTACTGATGCATGTAAAATATCTCCACCTTGTTGCATGTGTTGTCCTTAGTGCAACTGCTATTAGTACAACAGCTGTTTTCTGCCCCAGCTCAGCATGAGTTAGGGGAAAGTGGGAACCAATTTTGTAGTGATTGACTCACTTTTTCCATCAAATATTCACAGCAGCAAGATTCAAGTTGCCTTATATGGCTTTGCTTCCAGTTTTATATAGTCCAGGGATTTCTAGCACTGTTTAATTAAGGCAGCTATAAATTATTTTTAGAATTAAAAACTCTTACTTTAATATCCATATTTTATTCAGTAATTTTTCTTCTTTTGAATTTTTATCAAATACTACTTTAAAACTGCCATGATTGCTTTTATAATCTACAGAGAATGTATTATATTTTACTTTTATTTTAGTAAAAAATACACACACATCTATGTATCAGGCAACATATAAATGTGATTGCACATAATCTAGGTTATGCATGTGTTAACAAGAGGTAACTGTTTCCATCATGACTACTAAGCATGTAAAGCATAGACTTCATTTAGACATTGAATTACCATCATAATTCTTTACAAATATATTGCAGAGTGATTAAAGCCTAGTGCAAAAGAATAAATACAGAAACTTAGCATGACTGACATCACTTGTCTCAGGTATGGAAGAACTCTATTTAAAATTATAGTTCCTTTCAAGGGGAAAAATATATACAATTACTTTCTTTATAGAGGTTTTAAGGTTGCCATGCTCTGAATAAAGCAGAAAGACCACTGTACTCTTCAAATGCTAAAAGTTCAGTTATACATCTAAATATTGCATTAGTGTTTGCATTATGCCATAATCTTTTAGCATTTTTCATTAAATACAAAGGTATCCTTCACTATCAGACCGGTTCAAAGGTTAGTCACTTAGAAGAAAGGAAAGTACAAGTTTGTTCCAGATCTCTATAAGACAGAACAGGAAAAAAACAATATATCTATTTTGAGTGGCCTTCTTACAACATGATCAAGAATAATTCAGACCTAAGTGAGGTCTTGTCAGACTTTGTGCTGGTGTACATCTCTTCTGCAGAAGTACTTTGCTCCTTATACTTGTATCATGGCTGTAAACTTTTATCTCCTCTGTGAGCCATCTTTACAAGAGGTTATAGAATTCAGATGATCAAAAGATCCTTCTCAACTTCCACAAGAGTTTTCGAGTTTCCTCAGCTTTTCTGTGTTGCCATTTTGATCAATGAGCAAACAGGAACATAAAATATGCTCTTTCATTACCTAACTTCTCTACTATTATTTGCTTTGTTCATTACGTAGTACACAGCACTTTAGAAGAATTTAGAAGGATGAAATCTTAACTGTTCTTAAAAATGTAACATGATTTATACATTTAAATATTCACCTGAGTATGGAAAACTTCAGTCAAGCTTTGTAAATAAATTTTCTATTCGACTCCAGAAAACTGCATAATACTGCCTCCTTTATATATTAGCATATATTGTCCAGATGCCACATTTTATATCAAGATTATTTTTTCCAAAACTCATTTCTGTTTTAAATTTTCAGTTACGCTAAATAATTAAGTTACTAAAATGTCAGTAAGAGTTAAAAACCATACATTTCAGGACAAATGTTTTTAATTCTAACTTTTTGTTATTTTGTTTTAATATTGCATTGAGAAATTTTTTTCATGTTTCCCAATGTTTAACACTTTTTAATATTGGTTTTCCCCATACCACTTAATTTACAGCAGTATTGCTAAATTATTCCTCATGTATAATCATCTTATTTCAAAACCAAACAATTCTAAACCCGGGTTCTCTTATATTGAAGTATATAGACTTTAAGTAAGCTTCTTCTCATCTTTTTAATGTTACACTGAATAAACAGAAGAAGGATTTTATGTTTTCCTAGAACCAATATCATCTAGAGCATATATGGATTTCATTAAAGGTCAACGTACAAATAAAAAAATAAAGAAGAAAAAAAAATTGTAAATAAAGTTGTGAGTATTATAAATATATTTGGTTAAAAACAGATTCAAGAACTGGTGTTGACCTTGACAATTATTTAAAGCAGGTGGCTTTCTACATGCTTAGACACTGCTGTGAGCTCAGTGGTTTTACAGTCAGTAGACAGTGAACATACACTCAATCCAGATTTGGGATGGTATTTGCAGCACCTGAAAAACTAGTATGGTAGAACTAATGCTATTTTTCTCTATGTAATGTATGGATTTGCTTTATTCTAGTGATTCATCTCCTCTTTCGTGGCTAGGGAGAATTATTATGCTGATCTGGCAGTAGAGCACTGTTACCAAATGCTGAACATATTTTATTATTGTTACTCAGTTAGAAATCACAGAATCCTTTCGGTTAGAGGAGATCTTTAAGACCATCAACTGTTAACCCAGCACTGCCAGGTCACCACTAAGTTATGTCTCTCAGCACCACATATATATGTGTTTTAAATACCTCCAGGGATAGTGACTCCACCACTTCCCCAGGCAGCCTGTTCCAGCGCTTGACAACCTTTCTGGTTAAGAAATTTTTCCTAATATTCAACCTAAACTTCCCCTGTAAAAACTTGAGGCCACTTCCTCTTGTCTTATCATTTTCTAATTGGGAGAACAGACCATCCCTCACCTTGCTACAACTTTCTTTCAGTTAGGTGTAGAGTACAATAAGTTTCTCCTCTGAGACTTGTTTTCTCCACACTAAACAACCTCAGTTCCCTTAGCTGCTCCATGTAATACTTACATGCTAGACCCTTTACCAGCTTTGTTGACCTTCTTTCAATGCTGTTCAGAACCTCTATGTCCTTCTTGTAGTGAGAGTCCCAAAACTGAACACACTATTCAAGATGAGGCCTCACCAGTGCCAAGTACAGAGGTACACTTCCTTACACCTTCTGAACACACTATTTCTGATACAAGCCAGGAGACTATTGGCCTTCTTGGCCACCTGGGCACACTGCTGGCTCATATTCAGCTGGCTGTTGACCAACACTCCCAGGTCCTTTTCCTCCAGGCAGTTATTATTCGCTTCTCCCCCAGACTGTAGCATTACCTGGAGTTGTTGTGACCCAAGTACAGGACCCTGCACTTGGACTGTTTAAAGCTCATACACTTGGCCTCAGTTATCCAGCCTGCCCAGATTCCTCTGTAAAACCTCCCTACCTTCAAGCAGATCAACACAGCCACCTATCTTAGTGTCATCTACAAAATTACTGAGGGTGCCCTCAATTCCCTCATCCAAAACACTGATAAAGACATTAAAGACAACAGGTCCCAAAATAGAGCCTTGGGGAACACCACTTGTGACCAGCACCAGATGAATTTAACTCAAATCATCACCACCACTTTTTGGCCTTGCCCATCCAACTAGGTTTTTATCCAGCAAAGCTTATGCCAATTTCTCCAGGAGAATGCAGTGGGAAATAGTCTCAAAAGCTTTATTGAATTCTAGGTAGACAAAATCCACAGTCTTTCTCTCATCTACTAAGTGAGTCAGCTATCTGCTCCAAACCTTCCCTGGCACTGAGCTGCGACTGACAGGCCTGTAGTTCCCCAGATCCTCCTTCTGGGCCTTCTTGTAGGTGGTGTCACATTTACTAACCTCCAGTCATCTGGAAGCTCCCCAATTACCTGTGACAGCTGATAAATGATGGAAAAAGGCTTGGTGAGCACTTGCTTATCTTAGATAAGCAATTGATGGCTTCTATTAACAACGTCAAAATTGTGGAAGGATTACCTAAATGGATTTTTAGTGCATCTCTCATTACTGTAGTTTTTTGTTCATGGATTATTTGTAAAGATCAGAGTATTCTTCCAAATTCTTAAATTGAAAACTTTAAAAATGTAACAGCAGTTAAGCAGTTTACACAGTAGCTATTGTACCTAGGAAGATTATAATTCAAATTCCTGGTTATGTGAACAGAAGGTGAAATTTTATTTCTAGTAACTTTGTATTGTTATAAATAATAGGAAACCATTGCTTAACATTAAAATCAATATTCTTTAGAAGTTCCTTCATATCGCCTGTGAAAAGGTCAAGTACAGGCTTTAGCAAACTCAGAGTTTTTATAGTATGAAAAACATTAGACTGAGTCTGGGGTTTTCATTGCTATGACTTCTGCCAGATTTAAAAACATATTGAGGATACAAATGGATCAATAAAGAGAGAGTATTCAATTTCAAATGGGATTATAGAAGGTTAGTAAGTTATATAATCAATCTTTACTATTCATATTAATCAGTTTGCAACATTTCAAACAACATACTTTGCATAAGAAAACTTCAGTAGTTAATATTCATGTATTTGCTGGCATAATTTTAAAGGGAAATACGTAATATTAACAAAATTGCAAATAATTCTTTTTCTTTATGTCTTCAAAATTTTTCAGAATCTTAGGCAATATTTATGAACCAAGGGGTTTACATGATTATTGACTGTAAGACTGCTGAATATACTATATTCATTGACTGGAGTAACATGTTTCTTTTGTAAGAATACTAAATTGTATATATTAATATTTGTGTACATTAGAATTAGAATTAGAGTATGTGATAAAATAGTATACGTGGCCAAAATATTCACTTATTAGAGTTATTTGGTCTATTCCTCCACCTCAAAAAATAGCAAATGAAGATCAAACTTTTGAAAAACTCCAGTTGTATGGGTACACTTACATTCATACTTCCCACTGTGATTATGAGGTCTAATCCATGACACACTGGGTACAATTTCCGTGAATGAATGGAGTCATCTGACAACACCTTAAATGCCTTGCCTGGTCTGATCTCCATTGGTTACTGCAGAAGAACAAAAATCTTCCATGGATGTCATATGTGCCAGCTTAACATGAATATCTTTGGTAATTTAAGGTCCTTAAACCAGTATCTAAAATATACATATTAAACTCCTTCAGTCTCTTCTTAAATAAATATAGAAACATCATTCATGACATTTTTCAGTTAAGGAATTCAGAAAAAAAAAATCTAAAACTACATTTACTTGCAGGATTTATGATTATTTCTAACTCTGAGTTCACATGCATGCATTGACTACCATTCTTACTCTGCAATGAGTAAGCCGTACCCATGGCACCCTACTTTTTACACTTCAGTTGTCATAGAGAGAGAATTTGGATATACTCCCCACATTAATGGAAGTCCGATGGATAGGACAAGGATTGTGGGAAACAACAGGAAGGATCAGGGTGCATAATTATTTTTTTCCTTCTCCCGTACCTAACAATGAGATAATGTGGCTGTTCCATTGAGCTACCATGTAAGTGGTAGCTGTCTTGGTGCTTAAATACAAAAAAAGCACAGAACACCCTGGACTCTCCTTAAGCAAAGACATGAAATTGGGTCATGTCAACAAAAGAAATCATTGTATAGTAACTTTAGATATGAATTTTGAAATCCCTTACTCAGGGATGATTTTACAATTACTAATAGAAATTGACATTCTATCTAGCTCTGCAGTTACCTCCTTATATAAATGTCTCAGTGATTTTGCTTTTGTTTTGCTACTGTTCATTGTGTTGCTTTTACATTGTTATAAGATAAAGAAATTTTATTTTTTGTTCTTTCAAACAGAGTAATTAAAAGAATTGTTTTAAGACTGTTTTGTGAAATCAATGACGGGAATGGTTTTCCTGTAAAATGGGTTTGGGGAACAGTGTACAAGGAAGTATTGTAAAAAAAGAAATAATGGAATCTGGTGGAAGATAACCAAATCAAGATATGTCTTCTGTAAAATGTGTTTTGTTTCATTAGTTCATGGACTTAATATGGTATTGTCTAAAGTTCTTTTCTGTTGGAAAGAAAAAACAGAATGCTAACATAATTTGAGGTAGTATTGGTTAAAAAATAGTGCCAACAAACAGTGAAGCAAATTTCGAGCAGAAGTGTTGGATGCAGAAAGGGGATTCAAAGTCTGAGTGAGATAAGGTAAAGAAGAGGTTCATTAAGTGAGCATATGGTTGGCACATGTGAAGGGAAAAAAGCACAAAGGAACTGTAGACAAAAATTGGCTTTTTTAAAACCTTTCTGGTGAGAACAAAGGTCTTCAACAGGAAATTGTAAAGTCTGACCCTTTGGCACCCAGTAGGTGTTATCTAGTTAATGGGATGCAGGAAAATTCTTTTAGAAATAGAGAAAAATGGTGCTGCTTTGGTTTTTCAGAGAAGTTAGCCAATGATGAATGTCAGTGTTTGCATTACAGATAGAAACATGACAAGGCTGTATGACTGTATGCTATTAGAACAGAGAAAGCAATAATAAAATGTGAAGAGGCTGCAAAAGAGAAGCAATAACAGGGGGAAAAAAAGAAAAGGTACCTGATTGTTCAAAAAGAGACAGCTGCAATTGGCACTTCAGATGCAAGAAAGAATTGGCTCCTTGTTAAGCATCATTGTCAGAAGTGGAAGTCAAAATGGTAGATGAGTAATCTGAAATTCAGTAAATAAGTCTGTAAAATTATGTTAAAGGTGAAAGCATCTGCTTCATCAAGGTCATCCAATAATCAAGGAAATTTCACTGCAAAAGGGAATTGTAGGGAAATAGGGCAGTGATAAACAAGAACACAGGGAGACATAAACCTATTAGACAACAAATAACAACAGAGACAGTGGGAAAGACCAAAAGCCTCCAGTCACTAATTGATAGACCATTATGAAACCCCAGACACAGCTTTAGAGAAGACCATTTAGACTGCAGCTGGTAAGAAATGAAAAGTAAGATGAACATGAGGATTTGGGATCTTCAACAGGGTCTGTGAGTCTCTGCAAACTTTATTAAGGAATATTTCAGGGAAGGGGATCAGGGAGGAACAAATACAGTAAAAGACAGACAGGAATACAAAAGGTGTCAGTTGCATGTAAAACATTGCAAGTCAGTACACTTCTCTAACCCAGCCCTGCATCTGATCATCTGTCATATCTTCCTGTTAAATCCTTTAACTCTTTCCACGTAATTTCACCTTCTGTCCTGTGAGTGCAAGTCCTGTAAAGACTAAGTGCCAGTGAGTATAGTGAGTGAGTGTAGTTGGTGTTAGCAAATAGAGTCTGACCAAGGTGTAGGCTCTTCAGTGGTGTCAACTACTGGAGCTAATAAGGGTGTCAGTGCCAGCAATCAGAGTTGGTGAGGGTCTTGACTAACAGCCACAGGGGAGAGAACCATCTGTGTCCCAAAATCCAGCAGCTATGAGTGACCAACATGACAGTGGTGGTGACAGAAGTGGGACTGTTGATCACAGCCCATGTGCCTGGTGCCAGTTGATGGTGGGGACAAGTATCTTGCCTTGTTTAAACCTCTGTGTGTTCATGGTGTCTTGCAAACTTAAAGCAGGACTACCTGGTGAGTAGTAGTTTGGAGGTCTGGGCAAAGGTATTCGATAGGCAGAGGGTTCATGTGAGGGTTTGAGAGCCCAAATGAGGGGTGCCAATGAAATGAGTCTGTGTATGCATGGTGTGGTGGCTAGTGAGCAGCAAGGTGGGCTAGCCAGTGAGTGGGAGACTCATGACCATGAACTGGACAAAAGGACCGAGGATCTGAATAGGAATGTTGGACAGACAGAGGAGAGGGGCCATGCTGTTACTTGAGGTATCCACAAATGTGTGTGTGCTTGTGAATCCAGGGAGTGGTGCATGCATGTGTGTTTTCCTTAGTGAGCCTCTGCCAGCTGAAAAGGAGGACCCTGTCTGCCTACACTTAATGTTTAGGTGATTCTTTGTAGGGTTATGAGTTGCTGCAGTTTGAAGGCAGTGCCTTTTCTGTATCTGTGGCTATCAGGTCTAGGGGGGGTGTGTGTGTGCATATGTGTGTGTGAAATGGGGTATGTGGGGAGAGGTGTGTGAGTGGTGCCTATAAAGTAACAGCTGTGTCTGTAGACCTGAGGCAGAGACACCCAAGCCTTGGTACGCACCATGCTGGTCATCCGCAGGCAGGCAGGAGGAATCCCCAGCCCTAAGTGCACAGGGGATGGTGGTCCCTTATAACATCTCTTAAAGCAGGCCTTCATTACAATGTCACAACTAAAGGAGTGTTAGATAGCTGAACTGCAAGCAAATGGAAATGATTTATTTCAGTCTGGCCATAGCAGATTAATTTAGGTAATTTAGTCAAAGAATTTCGTTTCATTACTATGTGCTCTTTCAAAAGTTTATTACCTGCAAAATTTTCCTTATGCTTGGGCTGACAATCTGCCCTATGTCATATGACTATAAGGCCTATTAGGGGTTTTTTTAATTGTTTTTTTCTCTACATTATACTGAAGGAACAACTAAAGGTATTTTTTAATTCAAAGAAAAAGGCAACAATATATTTTTTAACTGCAGTATCTCAGTTATATTTATATTTAATCAGTTATATCATTATATTTAATGCATATTTCACCATAGCATTGCTGTTCTGAAGTATTATTCATGTCTGTCTTTTTTTTTAAATGTATATATTTTTCTATGACTTGTTATCTTCCTCCCTTGGCAACTGTTTTTACTAGTTGGAAGATTTTCCAAAGTTGTTGTTATGTATTAGTTTTATAAGTCATATACAATAATTCAATGCCATATTGTAATTATGATCTCCACTAAGTTTTTTAGAAGTGGTTTATTAATAAATCCCTCAGGAAGTTGCAAATATACAAGCAATAGCTGTATGTTTGACAGTTCACTTGATGCGGTTGTTAATTAATCAATAAGGCACACTCTCATGTGTCTTAATTCCAATTAAAATGTTGGAATTACATGAGATGAATCTGATGGCAAAATAAATAAATATCTTTAGTAATCTCTGTTTGTATGGATAAATAAATCCACAGTACAACTGGTTGTGTGAGATTTGTTATCATCTCTGCATGTCCAGTAATCATTGAAACTTAAGAATTGCTTTTCTTCCATATGGAATATGAATACAGAATTTTAGAATTTTATTGTATAGAATTAAAATTAACAACATTTGCCTTTAAATAATTTGAGACTTAGTTATATTTCTCACAATGTGACAAAGTCATACAGAAATATAGTAATCTCTGAATTACCTGCACATATTTACTCTTAACATATGTAAATATTGTTTAGAAAATTATAGGGGGTTTTGAACAATTGTTTATAGTATAGACAAATATGTTTGTTCTATCAGCTTGGCTGAAATACTACAAGTGAATTTGACTGGGACTGGATGTACAACAATCTTTTTCTGTATCAACTACATTTGGAGAATGAATCTGGTTTGTATGTGAAGATTTTTGATGTTTTTGAAAAGTAGTAAACTCAATATGAAAATGTTAAATTTTCTTAATTTTGAAGATTATAGAGCTATATTCTGTTTTAAGTTTTAAAATTTGGACATTAGGGGACTATATAGTCTGTTAGCAAGCAGGTGTTCATTGTAGGCAGGCAATAATTTCTCTCCGTGAAGTAGCCTTCTCTGTGAAACAGTTTGAATACCAAATACTCTACCTCTCTGTTGACAAATGAGAGTCTATGTACCTAATATTCCCATTAGGATGTGCCTGGATTTAACTAATGAGAAGCATTAAGTGCAAGAGTTTGTCTAAAGAGGTGGTTAACCCCAGGATAAAAATTAGGCATTTACTTACCTGGAAGCAGAAGTCAGTCTCAAAAAAGTGAACAATATCTCTTAAAGTCCCTTCAGAGCACGTGTTGTGTAGGTGGTTTTCTTGAATTTTTGAGGCTAGTTCTGCTGATATCAAACAAGTATCATTTTGCTTGGAAACAACAGCAAAACAGTATGTGTTTTTATTTATTTGTGATCTAAATGCAATTTAACACATTTTAAATATTTAAACTAAATTAAAAATGAAACGCTATTCCAAATTTAAGAAAAGGGTGGATGTTTAGTTTATTAATAGATAAAGTAAAATACTTAACATCACAATACTAGTAGTGTCTCTAAATGTGTATATATATATATATACAAAATTTTTAATCTGAAGATTTGAACTCAAGTTGAAAACTTTCTTTGTATCTACAAAAGCATAATTGATATTTTCCACTCCCCTCCCTCTCTATATATATAACTGGTTGAAATAATTTTCTTAGTAATATTTCTAGAACTATATCCTGCTTTGGCTATTGGAAATCTGAGCAGAAAAGATAGTACTATACATGGACAGACAATGCATATAATCCCTGTTACCCTTTTACAGGTAATCAATAAACAAAATACTTTAAAGATTCAGAAAAATAAAATTTTCTTTCAAATTTTATCATGATCTGGACAATTCCTTTCCTAACATTTAAAGTAGAAATATTATTATTATTACTTAATTTGATAAAGTTCAGCAAGGATTAATTAACTGAAGTTTGTGGAGCATTTGTTTATTACAATGGTAAAGATCCTTACTGATGCAGAAGAAAGCACAAAGCTTATCGTAAAGATTGTGTTCCATAAAAAAAAAATAATAGATTTTTAAATGTATTGGTAGTGATGTAATAAAAGACATTGTTTTGCTGAAGTCAGAAACTTTAGTTCACTGTGAGGGAGACGTGTCTACACTTTCTTAGATAACTACTTAATTTCTTCAGGAAAAAACTGTCTCACATTCAGCTAACCACATTTTTCCTAATTGATATAAAACACACAGTGGTTTTTTTTCTTACTGAATCACTACAAAAATAAAACAGTCAGAGTTCAACCATCCCTGGGTTTAGAGCTTTGTGTGTTTGGTTTTACCAACTGATATTATTTAAAATTACTATTTTTTAGAAGTTTTGATCAGTTAACAGGGAGTTGAAAGAAAAAAAGGGAAATAGAAAACAGTATTTTTACTTCATTTTAGTATCTGGCAATAGAGCTCTGTACATTGCTCATCATAACATATTTCTTCATAAATAATACACTACTGATATTAAACTGAGTAATAGCAAAGGTAGCGAGTAGGAGGTATATCTTACCATGTATAAGTCAGTTTATTTTAAAGTTACTGCATTTAGTGTGTGGATTTTGCAATTTTCCAATCTGATAGGTCTATTATTTCTTTTTAATGTAGTTATGCTAATCTATGTGCCTTTGTATTCATCTCATTCTGAACTTAAATGATCTAGTTTTCTGACATCTCATAAGACAGTAACTTGTACATTGATTTAAGGTCTGATATTTCAGAGTATGTTTTGCCTGAGTCCTTCGCGTTTCATGACTGAACCAGTACGTGTTGACAATACTTGAATATCATTTGGAAGTTCCATGCTTTTAGAAGATGAAAAGAGTTCATAGACTCTCTAGGGACTGACCTGCAACAGAAAAGAGGGGGAAAGTAATTTTGATTGGAGCATATTTCTAGTAGTTTTCCCCATATTTATATTTTACAGAAGATGAATCTTCATTAGCATTTTAGTTTGGAGCAGTAATGCACTTCTGAAACAAACCTCCTGAACCTCCGCATTTATTGTGATTAGTTTTGACTGCAAAGGGTATATAAACAAAATTACTTTCAGATAAAGGTAACTAGAAAATCCACTCCATCTGAGCACCACACTCTTGTAGTGAAGACAGGAAACTCCAAAATAGTAACTGGGATTGTGTTACTTCAGTGCCTACCAAACACTCATACTAAAAGAAGGTTTTCAAACCTCTGAGAACTCTCACTGTATCTGAAATGCTTTATAAAAAGACAAAACTAATTTGTGCTTTAACATTTACTGTCAACCACCCGTCTTCAGGTTTTGCAGTTCATTCTGTTGTCTTCAACAGAGTTTTTTTTCTTGTCTTGGTACCATTTGCTGTCCTTAATTCCTTTACTTTGGCTGCTGTATCTTGTTAGTGAACCCCTTTCATTCTTTTTTTTCTGCATTTTTTTCATGTTGCTTCTTTCTTTGCCAACTTCTCTCTGTTGGGACCATCGAAAGTTTGTTTTGGTTTGGTTTTATGTGCAATTTCACATCAGTCCACGTGGGGGCTCATGACGTGGCCCAGCCTCATCTGGGCTCCATCCCCACAGACCTGTCCAGCCATCTCAGACACTGATTGCCATAACCAGGCCAGATCCTAAGAATCTCTATGCCTGGGCCTGGGGCTGCTCCAGTGCCCACCCAGCTGTCCTGTTCTTGGCTGGGGAAGTGGGTCTGGCTCTCTCTGCTGGAACCTGGTCTGCTGCACTCCATAGAGTCCCTCCACTGCTCCTGGCCCCCAGCCCAGAGGGAGATGCTGGCCTTTGTGGCGTTCTGGCACTGATTGTGTTTATTTCAGATGTTTGAACTAACTGTAGTGCCATATAAACATCCTCATTCAAGTGCATGTAATGTAGCTGTAGGGCCTTCATTGCCTTGACCTGATGATTCATTTGTCATCATCACACAGAATTGTGTTTTAAACCTTCAGGCACACAGTATCTGAACATGAGCCAGCAGTGTGCCCAGGTGGCCAAGAAGGCTAATGGCATCCTGTCCTGTATCAGAAACGGTGTGACCAGTAGGAGTAGGGAGGTGATCGTACTCTTATACTCAGCACTTGTGAGACCTCACCTTGAGTACTGTGTCCAGTTTTGGTCACCACAGCACGGGAGGGATATCAAGTGCTGGAGCGAGTGCAGAGGAGGGCAACAAAGCTGGTGAAAGGGCTGGAATGCATGTCCTATGAAGAGTGGCTGATGGAACTGGGTTTGTTTAGTCTAGAGAAGAGGAGGCTGAGGGAGACCTTATTGCCCTCTACAACTACCTAAAAGGAGGTTGTAGAGAGGCTGGTGTTGGTCTCTTCTCTCAAATTAGTAATGATAGGATGAGAGGGAATGGATTCAAGTTGCATCGGGGAGGTTTAGATTAGATATTAGGAGTAAATTCTTAACTGAGAGGGTGGTTAGGCACTGGAACAGGCTGCCCAGGGAGGTGGTGGAGTCACCATCCCCGGAGGTGTTTAAAGAACGATTAGATGTGGAGCTTGAGGATATGGTGTAGTGGTTAGAGAAATGCTAGGACAAAGGTTGGACTTGATGACCCTGGAGGTCCTTTCCAACTATAATGATTCTATGATTTTATGATTCTATGATCTTAATCCCTATTGTGCATAGCATTAAATAAGAAGATCACTGCATAATCATGAATGTTTGCATGGGTACGTATGCATTACCAGTTCCTGTAAGGGCACTGAAATGAGTGGAACATTGAGAAATTCTTACTAATAAATATTGGGAATTGCTGTAGACTGACATTTTTAATAAATGTCTATTATTTAAAACAGTTGAGAATAAGTATGTTTTAACAATTTTTCTTTTATTACAATTTTGCATCAAAGAAACAGATATTTTATTTTACAGATAAACCTGAGTAAAGAACTATGCTAACTATTGGGAGGCTGATCATCCACTTTGATATTTTCATGCAGAAGTAATTTCCCTCATAGTTTTAAGACTATCAAGTTTCTTGTTATAGGCCTAGATTCATCAGGCCGATCTGTCTTGGAACCATGATTTTAGCAAAAATGAACAGCCCATTGTTCTGTTCTATGTCTTGCAAATGTGAACAATGAAATCAGGAGAGAAAGGCCTATTTTTCATCTACTTTCTTGTGTGAAATATGCTATTTCTCAGTCATTCTTTCCAACCTTATATTCAGATGCTGAAGACTAAATAAGTGATGTGACAATAAGCATCATTCTGGCTGACCATACAGCTTTATCTGAAGATGAAATATCTTTCTTATTAAGGTAACAGAATCATAATATGCCCAAGGTCGTAAAGGTTGTGTAGTTTAACCAGTTTGCAGATTTTTCTTTTTATTTCTTGGAATTGCCTCATCTATTTTCTGAATCTTGAAATGGAGATGCTTTAAATTTATATTACAATTTACTTCATGTGAATGAGAAATCTAGTTATGCTTCTTCAAATATTCCAGATCTCCTTCTCCTCTCATAGAATTGCTAAGTCTGGAAATAGCTCTGAGATCTTCAATTCCAGCCTGTGACCTAACACCACCACATCAACTTTACCATGGCACTAAGTGCCACATCCAGCCTTTCTTTAAAAACATCTAGGGATGGTGACTCCACCACCTCCCTGGGCAGTTGGTTCCAATGTCTGATTGCCCTCTCTTTTAGCACTTTCAAGATTTAGCAAGATACTTAATGGTACAGAATCATAGAATCATCCAGATTCTCATATCCTCATGTACCTTAATGTTCTTCTTTCAGTGAGGGGCCCAAAACTGAACACAGTATTCAAGGTACAGCCTCACCAATGCTGAGTACAGGGGGATGATCACTTCCCTAGACCTGATGGCCAGATTGTTTCTGATACAAGCCAGGATTCTGGTGGCCTTCTTGGCCACCTAGGCATCCTGCTGGCTCATATTGATCTGGCTGTTGATCAGTACCCCTGGGTCCTTTTCCTCCAGACAACTTTTCAGCCACTCTTCCCCAGGCCTGTAGCTTTACCTTGGGTTGTTATAGCCTAAGTGATGGATCTTGTATTTTATATTAAAGCTATAGGACACAGTACTGTTTCTTAACATATACATATGCAAAAATTTTTGTTGCTTGAGATTGAATAATATCATCATAAATCTTAAGTCTGGTCTGTTGTCACCATCTTCTGGTATGTTTCTCCATAAGACTTAGGCCTTTGGAACTGAAATATGACTGGCCTTTTCTTTGATATTAAAAACAACTTAATGAGATAACTCCCACTTGCAAATGGTTACAGTACCTATCATAGTAAGTATGTTCACATATCACTGACAGTGACAGTGACATATATCCATGGATTATTAGCTCATGCACATTTTCAACAAACTATAAGTTAATCAACATGATGTTCTTGTGATCTTCTATAGATCCAGGAAAAAACTTAATCTGGCCCATTAGTTTTTTTCCACAGATAAAGTACTTCTTACTGAATGTCTTTTTGAATACTTTTCCAACTACACAATGTCCAGTTTCCTTCCTGTCAATCCTAGAAATATATTTCAGGGGTTTTGTTTGTTATGGTTTGGTTTTAATTTCTATTTCTGTTTCTCAATTATAAAATTACATTTTTGTTTTTAAAGGAAATGTAAATATATTCTTCCTAGGCATGAAATACAGTTCTGTTAAGCAGAGGATTGTGTGACTTTCTGAAGTATCTTAAATTCATCAGACTTAGATTTCATCTTGGCTAATAAATTGTTATACATTTTTCATAGAACCTTAATCTGAAGTTAATTTTTAATGGTGGAAAATGGAAAATAACTGTGATAACAGGTACAATCCATTTGCAAAAATATCAGACTGATTCTTTATGATTGATGCTATTGTCACGAATACAAAGATTTGACAATTATAAAATATTGTGGTTCCTCTAACAAATTGTTAGAACCTATGTATTTTATGATTCTGTCATCTTGAATTTATTCCACAAATTGTACTAAAGCTTCTTCAACCAAGGTCAAAATTTCACCACAAGTATTAGTTCTCTATATATTTCTGAGGCTTTTGTTTGGTTGTTGTTGTTGGGATTTTTTGTTTGTTTGTTTGGTTTTTTATTTTATACTACCCGATATAATAAAATCACTTTCTATAACCTCACTTTTACAGTTTTAGGTATTTTTTCCCTTCACTTGGACTGACAGTGAAGTTTGCAGGTGTTTTATTTGTTGTGGTTTTTACTTTACTATTTCTTTGGGTGAACATATTGAAAAAGACAATTGATGTAAGGTATTAGAAAGGATTGTTTTCAAGCTGTGAAGAGTCCAGTTCTCATTGCATTCATAATGGAAGTAACCATGAACAATTAGATGAAACTGATAGAAACCAGTTCGTCAATATGGAAAACAGTGTTGAATATGGAGGGAGAACTATGTGCAAATTCAGAGAAATTTTGACTTTTTAAGTGGAAGATATGCTTTTGGAACTAGAATTATCTTTACAGTGACTGCAGCATTTTTGTTTGAATATGTTATCTTAGTTCTGAAGTAATTGAAAGCAAGATAGTTCTGACAGCCTCAGACAAGAGACATGGTGCCTGTTACTGATGTCTGAGATCTAATAATGCTTATTATTAACCAGTTATAATCTATATACTGCTATTTCAGTTCCTCAAATATGTGAAACCAGAAAATCAATTTGTAAAGGAACAACAGGAAGTTATGTATATAAAGCAGGAGAGAAAATATAAAAGAAGACAAAAGTTTATTTATGCATCAAGAAGACAAGCAAAGGTGACAAAGATTTTTTTGGATTAAAGTCTTTAGACAGAAAGGGAAATTTACTAACGTTTACATTATTCAGCACAATAATGTGAATTTCTTAAATCTGATTTTGATTTCCATTTTGATGGATAGCTTTCCTCTGTATGTGGTGGTATGAGTTAAACAAAAAAGACAATATTTTAGAGGGAGGTTTATGTAACTGAACAGGCCTTGTTGTGAATTGTACTGGGCTCAGGTGCCCATGTGTTGGCAATGGGGGGGCTGCCTCTGTGAGGAGAGTCCAGGGCTGCCTTGTGCTGGACACAACAGGTTCCAGCTGTCTCCAGATGAGCCCCTCAGCCAAGATGGTGGCACCTCTGGAAAACACATTTAAGAAAAGGCAAAATGCCACACGGAGAGTGGAGTGTGAGAAACAGCCCTGCAAACACCAAGGTGAGAGAAGAAGGAGGTGCCCCAAGTGCCAGAGCTGAGATTTCCAGGGCAGTCTGTGCAACAGGGCCATGGCAGAGCAGATATTCACACTGCAGCCCATGAAGGGGACCATGCCAGAACACAGGGAAAACATGAGGAGAATAGATGGGAAAGAGAAACTGGTGTGGACTAATCCACCATTCTCTTTCCATCTACACTGCCTAGGGGTGTGTGATGGGTAGAGGAGTTGGGAATGATGGAGTTAGAAAAAGGGGAATGTGGTTGAAAGACAATTTAAGTTTTAACTTTGTTTCTCACCATCATATTCTAATTTAATTGTCAATACATCACAGTTAATTTCCCCAAGCTGAGTAGTTTTGCCCATAAGAGTAATGGATAAGTGAGCTTCCTATGTCTACTTTGACCCATAAGCTTTTCCATCTTACTTTCTCCCCCTATCCTGTTGAGGTAGGGGAGTGAGAGAGCAGCTGGGTGGTCATCTGGCATCCATCCAAGGTCAGCCCATCAGGTAAAACCATAAAGCTATACTGAATATAATTTATGTAATTATTGTAATATGGTTCTCTAAGTACCTACAATACACAATTAGTATTTTTACTGAACTGGTGATATACATAGAAAATACAAAATGTCTTTATGTTCTATACCTCCAGTCTGCTAAAGATACCTATTTTTAAAACACTATGCCTAATTGTTCAGTGTTAGGCTACAGTACGCACTGAAGCAGTCTGAATACCTCTGCTGTTCCAAGTAGCTGAAGCTGAATGGGCCGGGCATAGGTGTGGCTTCTTGTCACAAGAAAATCTGTCTCACAGAAGGCAGGGATTATGGGAAAGGGAGGCTTACTTCCCTATTATCAAAATGTAATTCTATTTTTATTATAACTTTTGGCAGTAACTAAATTTGTAACTTTTATTTGGGGATAATCTTGAGAATGAGAGGATCTAAGGACTCTCCTTTCATAGACACTTGAATGGAGATAAATTAATTTGCTGCCAGAGCCATGCAGTAGTGACACTGCTGCTAAGAATTCATTCTAATAAGGGTTTCCTTCAGTCTAAACTATATGTGTCATAAGCACACTGAATTTAAATGGAAAAGGTCTAGTTCATGTTTCTAAACATTCATTTAATCGTTCCCTATAAGGTCTATAGAGAAGCTGAGGGTCTTGCTGTATCAATAGTACATTGATTCTTGAAACATTTAACTGAGAAGTTGATTTTTCAGGCAGTGATGACAACTGTACATCTCCTTTCTCTGTGTTGCAACCTAGGAAAAAGTTTGTCATGGAGTATTAGCTAAAGCTGTGCATCACCTATTAAAAGACATTAATTGATCTACAGACCCACAAATAAGCAAAATAATAGTACTAAATGTGAAAAGTGTTATCTGTAAATAAAAATAAATAAATAAAAGACCATGATTCCATCATACCAATATTTAAAAGTGCATTTAAAATGCTTTAACTAATTTTAAATCTGGGTTCACATGGCCAATATGGGTAGATTATAATTTACGTGATTTCATGCATTCTGGATTTTTTTGTATTTTTACAGTTTATCAAATTGCAGTTCTGTGTTTTAAGAAATTTTGTGTGTGAAATCTTCTTTGACACAAATGATTTTGTGTCTCTTTCTTTGATTTTGTTTAATACACTTTTTTCTATTTATTCTAAAGATATGAATCCTTTCCATGTAATATGTTATGTCTCATATTTATCTGTGGGTAGATCTGGTTACTCTACACATAGTCCTTAACAGCAACCTTAGGTGATCATACAAAACTTTTCTTCACCCTGAATCACTTTAGAGATCACTTATCAAGACTTACCTTCTTGAAAACTGCTTCCATTACTGTAAATATCTTTACCTATATTGGTAGTGCTCTTTACTGCATTTCCTTCCTTCTGAAGACCATTCAGGTCATCAGTCTCACTGATTTCTTTGTATAGATCATTTGCTTCTTTTTCCTCTGCACCTCCATTGAGCATGTTGGTAGGACCAGGACCCATGGCAACTGTCCTTGTTGCTGCTTATCCTTTTTCCTCATGTTCTCTTTCCAAGTGCAAACCTTGCTTTCTTCACAGTTCTTTGCTTGGTATTATTCCCATTTTGTTGACTATCTTTGAAAAAGGTTCCTTGTTCACTTTTTTCTTAACTTCTGGTGACCCAAGATTTAAGGGAAAATGTTCAAATCCTTAGTAAAGTAATGATATTTATTCTACTTTGGCAAGTAGTGAGCCCTGAAGAGTTTAGCACCAGATATCTCCAAAGCATGTAATAGCACTTGCAATGACTGCGGTAAGTGTGTATACACTACAGGTGAGGAAGCAAAATATGCCATACAAAGCCATGGTAATGATGACAGGAAAAACAGAAGGCTAGTACTCCTTCTCTTCTTCCATGTCCTGTTGATGTTTATTATATACATGACTATGTATTTAGACAGAGAGAGAGAGAGAGACATAGATGCACATATGTATATAACAAGTAATTTCTGCAGGAACATTTCTACTTCTTATCTGTGCAGAATGGTCCCAAAATGTTTTTTGGCATAGCACAATGGATCTTGTCTGTATAATGACAGAAGGTGTGTTATGTGACAGTTTTGAAGAAATACAATCTTTTTAAGTTCTTCCATCTCAATTGCATAGAAGCTGGAGTATATACACATAAAATTTAGGTAACAAATTATAAACAGTTTGGCAGATAATACAGTAGAAATCAATGCATCCTAATTAATTTTGAGATAAATTAATTTATTTTCTCTCTACAAAATCGACTATTTTGCCTGAAATTGTTTAAGACAATATTTCAAATCTAAAAAGAAATATTTATGCATTGTTTGCTATTATTATTATGTTCTTAATATTGAATAAAGATAGAATGATGACATATAATTCATTAGATGTTGTCCTTAACTACCAGTCATAACAATAAGCATGGGAAATAAACAAAAAGCATGGGAAATAAACAAGATCAACTAGCAATCTGGTTGCGGTCACAGGGCTATTATCTCATTGCGATTACAGAGATGTGGTGGGATAGCTTGCATGGCTAGAATGTGCACAACTGTGTACCTTTTAGGAAGGATAGACTGATAAGGTAAGGTGGTGGAGTTGCTCTCTATGTGAGTAAGCAACTCAAATGCATTAGGCCGAACCCAGGGGGAGATGATAGAAGTGTTGAAAGCTTATGGGTAAGAGTTAAGGGACATGTGAACCTGGGTGATACTATTGCGGCTGTCTACTGCAGACCACCAACCCAGGAAGGAGCTGTCAATGAGGCCTTCTACAGACAGCTGGAAGTAGCCTCAAGATCATGGGTGCTCATGGATGACTTCAATCATCCTGATATTAGTTGGAAAGGTCACACAACCAGGCATAAGCAGTCCAAGAGGTTCCTGAAGTACATTGATGACAACTTTCTGCTGCAGGCGGTTGAAAATACAATGAGGAGAGGTGTGAAGCTGGAACTTGTATTAACAAAAAAAGAAGGTCTGATTGCAGATATCATGGTTGGGGTATTCTTGGCTGTAGTGACCATGACATGTTAGAGTTTAATATCATTAGGGAAAGAAGAAGGGTAATAAGTAAAATTTCTACCCTGGACTTTAAGAGGGCTAACTTTGTCCTGTTCAAAAACCTACTTAGAAGCATCCCATGGGCTAGGGCTCTAGAAGGTAGGGGGAGTCCAAGAGATCTGGTTAATATTCAAACATTATCTTGTCCAAGCTCAAGATAAATGTTTGCCTTTGAAAAAAAAAAAATCAAGTAAAGGAGGCAGAAGACACGCATGGATAAGCAAGTTACTCCTGAAAAAACTCACATGAAGAGAGAGGTTTACAATATGTGGAAAAAGGGTCTGGTTAATTGGGAGGATTATAGGAATACTACCAACGTGTGTAGAGACTCACCAAGAAAGGCCAAGACTCTCTTGGAAATTAGTCTCACCTGAAAGGTGAAAGGGAAGAGTAGGGAAGAAGTGGGCCCACTGCTAAATGAAGTGGGGGATATAGTAGCGGAGGATGCAGAGATGGCAGAGTTGCTGAGTGCTGCCTTTGCCTCAGTCTTTACTCTTAAGATCAGCTCTCAGGAACTGCAGTCACTGGAAGTAAGAGAGCAGAACTGGAGAGAGGAAGACACTTCTCTAGTCAGTCAGGACTGGGTTAGAGATCACTTAGATAAACTGAAAATGCAGAAATCCATTCTCCAATCACGGAGAACAGAAGAGGTGCCTGACGACTGGAAGAAAGCCACTCCAGTCTTCAAAAAGGGCAAGAGGGAAGACCCAGAAAACTACAGACTGCTCAGCCTCACCTCCATCCCTGGAAAGGTGATGGAGCAGCTCATTCTGGAGGCCATCTTTAACCACACGGAAGAAAAGAAGGTTATCAGTACTAGCCAACATAGATTTACCAAAGGGAAATCTTGCTTGATTAATCTGATATCTTTCTATGAAGCCATGACCAAATGGGTAGATGAAGGGAGAGCAGTGGATGTCATATACCTTGACTTCAGTAAGGCTTTTGCTACTGTCTTCCATAACATCCTTGTAGAAAAACTCAAGAAATATGTCATAGACAATTGGTCTGTGAGGTGGATTGAAAACTGGCTCAACAACAGAGTTCAGAGGGTTGTGATCAGCAGTGCAGAGTCAAGTTGGAGGCCTGTAGCCAGTGGTGCTCCCCAGGGATCAGTACTGGCTCCAGTTTTGTTCAGTATCTTCATCAATGACCTGGACAAGGGTGAGTGTACCCCCCACAAGTTTGCTGATGATATGAAACTGAGAGGAGTGGCTGACTCAGCAGAAGGCTGTGCTGCTATCCAACAAGATCTGGACAGGCTAGAGACCTTGGAGAAGTTGAACCTCATGAAGTTCAATACAGACAAGTGTAGAGTCCTGCATCTGGGGAGGAATAACACCAGACACCAGTAGAGGTTAGGGGGCATTCAGCTGGAAAGCAACACTACAGAGAAAGACCTTGGAGTCCTAGTGGACAGCAAGATATCCATGGGACAGCACTGTGCCCTTATGGCAAAGAAGTCCAAAGGCATCCTGGGGTGCATTAAGAACACTGTGTCCAGCAGGTGTAGGGAGGTTCTCCTCCCCCTCTGCTCTGCCCTAGTGATACCACACCTGGAATTCTGTATACAGTTTTGGGCTCCCCAGTTTAAGAGAGACAAGGATCTACTGGAGGGAGTCCAATGGAGAGCTACAAAGATCATTAAGGACTTGAGCATCTTCCCTATGAAGAGAGACTGAGAGAACTGGGGCTGTTTAGTCTAGAGAGAAGATTGAGAGGGGATCTTATTCATGTCTATAAATATCTGAATGGTGGATGTCAAATCAAGGGAGACAATCTCTTTTCTGTAGTGCCCACTAATAGGACAAGGAATAACAGATATAAACTTGAGCATAGAAGGTTCCACCTCAACATGAGGAGAAACTTCCTTCCTGTGAGGGTGACAGAGCACTGGAACAGGCTGCCCAGAGTGGTTGTGGAGTATCCTCTGGAGATTTTCAAAACCTGCCTGTATGTGTTCCTGTGTGGCATGCCCTAGGTGATCCTGCTTTGGCAGGGGGTTTGGACTCAATGATCTACAGAGGTCCCTTCCAACCCCTAACATTCTATGATTCTAATACAGAACAACACAGATGTGTGTTCAAAAGGGAACATAAACCATTTTTCAATATTCCCGCTTTAAATATTGAACTCAGTCTTGAATACATGTATGAAATCTAAAAATGAATATCAGACAAAATATTCCCAGGTCTCTAAACACAATGTTATATATCTCATCCAGCAGCATATTGTGTTGGCATCTGTATGGATGGGGACTAGATGGAAAAACTGGTCATATACAAACAGTTTAAATACAAAAACTATTTGTCCCACCAAGGTCAATCCACTACAACTATTTCGTCTTGAATAGTACATGTTAGTATGCAATCTGGAGAAGTCAGAATGTTGATACAGTTATATATCTATCTAAAACCATTGGTATTTGAGCATAACAATATTTAATGGACGATTTGCTTTAGAATATGTTTTTATAGGAAGTGTTCATCGTAATAATGGCCAGATGTTGACAATGGAGTCTTTTGTCTGTTGAAATCATATCTGAATGGACACACATGTAGAAACTATCTCACACTTTATAAATTATTTTATTCCTTGCACATACTGAATATGTATATGCGTTAAGGTTAACATTTTGGCAAAATAGGAAGCTAAGATCCTATCTTTGTCTCTGTTGTAGCTGGAAATTGCATTGTGGATTTTCTGATCAGAAATCCAACCCATTTTTTGACCTGGTAACTGTACTACTGGACATTGTGAAAGTAAATGTAATTCAATTTCACCTTTTTTGCTACCACGGAGTGTGAAAAATTAAAACCATAAATTTCCAGGACTAAATTAATGTAAGCAAAACTCTCATCTTTCATCTTGACATTTGTAACATCGCAAACATTGTCCTTACTAAAGGACCGTATATTTTCTATTTATTTTTAATTTAACATCATACTGAAGTTGTTTAATTTTCAGCAAAGCATACATTTGTATATGCATTAAGACAATCTGATATAAGCCATATGTTATTTTATTAATATTTTTAATTAATATATTTTGATTGACATGGCTTATTAAAAGTCAAAATTAATTATTTGTTATGCATATTTACAGTCATTCCCAGCATAAATTAAACTTTCTAATATTTATAACAAATAACAGAATTTTAATATTTCTTAGTTTTATTAGGTTTCAGAGAGTATGTAAAAGTTCTAAATCTTTTTTAAGGTTTTCTTACTGTTGTTTTAAAAAGTGGTGGCTACTAAGATAAATTTGCTGAGATGTGAGCTCTCATCTCATTGTGTAGTGCTCAATAAACTTCTTTGTGTTTGGCAGCTTCTCCCCCCGAAACAGCCTCATTTTATAGCACTGTGGTTATGTTCTTGACCTTTGCCTTCGTACAACCCTGGAGCATTTGAGCTGTCAGATGAAAAAGTGAAAATAGAGAGAGGATAGTGAAAGTTGTAGCAGGTAAAAGGCTTTGTAATGCACTGATGAATTTCCTGCAATCAGATAGTTTTCACTTCACCTCCATTGCTGTCACATTTCCTTAAATAACACGGAGACATTTCCACTAATGGACAATGGAGTCTGTTTGCCTAATGAGAACTTGCAGAGGCAGCCTGCCATGTGTCTTTATCTTTTAAACCGAGGTGAAACAAGCTTGCCTGGCTACAGATAAGGGGCAAAGAAGTAGTCCTATTCAGATGTACCTGCCAGTAATATATCTGGATTTTTTGTATTCATATATACTGTTCTATGTGCAGTAGAGCATTAAATTGCTTTCCACTGGGAGCAGGTCACATTCAGGGCTCATCAGAACTATGCTACTGGATGGAACATGCTTGATTCTAGCAGGCTGTTTCTATCAAGATCTTGGCAGCTGAAACGTCTAAATAATTAGAGATTTTACACTGGAATTTTTTTCATTTTTTTAATGCTAAAGGTGATTATTATTTAATATAATGTAGATAACTCATTCTGTGGAGAGTTTATGTGTAGCCTCTATAAGACCAAATGAATGGCTGCTGATTGTTGTGTCAAGGTGCATAATGAGTCTTTCAATTTCTGTTAGCATGGCCTTTTTTGTAATTACTATACATTAAAAATAGATTAAATTTCTTGTTTTGTCACTAAATCCCTTTCGGGGGTCAGGGAAGAGTGACATTGAACAACAGAGATTAATCTCAGGCTTATTTTTGTGGCAGTTTATTCGAGCCTAAGAGTGTACTAAAATCTTCCATAATTCCTGATCCTGAAGGTAAATCATCTTGCAATTTTACAACAATACATGGTGGTTTTTTTATAGTTTGTCAGCGTGTTTACAATGGATAAAGGGCATATTAACCAAAACTATATTTTTGTTGCAACTTAATTTCTTTCTCTGGGTGTGGGCATTAGAAATATGTTTTGGTACATTTTGATGCCATTTCCCAACATGTAATACTATGATAATGCAATGAAGTACATGTAAACTGTAACATAAAAGCACAATCTTTATAGCTACAAACTATGTCCAGAAATCAATTTATCATTTTCAGTAGAGAAGTGAATACTTTAAACTGGGATGAAGCATAAACCAGATGAAATTAGTTTCTTTCCACTTTACAAGAAGTTTATTATAAAACAAATGGAAGTCTTTACACTCTGTGTATTAAGAATTATTCCTGTCTCTTCTTCTCCACCACTTTCACTGATAAAGGATATTTTTATGATACTAGTACTTACTAAGACTTTATGAAAGACAACTTATTAGATCATGTAGCACTCACCGTATTTAAATTAAAAATCCTTCACAACTCATCTGTAAATTAAACAATGAACTTCAATCTTATGTGTATATTTAGTAAGTGTATATTTAAGAAGTGGTGTCAAACACAGGACATTAATTTAAAAACATTTATAGAAACATGATTCTCCTTAAAATTCTTCTTAAATACTTAAAATTGATAATTCTTCTTTTTCAAGAACATAAAACTAAAACTTATGTGTAGTTAAACACTATTGCAAGTCAACTCTGAGTTTCAAATACTGAACACGAGATGACATCACATGGAAATCCAAATTTTTGTCTTTAGAAACATAAAATATTCTGTGTGAATTGACTTTTAAGAATGTAATGCTAAAGATTTTTAACTTACTGAATATTAAAACATCTGTACCCAGTAACCCATACAACATTTAGATGCAAACATTTTTGACTACCATTTTTATGTACATTTTTTATCTGGGAAGTGTCACCTACATATTATAGATGTTTTTTCAATGTTATGTTATTCATTCAATGTTTTTTTTTTCATTTTCTTAGTTAAATACTCTTATCCCAGCTGTGTTCATTTCTAGGTAATGTATGGAAAGAAAACTAGACACAAGACAAAGAAAGTTAATATGTTGCAATATATTCTTAAGAAAAAAAATGTATGTAATTTTCTTAGCTCTTTAGAATATCACTAGTAGTCTAGGAAATTACAGTTTTGAGTCCTACTTGTAGAAATTCATGCTTCACTGACTGATTTCCAATTTCTTCTGATCTGTAAGTTACTGGAAAGAAAATGGACTTTCTGGTAATTCCACAGCGATATCTCCATTTTGTTTATTTTTTAAGCCTGATATTTTCATCTTTCTTTAAAGGAAATAAAAAGATGAAGGTGTAAACCTATGACTGAATGAAGTAGAACTGCTTATCCATAATTCTGTGTTTAAAAAACACTTTAATACTGTTTCATTTATGAATTGCTCTAGTTTTGTCAGCCTCCAGTGACAAGCCCATATATATCCTGCTGCAAAGCTTCTTTATGATTATCTAATATACCTGGCTATCTTTTTCAAAAAAACCCCAAAAAATACAACAACTTTTTTTTTGCTTAAATATGAAACTAAAATGATCAGTCAATTTAACTAGTACTGAATATTTTGAAGGGGAATAGTGCCACTACCCTGTCATGGTATAATATAATTAGAAATTGTCATGTCCCATTCACCTTAATATATGCATTAACTGAAGCTGTTATTCTGCAATGATTTTTTTTTTCCTGAATTTTAATAGTTTTATTCAGTTTAGCCTTTCCTGAAATTGTGTCCGTTGCTTGCAATTTTAAGAAAAATCTTATATCTGGAATGCGAGATATACTATCCTATACTAATTATATATAGTCTAAGTGCTTTATGAGATTTATTACTTAGCACTCACAAGATTGACCCTTCAAATTTAAAGCTACTGTTCCAGTAATACACAGGACATTTTAAGTATGAGAAAGGCATACACATTTTGACATATCCAGTTTTTTCTTTAAATACACAGTGACAGTGTTATACTGGTTAATTGGTTTGTGTGGCATTATTCCAGCATAAAATAACAGACATAAAGCTTCTGTGAACTGTGACTTTCAAATCATCCTGTTAGTTGCAAATACGATTGCTGACAATAAAATGCCTTTTCTGTAATGAGTATCGCTGTCGTATCCTATAAGATCTAATTACAAATTGAATAGTTCAGCTTTATACAAGGCCTTGGAGACCAGGGTTTTGGCATGGCAATAAAAGTAGCTTTAAAAAATTTTCTCCCTTCCCTTGATTTGAAAATCAGGATTTGTATAGACAAAAATATATTTTGCAAATTATAAGTCCGTTTAAGAATTCTCTGATGTATGCATGTATGCAGAAGATGTGCATAAATCATGGAACCAATAAGTAAAAGCATGGATTTTGTAGGCTATTGTTGAACATCTTATTCTATACATCTGTCTAAATAAATACTACTGTATTTAGCATATGAGAGGACATTGATCATTTTTTGTGTGAACTTCCTGAAACTTATAAGGAAATCGTAAAAATCGTGGGAGTCTGGACCTAAGCTGAAAACCTCAGTAAATGCCTGAGCCTGAACTCATTAATTATTAACTACTATAGATATTCTTAATGCAAACAGCACAGTGCAGTACACATCACTAACTGACAGGCTATGGAGGTGCTGAAGACAGATAATAAAAATAAAGCACAAAAGTTGCACTTTCTGACTCTCAGCAGGGAGCGAAGATCCAGAAAAAAAAGTATCTAAGTCTAATGGGCTGCTGTGATTGACAAAGTTATGTTTAATAATGTACATATATCTCAAGGAGGTACTATCTTTTGCATGACTTAGGACCATGCAGTTGTTCTTAAAATGCATTTAGTGACTACTTATTTTGTGACTGCCTCTAAGCTAACATGTATTTTCTGTTATAGTTAACACAGACTATCAGTTTGAAGTTTGCATTGTAAAAATATTCTGAATTGTTGTTTGTATAACTATTCTATAACATTGGCAAATAACTGAATCATTTATCTGATCCTTAACTATGTGCCACTGTAAAAAGAACAACATTTTGTTGCTACTCTACACAAGCTGAACACTAGAAATATTTTAGAAAACTCTTGAGGCTCTATCTCTTTTCTGAGACACTGGTTAACATCTCAGAGTCCAGTTGTACTGAAGTAAAACTGCAGCAAATTGTATTAAACCAAGCTGAAATTCACCTTTCCTAAGGAGTGTAGTGTTAAATAGGAGTATGGGTACACTACTGCCTCTTATTTCTATTGGAGGAAATTTTAATGATCTTATTAGAAAGGAATATGTAAAACAAGTGATATTTTGCACATGCACAAGATTTGTTATACTATATTATATGTTATACTATATTCCTTTGATAAAATTAAACTTTACAGATCTGATGACACCCCCAGAAATTGTATGAAAGTAGTTTAGAATCAGAACTGTAGGGCTGGCTTTTGAGCATCACAAGTACTTGAAAAGTCTCCTTCCAGATGAGAATATGCAAGTTAATTTCTCATCAATGAGCTTCTGTGGTTGTGATAAATGGAGTTAAATACCTGTGCATCTGTGGGCTTTCTATTTTAATCTATTCATTACACTCCTCTGTCCATGTCTAAGGAGTGGAAAAGGGACAAAGTAATAAATCTTTGAAAAGTCCAATTTTAGTATACAATCTTTAAGCTTACTGAATTAATATATCAAATATTTTTTAAAGCGATAAAATATTTAACTAGCTTACAGACACTAGAATTTATTTAATTCTTTATAAAATCATATTTTTCTTAATCAAGAGAAAATAGAAATCAGCTGAGTGTGAAAAAATGTATGTTAAACAACACCTTCTATTTTAGATGGCTTAAACTCCTTCTCAAGTGTTGCAGCAATTTGCATGAAATTATTGACAGAATAAGAAAAGCATGACATAAAGTTTGTTTGGGAAATATCAGTCACATAACATATTTTACTTGAAATAAGTGTTGTTACAATTATATAGCATGCAAATTCTATTGGGCAATCATTTTCAAGACATCAGTTCTGATTTCTCTAAGTAAAAATGTCTCTGTGAGACTGTTTACTGTAATCCCATTTCTGAATTAAAATTTGTTTATGTTTCTGACACCATAGCTACAACATGTTCCTTTCTAAACGTATATTATAGAATGAAGATTCATAAACAGAATATATAGTCTGATTGGTTTCTTTTTAAGGATGATATTTTTAGTACTCTCAAGCAGTACAGGTGGAATCATTTTTTTTTCATTTTCCATTGCAGTGCTCTTTGCAGGAGGACCAGATATCATCAATTCCTTCATAAATCATTGAATATCTGAAAGAGCTTCTTTTAATGTTTCACAGGAGGAGTAGAGTTGTATATCCTTTTTAGTGATTCTTGAAGTAGTTTTGCTGTCATAACATAAAGGGGAACAATTAAATTTGTTTAAGTCATTTGTTGAAGAAATGTGATTTAAAGTCAATTTGTTGAAGAATGATTAAATTTCCTTTTAATACCGTGGTGTCTGAATTTCATTGTAAATATTTAAATTCACATTTCAAATTCAAATTCAAAAGAGACCAAAAAAACACCAAAAAAACCCACCAAACAAACAAATTAAGAAAAAAAAAAAAAAAAAAAAAACCAGAGAGAGAGGAGAAAGGTAGTTAGGTTTAAGTTTCTTTTTCCTTTTGGCTCCAGATACTCATCCTTTGGAATGATTTAGGAATAGGACAAGGGAAATGCCTTCAAGTTGCACCAGGGGAAGTTTAGTATGGACACCAGGAAAAACTTCTTCACTAAAAGGGTTGTTAAACATTGCAACAAGTTGTCCAGGAAGGTGGTACAGTCGCAATTCCTGAAGGTATTTAAAAGACATATAGATGAGGTGATGAGGGACATGGTTTTGTGGTGAGCTTGGCCATATTAGGTTAATGGTTGGAGCTGATGGTCTTAAAGTTTTTTTACAACCAAAACAATTTTATGATATGATTCTATGATTCTGCTTAGTAACTGACACTGGCAGTGGAATATGAGCTGAGATCTCTTTCTTAAATCGAATTGTGGATACATCAGAAAAATATCTTTACATTTTTACTTTGAATTTGGTAGAGAATATAAGGGGTTTTTTTTTGTGTTAGCAACCATGTATATATTTATATTGGACATCAGATCCTTTAACATGGGTCTTTCACATCGACTGCTGTTCTTCACAAACTGCTCCAGCATGTACGTTTTCCATAGTCTGTAGTCCTTCAGGATCAGTGCTTCAGTGTGGAAGGACATGAATGGAAACTTGACAGTGTTAGTCATCATCCCCTTCCTTGCCCTCTATCCCAAAGGCCGCATCTTCACTGAACACAAAATCAGCTTTGAGTATGCTAATAGTTAAAAAACTGAAAAGGAGTTGTGTAGTATGCTTATCCATCTCCCTGCAGAGATATTTTTTCTTAATATATTCTTCTACTAATTTTCCTCACTGATGTTTCCCATGCTCAGTACCTGTTCAATCAGACTGGGCAACAGTAGCATAAATATTGAGACCTTACCATAGAAGTTAGTTTCAGAATCCCTCATGTACAATGAGGATAAGGAAGATACAATGTTAAAACTCATTCTAAAAGGCTACTAGTTCAGAAACATATTAAGACATAGTATCGGGATTCTACTGGAAAGTTTTGTTGTTTAAAATGTAGTGAAATGGTATTGGAAGCTGATGTTATTGTTTTCCTCTATAATAGTGTTGTATGTTCTTGATGAACATGTAAGGAGGAATTTCCAAAAGAAATGTGATTTAAATCAAGAAAATAGTATTATACATTAGTGCACTGCTTTTAAGATATATTCATTTTAAGAATAAAAGAGAGTTCCCTCTAATACGTAGTTCATAAACTTAATGCTTTATCTTTTAAGGCAGACTAGTCCAATGCTTGAAATACACATCAGGGAACAATTCTGCACTGATGGAATAAACACCATAGAAATCCTTTAGGTCTTTTCCTTCTCTCTTTTCTAACAGAGCACATTAGTCAATACTAGTTTATCTTTCTCAATTACAGAGGCAAAGACATTTCAGGCCTGTAGGAATACTTTTAATAGAATCACAGGAAACTGTGAGCTATATTTTGTCACTTTTCTGCAAGTTTCAGGGAGAAAAATATAATCTGCCACTTCTACAAACTTACATTTCTCTGAACTCATCTGTGTTCAGTTTTGTATTGTCTGAGTTCTAGTGATGATCATAACATGTATAGCAGAAGATAGTATTTACTCTGGCAATGTACACTTCTGTTTGAATTTCAAATTAAAAAACCCAAGTCTTTAATACTCAGATTGTAACTTTAGGTCAAAAGGGAGGCTTTCGCTTTTCACTTATGTGGACCCTGTCTTTCATTCTCATCTCTATGGCTCTCTACAACAGACTTCAACATTGTAGCTAAGATTGTCAGCTAATTAACAATAGCTATAATAAGATTAAAGTCCTTTGCATATGTTTGCAGATAGAGCAATACAAATTTCATGGCTTTTAGCTGATTAATTTTATTCATGCACAGGCCCATATCAAAAATGCAGCAGTCAAATGCTCTCTTTAGTTAACTTCAAGAAAGGTTCAGACTGTGAAATGCTCATAAAGGAAATGATAATGGGCAAGATAAAAGACTTGTCTACTTCAAGATCTTGTATTAGACAGGGACAAATTGTGGATGCAAGAATAAATTAATGCTTCACTTAGTTTAACCTCAGAGCTTCTGACATCCTATAGCTTAGGACCTTCTGAACTGGAGTTTGTCTCTACATCCTTGTGTTTGATATCAGTTAATAATTGCAACAGCAATTATATCATCACAATATGTTGACAATAAGTTTTACAATTCATTTACACATTGAATGGAAAAAACCCTACTTTCAGTTCAGTTCAAGAATTCTTCTTAAATATTTCTTTTGATTATTCTTGGCTTTTCTATTGTGTCCTTTTTTCACCTCTGCATTATTTGTGTCTCTTTCTATTGCAATCATATTCCCCAATCATTTTTTTTCTCTGGGTGAAGAATCCCAGTTAATTTAATCTTTTCTCATATACAAGTCTTTTGATACTTCATTTTTACTCGTACTTTTGAGTTGGGAAGACCTGAAAAATATTCAGCATCCAAATTACATATGAATTACACAATTATGAAATTTGCCAACAGGGTAGTGGGTTACATTAATACGGGCATCACCAGCAGAGATAAAATAGTCATTATCCCACTCTACTCAGTGCTGGTCAGACAACACCTTGAGTACTGCATTCAGTTTTGGTTCCCACTATACAAAGAAGATGCAGACAGGCTGGAGAGGGTCCAGAGAAGGGCCATGAGAATGATCAGAGAAATAGAAGACCTGGCATAAGAAGAAAGGCTGAGAAAACTGAGTTTGTTCAGCCTTGAGAAGAGAGGCTCAGGGGAGACCTTATTACCGTGTATCAGTACATAAAAGGTGGCTACCAAAAAGATGTAGATACCTTTTTCCAAGGAGTCACATGGAATAGACAATGTGTAATGGCTACAAGCTACTCCTGGGGAGATTCTGATTGGACTCCAGAAGAAAATTGTTCACCATGAGATCAATTAGGAATTGGAATAATGTCCCAAGGGAAGTGGTGGATTCCCCTACACTGGACAGTTTTTAGACTCAGCCTGACAGGGTGCTGGGACATCTAATTTAAACTGCATATATATATATATATAGAGAGAGAGAGAGAGAGTTTACCTTAAAAGGTTGGACTAGATGATCCTTGAGGTCCCTTCCAACATGGCACTCTGTCATTCTATCATTCTATGAAATACGACAGTAATATTTTATTCTTTTGTTGTATATTTTCTTCCTCTTTTCTAAAACCTCACCATTGTGATTACTGCTAAGAACTGTTAATTTCATAAAATTAACCACAATTACTGCAATGTTTTCTAAAGTGTTAGTATAGAACCTAGTGTTATGTGTACACTTTTTTTCATATTTTTTTTTCTTTACATAGATTATATGGATTTTCTCCTCATTGTATGGTCAATTACTTAGCATCATAAAACACTTCTTCAGCTCTTTGCTGTAAAATTTAATTTTGACTATTCTGAATAATTTTGTTATCATCATATATTCCTTCATTGTTTAACACTTTTTCGAGATCATCCATCTATGAATATACTTAAAACTACGGGTTCCTTCACAGGTTTCTTAGGTAACCTTTCACTGTTAAAGCAACCATTTATTCCTGGATTTGGTTTACTGTTCTTTAAACAGCTTCTGTGTAAAATGGTAGTGTATGCTTAATATCTGATAGGTTTTGCTTTAGAAAATCTGTATTTCAATTAGGCAACTATAAAACTTATTAGAAGAGCACCTACATGAATTGGGCCAGAATGTATATTAACACCTTTAACTCACTTATTCATTTGTTTATATTAATAAAGATATACAAGTAACATTTTGAAAGTTATACTAAGCTCAATTTTATCTGTCTTGGGTGACAAAGGAATGAGCTAATGAGTATGCTGTTAACTTCAAATTTCAGGATCATTCAAAATCAGCTTTTTCTAAAGATGAGTACATCTTGAAATGTATGGAATGTCAAAGTACTGCAATCCCAAAATATATTTTGAAAGATGAAGTTTGCAAGTGACTATAAATAAATTTCTAACAGAAACAAATCCATTTATTGTAGTTACTTTTTAAAATATTGAAATTATTTTACTTTCCACCTTCCTGTTTTGTTTATTCTCCATAAACACTTTCTAATATAGAACCAATAAGTATAAATTCAACCTAGCAGTTTTCTCAAATTTTTTTTAAGCTTTTTGTGGGGATTTTTTTGTGATTTGGAAATATTTTTTCTCCTTACTTATTAAAATAAACTAAAAGCACGTATCACTTTTATATGTGTAGGTAATCTCATTTTTATTGTATCATGTCTATACATTGACTTAGTGATTCGTACTTACAGATCACTAGCATAAATTGTATATATGTATGTACAGTTCATAGAGATGATGAAAAAGATGGTATATTAAAAAGTTCATACAATGTTGTAGAACCCTAAAATAAAACTTAGGGGAAAAAAAAAAAAAAAATCTATCTTCATTTGATACCACATGCATGAAAGCTAAAAAAATACTGAAAATCATTGGTATGCAAATTGTATGCTATGGCTATTGCCAACCTAGTGAAATAAGTAGTTTTAAACTATCTATCATCATCACTAATAAACACTATCTTCTCCAGGGAGTCATTTGCTGTAAAGGAACTGCAGATATCTATGTAGATTACTAAAATTAGCAACAGTGTTTCTGACATGGAACATACTGCTTGACAATGCACAATGCCACAAGGAACAATACAAATAATACAGGGAGAAAACAGTACATTAATGCATGGATGATGTGAACTATTAATACATTTTAATGTGTGTATAAATTATTTTTGTAATGAACATTTTTTAGCATGAACATAAAGATTTTATTTCTGCGTATAAGTAAGGACAAATATATTATTTTGCCATTACATCCCCTATGATAAATGCCTGTTGATATAGGGTCATAAGCTGAAGAGAAGAATCACAGTTCTAGTCAGTTAGATGAAGATGACACTTGATAGAATTCTGTGTTGTTCTAATACATAGAAAAACTGGTCTCATGTGACTAGCTAGATGTATCTGGTCAGTAAAAATCAGTAATCCATTGTCCTGCTGCTTTGATTATGGATACAGGCATTGATTTCTGTTCATCTTCTTGTCAGGCTGCTGCTGCATAAAAAAAGTAACTGTGTTTGGCCACTATGTGTGCTCAAAGCAATTATCCTTCAGCACTGAGTCCAGTATGCCTGAAGTCTTACTGACTATGGACTGAGTGATTAAATGAACAGTGTAACTAAGAACATGCAAGTCTGCTGTGATAATTATGGCTTAGCATCAGAGGTCTGCTTATTTAATAATAATCACCTTCCTTAAATAGTTGCTCCTCTGCACTTAGAATCTCTTGTATTCTTTTTCCATTTCCTAATTCTCAGTACTGATGCAAGTAGATTTCCCATCCATCTCTGCATTATCATAATACTGACATACCTCTAACACACAGCACTACTGACTATGGGATGTATCAATAGTTGACTTGGGGCCTCCCTTCTCATGTTCATGTGGTCACAGGGGAAAGGATGTCTAAAAGACCTGGAGACTACTGTGTACTTTTAAGAAAATCCTAAAGGTTGTTCCACTAGGCAAGGTGGCTATGCTCTTGCCAGTTTCTACTACATGCGAACATGTAAAAAATTTCTGATTCAATGAAAATATATTTGTTGTTTTGTTTTTTTTTCTTTTCCTATTTTTAAACCAACAGATGTCACCCATAAATTTTAATAAGCTATAGTTAGTATAAATAATTTTCTAGTAGCTTAGGATAGCTAAATTTAAAAGTTTTTTTTTTATATGTCCTTAATTCAAGCCCTCATTCAAAACCTCATTGTGCTTTGTGTTGACTGGTGAACAGTGAGTTCAATTTCAACATGAACAACTAGAATCCATTCTCTCTAACACCTGTTTTTATGTGTCTGAGAGTTACTGATACCATGTTTCATTACATGACAATGAATCCAATAATAATAGTTGCATAAATAAAAATATATTAATGATGTATAAGTTTTTATTTTAAATCAATCCTTCATTTTATTTTAACTAACTCTTTAAATGAATGCTTTCTGAAACTTTTCTACAAGAGGTTAACTTCTCAATATAAAATAAATTAGAATAACTATGGCATGAGTTGGAAGTTTAAATTGTAATCAAAATGTCTTATTCTTCCACCTATAACAGCTCACAGAAGTACCCACTAAGCATTAATCACATATTCAGAGTTTATTAACTTTAAAATTAAATGAAGTGTTAACAATTTTGTGTTGCATCATTCATCCATCTAGGTTACATGGCAGGTTGATAAAGAATTTAGAAAACAAATGTAGGTGATTAATGCCAATTCCAAAAATGCATTTTCTGTGTCTTTTGCTTGCCATGAGATTTTCAGAAACTTTACAAAGCTAAAATGAGATAGAAATGAAAAGAAGCATTTGAAGCTAATGTTACTAAAAGTAATGGATATGTAAGTGAATATTCAATTGGGTATTCAGCATCATACTAAAATCTTCTGTCTGAAATGAGAGTGGTTACTATAAATAATGAAGAAATAACCTCATCCTCTCAATCCCTATCTATCCTTCTAAAGATTTCTCTCAGTGTACTTATATTACAATTCTCTTTTATACTTACAGAGCTAGAAACCACTGCCCTCAATCAAACACTCACTCTTGACAACAGACCCATAAAACAGCCACCTTGGTCTAAAAAAGTGACAAAGCTCTGCCTCATTCACATCTTTGCTGACACTACCATGCACTTAATCTTTCTCTCTCCTTTCTTCCAGCAACACATACATACTGAAGAGGAATTCAAAGCAGAATCAAAGAGCACAGGTACTGGGGTCAGATGAAACATTGCCTAAATCCACACTCTGTAATCTATTGGAGAGGGGGAAATGGAACAATTTAAGCTATATTTTTCTACCTAACACACGAGCAGCTTATCTAGTGAGAAAGTAATGGTAATTACTTTAATGAGGAGAAGGCAGAGGTGCTTAAAGCCTTCTTTGCCTCAGGCTTTATTAATGGAAACACCTGCACTGGGGAAAGTCATTCCCCCAAGCCAAGAGACGGGGGCCAGGAACACAATTCTCCCCCTACAATTCAGGAGGACATGGTACATGACCCACACGGTGTTCAACATCAATGTGCATAAATCTATAGGGCCAGATGGGTTACATCCTAGAGTTCTGAGAAAACTGGCAGGGGTGCTCACCAGGCCACTGTCTGTCATTTATCAGCAGTCCCGGCTGACTGGGGAGGTACCAGTAGACTGGAGGTCAGCCAACATAATAGCCACATATAAGAAGGGACAGAAGGATGATCCGGGGAACTACGGGCCTGTCAGTTTGACTTCAGTACCAGGGAAGCTGACGGAGCAGATCATCCTGGGTTCTATTATGCAGCACATGAAGGACAACCAGGTGATCAAGCTCAGTCAGTATGGGTTTATGAAGGGCAGGTCCTGTTTAACAAACCTGATCTCCTTCTGTAACAGGGTGATCCGCTTGTTGCATGAAGGCAAGGCTGTGGATGTTGTCTAGCTTGACTTTAGTAAGGCATTTGACACCATTTCCCACAGCATTCTATTAGAGAAATTGACTGCTCTTGGCTTGGATGGGCATACACTTTCCTGGGTGAAAAACTGGTTAGATGGACGAGTCCAGAGAGTTGCAGTCAGTGGAGTTAAATCCAGTTGGCTGCCAGTCACAAGTGGTGTCCCCCAGGGCTCAGTACTGGGGCCACTCCTGTTTAACATCTTCATCAGTGATTTGGATGAGGGGATAGAGTTCACCCTTGGCACATTTGCAGATGACACCAAGATACATGGAAGTGTCAATCTGCTTGTGGGTAGAGAAGCTCTACAAAGGGATCTAGATAGGCTGGATCTCTGCACCAAGGCCAATACCATGAGTTTCAATAAGGCCAAATGCCAGGTCATTCACTTGGGCCACAGCAACCCCCAGCAGAGTTACAGGCTTGGGAAGGAGTGGCTGAAGAGCTGCCAGGCAGAGAAGGACCTGGGGGTGTTGACTGACAGCTGGCTGAACATGAGCCAGCAGTGTGCCCAGGTGGCCAAGAAGGCCAATGGCTTCATTCTGGCCTGTATCAGGAAGAGTTTGGTCAGCAGGAGCAGGGAAGCGATCATTCCTCTGTACTTGGCTTTGGTTATGCTGCACCTTGAATATCGTGTCAGTTTTGGGCCCCTTTCTACAAGAAGGACATTGAGGTGCTGGAGAGGGTACGGAGGCAGGCTACAAAGCTAGTAAAGGGTTTGGAGCATGTGTCTTAAGGGGAAAGGCTGAAGTATCTGATTCTGTCTAGCCTTGAGAAAAGAAGGCTGAGGGGAGACCTTATTGCCGTCTAGAACTACCTGAAAGGAAGTTGTAGCAAGGCAGGAGTTGGTCTGTTTTCCCTGGTGACAAGTGACAGAACAAGAGGAAATGGCCTGAAGTAGAACCAGGGGAGGTTCAGGCTGGATATTAGTAAGCATTTCTTTACAGAAAGGGTTGTCAGGCATTGGAATGGCCTGCCCAGGGAGGTGGTGGAGTCACCATCCGTGGAAGTGTTTAAGAGGCAGTTAGATGTTGTGCTTAGGGACATGGTTTAGTGGGTTTTGATATGGCTAGAAATAAGGTTGGATTTAAAGATCTTGAAGGTCTCTTCCAGCCAAAACTATTCTGTGATTCTATGATTCCATGATTCCATGATTCCATGATTCTATGATAAAGACACCAGATATCTCTCTATATAGATCTGCAATCAGGTCTATTACAGAAAGATCCATATTTAGGTTGGCTATCAGATGAAAGGGGTGAAATTAAAAACCTTTGAAGTTTTTTAATATTCCCATCAGCCACATTCTAAGCTTTTCTCTTTAGACAATGAAGAAGGCTGTTGAGACAAGCAATAACAGTTTCTTGAAGAAAGTCCTAATTGCAGTTTTCTTGAGGGGAACAGAAAGCAGCCCTTTTCAGTACTGAGATGCACATACTATATTTCCATGACCTTTGATGGATTTTTATTCAGCTTAGAGATTACAGCTGAATTTCAGTGAGTGGAAGACAAGATGTTTTATGTGTAGTTTGTTCATTAAAAGTATCCAGTTAAACCACTTGATGGTATATTTAGCATATCTGAAAAATTCTTCATTTTTGTTTTGTATACCTGTCCCAGAAAAAGGCTAATAGAAGCAGAATGGCAGATAGTAGTATTATCGTAAACATTTAGAACAAATACTAACTAGTCCTGTAAAATGCCATAACCACCAGAGGACTCAGGGCATAATTTACAAATATGAAAGTAAACTTCACATTGTTTGCTGTGAAATCTCACTCTTGCATTGAAATTTACAGTGGGCATGTAATTTATAGCTGACAGTACTGTATTAGTGAACCTGATCCAAGCATCAATGCTATTAATTTGATGTTAATTTTGATTCATGGTAATATTTATTCTGTCATTATGTGGCTTTTATAGCTGCACCTAGTTCAAAAGGAAATTGTATCCTTACATCCCCTGACAGGGAGTTAAGTTGTCTTTATGTGTTGTCTAAAGGAGTGAAGGAAAATTATCTGTTAAGGATGCACAATTTGTGGCAAAGGTGACATTCTTGGAAGGAACATGAATTAAAGAAAATGTGTGTATGTGTGTCAGTTTGGTTTGGTTTCAGACTCTTTTGAACCTATTGATATCATCCCATAGTTGTTTAGTAGCAAAAATAAATGGGATTCTCTCTGTAGTTGAGAATGTGTTCATATCTGAAGTTATACTTATCAATGATCTTTATGTCTCCTCTCTTAATATTTAATTCTAATTAGTTACATGTAACTTTTCAAATAGTGGTAATTCTAAACTTATTTAAGTCTTTAGTATTTTAGTCTGGTAGAAAAGGGTATTTTTGTATTATACTAAATATATTCATGGTTTTCTCTAATTATTAACAGTAGATTTCATCCCCTATCTTCTTTACAAACACATTCAGCAAAAGAAAAACACGGTATAAAGAAATTAAGTGAGGAAATATTTTATAGTGCGATATTAGAAAGTACAAATGAAAACTGAGTTCTAAATTTTAAAACTTCCTACTCAAGTGTCCATTAAATTTAAGAAAATTTCAGGGCATATCAACCATAATTTCACTAAAGAACACACAGTCACAATAAGCAAATCCTCAGAGCAGTAGAACTACTAAATCTGTCTTTTGTTATAATTTCTCCTTTCTTTCTCAGGTCTCCTAAATACATGCTGCATAGATGTAAACACACACACACAAATATATATATATAGAATCAATTCATGATTAAGGATTGTGACTATGCTTACCTACACCTTGGAAATTCTAAGTCTTCATGTAGAACACCTTGTTTCCTTCAGCCTCTCCCTTAAAGCCTTTTTTAACCATGTTATGTGAAAAAACCCGAGAGAGTAAGGTTTATATTTTTCTCTCAGGTTAAGTTCCTTGGCAGACAAAAAGTTGCCAGGGAGCCAGAGTTTGTCTCCATTAGTTACATTAAGTGTATTGATCATGACCTGAACATAAATCTCTTAACTTTTCTCTGGTGATAACTTCCAAGTAGGATTACTGTTCTTTAGACCTAGCTCAGAAGAGATGAATAACTTTTCTTTTTGGAACTCTACCTTTCAAGTGAGTTGTTAGATATAATCCGTGAATACCATACAAGGAGCCACACTACTTAACAACATGACTTAATAGAATAATATAGTCTTTATTGCAAATGCACTTTATAAAAATAATATTCTCAAATTCTGTGACTGTGTAGTAGTTGATGGATTTTCAAATACAAAGTGAATATTTCGTAATATTCTAGCAAATAATCCAAGAGGGTTATCAGTTAATTTTAAATTTGCGTTCTCTTTTCATGTGCTTTAAAAATTGTCTCATTTTCAGTGCCTGTGCCTGATCTTCATGTCATAGCCTCCTGAGTACCTTGTACTGTACCTGCAAATCCATATGTTCATTTAGATGACTCTTTCCTTTTCAACCTACTAACTAGTACTGGACATTCAGTTTGGGATTGTAATACTCTATTTCCAAAATACCTTCACAAATTTCTTACAGATTTGACTGAAGTACCAATTCCCTGTCCTTTCAATCCTTATTACGAGATAACAGTGACATTATTGCCCCAATCTTAGAAGAATAAATTGAAATTCTTTATCAGAAACCCCTAACTTTAAAAATGTTTTTTCCACACTCACAATGATTCTTGTTTTATGAGATCCTCCTTCACACATTTCAAGTTATTTGTCAGCTTTGAGAAAAACTAAAGCTTTTTCTTTCTTTTGTGTCATTACAGCTTTATCTTGCCATGATCTTGTCTTGCCTTTTTATATATACAGGATCAAAAAGATCAACAGTTTAAACTTCCTTTATCTCCCTAAACCTGTTTTTATTCTCCAAGTTCTTTTATATGTTATCAATATACAGGTTTATATAATTCTCAATTAAAACTGCATATGTGAAGAACTCGCACCAATTAACTAAGAATAATTATATGCCTTAATGGTGTTGGTATTTTTAACTCAATTGATCCTAACCATAGTAAAATATTGGATTAGATGACTGTTTGAAGGCTTTTCCATGCATTTTTATCATGTTTCCGTATAATCTTTGAAACCTTGAAAAAATCAGCTATTCTCCTACATAATGTAGTATTGGATAAATGACTAAGTATGGCAGATATGACAATCCTTACTCTATCAATAACAGCATGTACTAATAGAATCTTGGTTTTGGTAACATATCCAACCCCAAAGCAAACTTTCCTCTTTTTCAGAACTATATGAAAACACTCTATACCAGCTACCTCCCTACTAAATATAATATCATAGCACTTGACCACAACCAAAAATCAAGCAGATTTCAAATGGCCCATAACATTGGTTCAGGTTCCCATAGAAAAATCTATCTACCCCTAATCAAGATGAAATTCTAGTTGTGTCAGTATCAAGCCTGACCACTATCAGTTTATAACATCTGTTTACTGTTGTATAGATAGCACAAATTTTCTCACCATTAAGAGATCAGGAGAATTAGCTGTAAGAATTAAACTGTGACAGTTTATCTTTTTTTTCCTGACTCTAAAATCCTATACTTGCTTTGCAAACTCCTCTAGACAGTTCATTGCAACTTATAAATAAGGAAGAATTTGTATGATGGTTCTTTTACAATATCATGGCTTAGGGTCAGGGCCATTCACTATATGTATAACATGCTCTTTGTTAGCCTTTCTCCCTTCCCAAAGGGGAAGAGAGAGGGAATAAGGGAGAGAGACTTTTGGATTAGAAAAGTAAAACAGCTGTAATGAAAATAATAAAAATAAAGTGGAATATATACAAATATATAAAAAACCCAATATTAAGCCCAACCTGCCTGGTGACAATTCCATCACTATCACCACTGATGCTGTGGAGCAAGCACTGACAAAGTCTCAGACTGGACTCAGCGGTAGATGGAAAACAGATTCAGGAGCTGGATTCTGAAACTGGATTCAGTAACACAAGGATTGGAACCAAAGGAAAAACAGAGTGTTCCTTGGATGCTGGTCATTGAACAAGAGAGCTTCATATTCATCTTTATACTGAATATGACATATATAGGATGGAATACCTCGTTGCTCAGTTTAGGGTTACCTGTCCTGCATGCTGTTTCCCACAGGTACAACCTTTTACTTTCTGCACCTCCAATGTGTTACACAAGATTTAGCAGTGACCTTGGTCTGTATACTAATTCTTGGTAGTAACTAAACATCAAGAGTTGACACTGCTAGAAGCAATCGGTAAAAATATACCATTAACTTCAGAAAATACAGTTAGTTAGAAGAAGTTTAGCTGAAAAGTAAAATCAATGAAGAGAATTACTTTTGTTCTAACTCAAATTTGGACATATAGCTAATAACTAAGACACCATTCTGCATGCTTTGATAATTAGCTTAAAATTCACTGCCTCTGACTGTAATTCTGATTCATCATCAAATCTTTACTCTTCCAAAATTACTTACACAATAAGATAGATTTTGAATTTTTCTTCCATATAGGGGGAAAAAAAACCCAATTAAAAATTAATAAAACTATATCCCACAAACCTTCCATCATTCTGGGATGGAGTACATTAGTCTTCAATATTTGCCTCTTACAAGACATTAGTTCCTTATTTGTTGTTATTGGATGTTGGAATTCTAAAAATCCTTGATTTCTTTTTTCCATCCATTTCTACTGCATTTTATACTACATAAATGTTGAAAAATCTATCTGATATAGATCTGATTTTGCACGTTCCTGCCTTCAGACTGCTTTTCTCCATCTCAGATACACTGTTGAGATTTTACACATTCTATTATGTCAAGTATTAAATGCACAGCTTTGTTAGATTAACAATCATATCCTCTTGTGGGCACCATATAAAACCAAAACACAGTATCACACAGGACAAACTGAGAATTCAGTATTTTGCATTTTTGCTAACTGACATTCTCCTTTCTCTTAGTTTGCACTGTTAGTTTTCACATGCATTTCTTCTGAGACTCACAAACATAAACAAGAAATTAAGTCCTTTGTGATTGTTATTTTATTAATCAGAAAACAATTATTGTAATATAAATAATGTTTGTGAATAAAGTCGGCAAGCAATAAAGTCTTACATTTTAATATTTCTGCATGAATTTATTTAAAATATTTAAAAATATAAAAGTCTGGTTTAAGCAGTCATATTATCTAATCAGAACTCATTAAAAATAGGAAAATATATGAACAACCTAACATTTAGGTTTGTGTATTATATCATTGTGCACATTACCATATTTGACAAGGTAGTAGATTTTTAGAGATACATAGTAGATATTGCTCTTCTACCCTACTCATTGGAGTGATGCCTGATTTTCATGACTTGAACATAATATTTAGTAAGTAAGTGCTGAAATATTTCTGATAAAGAAACAAATTATTATGTTCTGAGATATTTGTAAGGCCTAAGCTGACCATTTGGGTGGAAACACAAATTTCTCTTCAAGTTTATGAAAACAGGTTTCAAGTTTTGAGGGTAGAATGATATTTTGGCTCTATAATTCCAGAAGAAAGTAAATTGAAAGAAATGTAAAAATGAAGTTGTAGGTTTTGGTTTGTTTTTTTTTTTTAACTCTTGCCTGAACCTTTCAAGGCCATATGAAATATAAAAGTTATTTTTTATAAATTCCCATTGAATTAAAGGGAATATTGGCTATTTAATTCTGTCTATTTAATGTTAGAAGAGCTACCTGATTTAAAATGTACTTCTGATATAAAAAGTTATGATCCACAATTAAGGAACCTATCTTCTGCATCCCTTTCTTCTGGAGAATGAAAAACATGATAATCTTGAAGTATAGGCAAGCAGCTAATGGGAAAGTATTTGTTTAACAATTTGCCACTGAATAGCTGAGCATATTTAGGATCTTAAATGCAGAATGGAGGGATAACATAAATGTTATGCCTTGAATCTCTTCAAAACATGGATGAAAAGTTAGAAATGGGGGATAAAATATTTAATCTTAGTTACTGAGGGTTGATTTTCATAGCTCAGTTTAGATAGGCACAAAACTCATCTCTTATCAAAGTGCATAGGAACTGTGGGTGAAAAGCATTTTTGGAGAAAGAAGTCATTCTTGGCCTCCTCCAGTGCTGCAAATTTTGGCAAACATTTTTTGAACTTTAGCACTTAAGCTTACTATAGCAAAAATAGATGTCCATTAATAGTGATTTTTATTTGTGCACATTTTTGTCATATATTTGATAAGTGAACAACTTGTTAAATATGCCTGTTATTATTGTTCTGATACATCACTCACACGCAGAAAATCAGCTGCATGTTTTTACTCTAGCACAGGAGTAAATTTTAGAAGATCACTGTGTTTATAGTTACAGTGACATATTTCCTGTGAAAACTTAATTGTTGAATTTGTTTAACAATAGATTCACGAGACGTTCTCCTACTACCTTCATTTCTTATTTTACAAATTTTGTTCACTATTCAGAAGTGTAAAAACAACCTGATCATGCTGGTAAAGTTGGAAGAACATGCAGTTCTAAAAGAAAATTTAAGACAAATTTATTGTTTCCATTGGACTATTACGTGAATCAATGGAAAAAAGCACTTGACTCAGTCTTTATAAAAACTCAACATTTCTAATAATAGATGTAACAAAACTACTATGGGCTTAGATGTTGCTCAGATGTCTAATTAGTCTTTTTAACTTGCATGGGCATCAATATGCAGGAAATAGCACCATGAAAGTAGCCTAGCAAAGTCTTCTGAACATGGGATCTTTGGGAGGAGTTCATTGTGCTACTGACCAGTGACTCCTTGTAAATTGTTGTGCTGAGCAGTATATAAACCTCATCTACTATAAGAAGAGTATAGTAGGGCCTTCTGGAATAGAGCTTGAATGGACACAAAATAAATTTAATTAAAATATCAAGACATCCAGTACTTGTAAAGAGTTTCTGAAATGTTCTATCAGTTGTAAAACCAGCAACTGCCAGATGGGTTTGGGTAGTTAGAGAATTAGCAATTAGCTAATTATCCTTACAAAGATAATGTAGTATTGCAGACCAGTAGTTTCCAATGAACTGCGACTTCAGAACGACAACCATAACAGAAAAGTGCATTGCTTTAGCTTTGGTTTGGTTTTGGTTTACTTTTACTTACTTTTAATATTTTAAATTTAATTTAATAATAGATAGTGTCATTTCCCTAGACACCTTCCTCTACAATAGAGTAAATGAGTCTTGAGAATACAGCTGATTTTGTGGTTTTAAACACAGCATCCCATTATATGAATGCTTGCCGCAGTTATCATTTTCAAGAAAAAAATTAATCTATTTTGATTTCATATTTATGGATACAGAAGAATGAAGATGTAAACATTAATATACCCTTAAATGTTAAATGTGAATAGGAGGGTTTTCTATATTTCTGTTTGTCTCTTCTTCCTTCCCCCAGTGTTCTCCATTATACATTTTTCTTATTATGTGAGTCTCAGATTTCTAACTGAGATCAATATTTAAGCTTGTTTTCCTATGCTGTAAACTTGCCATCACACCAAATTCTATATATGCATATATATATATACACCCAGAATGTTGCATCCCAGTTTCAGGAACAAATTAGAACTCAAAATACCTTGATTTCTTCGACTGAGAAAATAATTTCATAGAATCGTAGAATGGTAGAGGTTGGAAGGGACTTCTGTAAAGTGCAATATACTAAAGTGACAGTGTGTTTGATGAGGAAGAATGAACATTCATCCTTGTTAATATCTCTTCGCAGTACTTTCTCTCTTTGACTTCCTTTATAACATTTTTCTTTATTTTATAATACTAGGATGACTGCTACAGTCACATTCACTCTTGATTAGAATGTAATAATCCTAAAGATTGTTTTAGCCTCATCAAACATATGTGAATTATCAGTGCATATTTATATTTTCTGAAGCATTCCTCCAATTTTGGAGTAAAAAGTGACAAAGTTTTAATGCAAATATGAAAGACTTACACTTCAGTAAGGAATACACTCCAATAATAGGAATATCTCTGATTTGGTGTATCTTGCTTTTATACTTCCAAATAACTCTTTTTGGGCTAAAGGTCATTCCTGATAAAACTAAAATTAGCTATGAAATTTGTTCTTTCTTAATTATTTTCTGCACATTGTGTCAACTAATTCTAGAATCACCTGTTGTCTTTTCCAATAGTGAACTGTTCATAACGCAAATTACTTTAAGTAAACTTTCGGCAAGAATTAGTACAGCTGTCAGAAACTGGTTTCTTTAAATGGAATTGAGATGAGTAATGAAAAATGTGTGGGATATGATCTGTATCATAGGGCAGTTTTTCCAGTCATTTTAAGAAGTGACAGGAGTTGATTTCTGGATAAAGTGTTTAGCAAGCTCCCAAGACACCCATAGTTAAAGCAATTTAGTCTGCATTCTTCTTGTTCTGTGAGTGGTCATTTGCCCAGTGCTATTAACCAAGTGTCAGAAGTGACAGCTTTACAAACCATGAACTCCAGTGGAAAAGTGCAGTTATCCATCTAGCTTCATCACTGTACAGAGAAAAGGAGTAAGTCAGGCATTTCCAATATCCCTATGTTTCTACCAAAGTATTAATGGAAAATCTCACTGGATTTTTTTCACCATCTTACCCTCCAAATATTTGTTTTACTGCTTAGTACTTTATCAAATGTGCTGTGCTAAAATTTTTTGATCCGATAATCCTGGTTTAAGATATCCCCACATTTATTTCCATTCCCTGCCACTACTGTTTGTTATTCCTGCCTCCATAACCTGCTGCATTTTGTTGGCAACAGCTACTCGTGGAGACACTTGGTGAGGGAGCAGCAAACTGATTCAGGTTTTAAAATTAATAATTCCACCTCCTGTCACCATTGCAAGTAGGACATGGAATATTTTAAGCTGTATTACCACCAAACTATTCATATCATGAAATCATCTCTTGGCAGTAAAGCTGCCAGGATTTTTTTCCATTACAATGTCACCTTTATTTGTTCAAAGATAATAGTAGGAAAACATGCAGAAGCAATTTTTTTTCTTCTTAGCAAAGAAGAGGAAACTAAAAGAAACACCTTGTTGTACAAAAGTAAGTTTCTAACACCTTCGGTATTTTAAATGAGCTAGTAAAGAAAAAAAGTGAGTTGAAAAGATGCAGAAACAAAGATTCAGTGATACATTTCTGAGTCACATACACTAACAATTCTCTCTTCTACATGACATATTTTGTTGAACTGGTACTGTATTTTATGTAAATTGCTCAGTTTTTTGATTGCATTAAGTGTGAATAATGGGCAGTAGTATCAGCACACAGTGTTTTGATCTTTCCTGATAGAAACAGCAGCAGCCAACAATGGAAATCTGCTATACGTAAAAAATGTATAGGAAAGATGGAAATTTATTTATGAATATGACAATATCTCTACATATTGTGACATATACATGTTTCTTGTTGCTTAGTAATTCCATAAATAGCTGTACAAAATAGAAAATTCCAACAAAACATCACTAGATTAATTCCTTTTCTAATCGAAAACTAGTTAAACATATATAAGTATTCCCATTTTTATGAGATGTCTGTCATTTAACCCATGACAAACAAGCTCTAAGAAATGTCTATGTATAGCAACAGCTATATCATAAAGGAGCATGCATTTTTCCTAAAGACAAGATCCACAGTCAGCTCCAATAGTATTGTAAATACAAGAGGAATTTACTTGCATGCCACATTAGGTACTGATAATGGGAATCTCTTTCCAGTGCTATGCTTATGTGTTTTTTGTAACAGTTGGTTGATCTAATATCCAATTTTAATATCTCAAGGTGTTTGGATGTTAAAACGAAGGAACTCTAAGTAATCTTCACAAAATCAAAGCATCTAATAAAGGCACACTTTAAATAATCTTTATGATTCATAATAAATGGAGGGTTAATGTTTACTGTCACTGTGGATGTTGAATCAGTTTTAATCTCAGGTATAATTATTTCCATTTCTCTCTTTATATTTTTTTATATATTCATATGATTTAATTTTAAGAAATCCATCTCAAAGTTGGCTTAAACACCAAATTATGTGATTGAATGTATATTACTTCCATGAAGCCACTGAATTTAGAAGTTGTTATAGAAAGACATGGTTGTTTTTGTGCAATATCTTTGACAGAATGTTACAGGATTTCATGCTGAGTTTTTGCATTTTAAAATTAAATTGTCTTCAACTATTGTTCGGGGGTTGGGTTTTTGTTCTTTTAGGAACTTTTTTTCTCCTTGCTTGTTTTTTACCTAGAAATCACTTCAAAGTTTACCATTCAGTATTAGGAAACCACTGTGATGTTTTAAATACAAAATCCTGAATTCTTTATTTCAATATTTTCTAAAGAATTTCATGTGCTGAGATAGAGAAAAAAAAGTGTATTCTACAGATGGAAAAATATTTTTTTTCCTCTTGCAATATTTCATAGTAACTGAAAAGTCATGTTAGATATATTCACTTGCAGAAAACATTTCTGTCTCATACACAAGTCAGCTTTTTCTTTTTCTTCTTGAGTACTTCAATGTGAGTTAATAAAGATGACATTAATTGATAAATACTCATTTTTGCTCTTAATTTTAAAAGTGAGAAGTTAAGCCATCTGATAATTTCTTCTTTTTTTTTTTTTTTTTTTTCTTCACGAAATTGAAATACACTTAATTTGCAACAATAAAAGCTTGAGTGCAGTGGGGGAGAGACAGTATTCAAATTAAAATTTGAAATTTGTTTCAGGTTTCAAGAAATTTCACTGTCCATTCTATATATGCAGTCCAAAGTCCACCTTTGTCATCCTGTGCTATGACTTCTGTTTTTTCTTCATATCATCTTGATCTCACTTCTGGGTTGTCTTCTTCAATAGTTCAGTGTAACTTCAGCTGCAGTCCAGCATGCTGCTGCTATTCGTCATCAATACTTTCCCCCCATTTCACTAAGATAATTATTTACTGACTCAATGATTTCTGCTGTACTAGACCTCTGGATGACAAAGATTTATTTTAAAGAGAAGGAGACAATGATATTGTAGTATTATAAAATGCAGAAGACACCTCGAGATGTCTTGTTGTCCTGTTCCTGGAGATAAACACTATCTACAAGGTTACGAATTTCACAGTATGTCCCTACTATACAACTACCCATTTATTGTTGTTACTTATTCAAAGATTAGAAAGACACTACCAGACATCCCGTCTCCTGCTTTCACTAGTCTTTGTAGTGACTGAGAACAGTTGTCAATATAACAGTGTAGGCTGGTACTATTTTTAGACTAAGAAGTGATAGTGAAATCTAGAGGGGGTTCAGATGAACTCTTTGAAACATTCTACTAATTTGTGCTTCCTAAAAAGACTGGGTAAATGGGTGGCTACTCTTACACTACTGTTAAATTTGAGAAGATAATGCAGCTCTCTGGTTACTCTTGATGCATAAACTCACAAAGTTTGGTGCACACAACACATACACCGTGCTAATGTTGGTGTGAATATAGCAATATTTTGCATTTTCACTACTACCCTGCTCTTTTACTGGTATACCACTATATATGTGTAGCCAGTTATTTTTAAGCCTATTCTATTAAAAACCTGTGTGTAAAAGATTCTTTGAAGACATGTAAAATGATTTCTATTTTCACTAAAGGGTATTTTAAATTATTGCATGTCATTAGTAAATGAACAAACACATTTGCTTGGATGTGACACCTAGAGTTTCTGCATGCCCACAGAACGTCCTGTAGCAGAAAGAAAAATACTCAGTTTTCAGAATCTGCTTCTTAGTACACCAGATTTGTCTGTAAGAAACAGAAATGCCTGTGAAGGGGTGAAGTTTACCTGAAATCACCACTCAGATGAGGACTACATTACATATGCCCAGTTTTAGCTGAATAAATAGATTTTATGTGCTGAAAATCAGAGAAGCAGAAGGTGAACCATGTAATGCAGTCGATGTAATGCAGCCTTTGTTTTTCAGCAGCTCTAAGTGATTAGATGAATCAGATATGCACTGGAAAACCACAGGAGGACTGATGAACAGTTAATGACTTTACATCCTTTTACCACCTTTAGGGCAGGAGGCTAGAAGGTGATAATCACTCAGAATACAAAATGTGTAACTGGCTTTATATGTAGGGAAAATCAAAGAGATCAGTCTGCTCATTAGAATGACTTACCAAAGCAGATGGCACCGGCTTGAAAAGCAGGCTGAAAGAAATGCATACAGTAGTGAATGATGGTTCTCTTCACAGCAGCAAGGATGGATTACAATTTATTCCTTATATTGTGCTTCTGCAAGTGTAGAAGTCAGTTCCTCACCATGAAAATAGTTTCTGAAATATCAGGTAAATATAGTAGTGGTGATATTGATGTTGCAAAAGAGTTCATGTGTTTCTGAAGGTAGATGTCCAGGCACGATGGCAGAATCTGTGAGTCTTGAAATAGCAAGAAGGGCTTCAGTAGGAAGGTTCAGAAGGCCTCAAATCTACAGTTCTCCCCCATATGAATTTCTTGAGAAAGTTTAAGCTAAACTAAGCAGAATGAGAAATTTTTGTCTTGTGGTTCACTGATCAGGTGCAAAAGCCATTTTTCTTACTGGTATCTAAATGCTATTTTAAACAAACCACTCCAACAGTTGCTTAATGCTGTTTCATAGCATGAAACAACTTAATTTACATATGGGTTAAAAATCTATTTGTGGCACCTATGATACTACAAGCAAGTGTGGGGGTCAGAATTCTTTCAGTATTATTTCAGTACTGCTTCACTTTTTTTCATTATAGTCCTGTTAACGTAGCCACTTTAACACAGAGCATATGTCAAACATTTACTAACAAAACGGCCTGACTTCATAAAACACTTTATCAGTAGTCAAGTGTCAGGATTAATTACTTAACCTAAGCATACATTAAAGCTTAAATAAATTGACATATCACAGAGTTTATTGCAATCCTATTTACTACCTACTGGAGAAAAATCAGACATATGTTCTCTATTATAAAAGCCTCAAAGTCACAGTGCCACAATACTAAAAACTGATTTATAAGCATAGTTATATATAAACTAGGAGTGCATTTGAATTATATTAATTTTGTCATAAGCAGGAATGTTCAAGTTTTGAGATTGCTGCATGTTTTGAAGTTTGTGATAAACACTGAAAACTGAAGATTTCAGCTGTTAGGATAATTACTTTTATGTCCTGAAGATGTTCTCTTAAGTCAAATGTTTCCAAAGAGTTCTTAAGAATGATGTATATGTTGCCACATATTCATCTTGCTAGAGAATGAATAAGAGGAGATGATTATCATGATTTGTTGGCAATACTTGTTCAGGGTTTTTTTTTGCAATTCCAACTGTTTATGCCATTTTTTAAATTTTATTTTATCGTTTCTATAAAGGAATTGTTTTGTCACATAACTATTTTTTTATGTGATTTATTTAGCTTATTGTCCCATATGTTGTATATTTTGTCTCTCAGAAATTCCATTCTGCATGTTTTGGTTTTGATTTAATTTTATATTAAATATATACTTGATACTGTTTTAATGAGTTTCTGTTGAAGTGTGGAACTCAACCTTTGAATTTGGCTTAGAGATTTAAACTGTACATACTTATTATAGAATTAACAGAACTTTTTGCATGCGATATAATATTTATAGATATCCATCCATCCATCAGTTCTCAAACTCTGATGTGATGAAAATTTTCATATTTGGTAGAGATTTAGTAGATTGTGTGAAACTCTCACAAGTTTCCAGCCATCTCAACTAACTTTTGATGCTTTATGGCATAGAAAAGAGAAAGATGCAAAAGAATTCTGGAAAGAGAGATGTCTCATCCACTGTGTGTAACATAAGGAAAAATAGCTTCTGGTACATGAAACAGAGACTAGTGAATAGGCTGGGCAGATGGAGACAACTTTTATTATACAAAATAAATAACACAGTTGTCCCATAGATGTCCAAGTTTCTGAGCAATGATAGAGAGAGCACTGAATAAAGAAGCTAAGTCTGTAAAAAGATGGTCGAGAACATCATTTTATGTTTTGAACTTTTGGCCATGGAAGGAAAAGGATGAGAAATTAAGAATTCTATGTTGTCCAACTGTAAGTAGTTCTCTCTTTTACTCTTTCTTCTCTTTATTACTGTTTTTCTTCCTATCATTAATAATATTTTAATAAACTTCTCATGCTGTGAATAGAGGGGATGAGTGGTGAACATACTTTAATAAATTGTGTGAGGACCTCAACTTAATCTAAAAGATTAATAATCAAGAAATCAGTCATGCTACCTCCAATTATCTAACCCATGAATTTGAAAATAATTACTATATTTGTTGAGTACTCACTAAAGAAAAAAAAAAAATGCACTGTAGTGGGTCTGGCTGAGATGCTTTTCCCCATCCAGCCCTCATGCTGCAGTACTGGGAGCTGAAGGGTGTTCACCCGTGTTATGACTGCCAGTGCTCACACGGCACCAGATGATGGGGGGGCAAGATGGGGGAGAGGATACAGCCAACCTGAGATGACCAGTGGGCTATTCCATACCATATGACATCAGCTCAACTATAAAGGGAGAGGGCAGGAGGAGGATGGGAGGGCATTCTGCTTTGTCCTCCAAGCGGCTGCTACGTGTTCTGGAGCCCTGCTTCCTGGACTCGGCCCGACATCACCTGCGGACGGGAAGTAGAAAATAACATCTTATCTATCATAACCCACACCCCTTTGCTTTGCGTCTTATTCTCTCCCTGCGTGCCGTGCTGAAAGGGGTCGGGGAGAGTGATAGAAGGGCTTGGTGGTCACCTGGTGCACACATAGGTTATTCTGGCAAATTGAAAAAAATATATTTCTTTGTTCTGATTTGGTTTTGGTTTGTATTAATATTTAAACAACAAGCTTTTGGTGCAAGACTTTTATTGTCACAGCATATGCCTAGTTTGACCTGCACATTCTTCATTCTCTTGATTTATTCTCACAATCACTACCACTTTTTCTTGTGGCGGACTTCAACTTGCCAGATGTCTGCTGGAAATAAAATACAGCAGAGAGAAAACAGTCTAGGAGGTTCCTGGAGAGTGTGAAAGATAATTTCCTGACACAGCTGGTGAGAGGGACAACTAGGGAAGGCTTTCTGATAGACCTGTTGCTCACAAACAGAGAAAGACATGTTGGTGATGTGAAGACTGGAGCCTGACTTGGGCACAGCGATCATGAAATGATAGAGTTCTCAATTCTTGGGGAAGTGAAGAGGAGGAAAAGTAGAACAGCCTCTTTGGACAGGCAGACTTTGATCTCTTTAGGAAACTAGTTGACAGCGTCCCTTGGGAGGCAGTCACAAAGGGCAAAGGACTCCAGGAACCAGAGGTGAAGAAGATTGGCCTCACTGAACAGAGAGCTTTGGCTGCAACTCAGAAGCAAAAGGAAAATCTATGGCCTATGGAAGAAGGGGAGGGCCAGTCAGGAAGACTACATGAAGCTAAGCAGGGAGAAAATGAGAAATGCTAAAGCCCAGCTAGAACTCGATCTGGATACTGCTGTAAAAGACAACAAAAAATGTTTCTATAAATAGATTAACAGTAAAAGGAAGACAAAAGAAAATATCCATATTTTATTGTATGTGCAGGAAATTATAGTGACCAAGGATGAGCAAAATTCTGAGGTCCTGAACACATTCTTTGACTCAGACTTTAATAGCATGAGCAGTAGTTCTCCAGATACCCTCCCCCCTGAGCACAAAAATAAGGATGAGGAGCAGAATGAAAGCCCCTTAATCCAAGAGAAAATGGTCAATGACCTACTTTACCACTTAGACACACAAGGGGCATATGGGATCCACCCAGGGGTACTGTGGGAAATGTCAGAACTGCTCTCTAAGCCACTTTCTGTTATTTATCAGCAGTCCTGGCTAACTGGGGAGGTTCCAGTTGACTGGAAGCTAGTATATGTGATGCCCATCTCCAGGAAGGGACAGAAAAAGGATCTGGGCAATTACTACAGGTCTGTCAGTCTGACCTCAGTAACAGGGAATGTTATGGAGCCAACTACCTTCAGTGTCACCATGGCACATTCAGGACAACAAAGTGATCAATCCCTGTCAGAATGGGCTTATGAAAAGCAGGTCCTGTTTGACTGACATGATCACCTTCTATGACAAGATACCTGCTTCATGGATGAAGGAAAGTCTGTGCACATTATCTACCTAGACATTAGTAAAAGTTTTGACACTGTTTCCCACAGCATTCTCCTGGAGAAACTGGCTGATCATGGCTTGGATGGGCATATGTTTTGCCGGATAAAATCTGGGTGCATGGGTGAGTCCAAAGAGTTGTGGTGTATGCAGTTAAATCCTATTGGCTGCTGCTCATAAAAGGTGTTCCCCATGTCTTAGTATTAAGTCCTGTTCTCTTTGAGATCTTTATCAGTGATTTGAATGAGAGCACTGAGGGCACCGTTAGTATATTAGTAAATGACAAATAGGTGTTTGCAGTGATCTGCTTGAAGGTAAGGGGGCTCTACAGAGGAATGTGGTCAGGCTGGTTCGATGGTCTGAGGCTAATGGTATGAGATTGAACACAGGCAAGTGCTGGTTCCTTCCCTTGGGTCACAACAACCCCAGGTAATGCTACAGGCTTGGGGAAGACTGGTTGGAAAGCTTCCTGCAGGAAAAGGACCAGGGACTGTTGGTGAACAGCCAGCTGGATATAAGCCAGAAGTGTGCCCAGGTGGCTAAGAAGGCCACCAGAATCCTGGTTTGTATCAGAAATGATCTGGTCAGTAGGACTAGGGCAGTGATCAGCACCCTGTACTCGGCACTGGTGAGGCCACACCTCAAATACTGTGTTCAGTTTTGGGGCCTTCACTACAAGAAGGACATTAAGGTTCAATGATAACTTCCTGATGCAGGTGTTGGAAGTGCCAATGAGGAAGGGTGCACTGCTCAACCTTGTATTAATGAACAAAGAAGGTCTGGCTGGGGATGTGAAGGTTGGAGACAGCCTTGGTGGTAGTGATCATGACATGGTAGAGTTTAGTATTGTGTAAGGAAAAAGCAAGGCAACATGTAGGATTGCAACCCTGGACTTCAGGAGGGCTAACTTTGCTCTCTTCAAAGACCTATTTGGAGGAATCCTTTGGGCTAAGACTCTAGAAAGCAAGGGGGCCCAAGAGATCTGGTTAATATTTAAATATTACTTCCTCCAAGCTCAAGACAGGTGCATTCCTCTGAGTAAAAAATCAAGTAGAGGAGGCAGGAGAGCAGCATGGATGAGCAAGGAGCTGCTGAAAAAAAATCAAGTGGAAGAATGACATTCGTAGCATGTGGAAAAAGGGTCTATACCTCTTGGGAGAGTTATAGGAATGCTGTTAGGGTATGTAGGGATGCAACAAGTAAGGCCAAGGCCCTCTTCTAATTAACTCTGGCAAAGGAAGTAAAAGAGAACAAGAAGAGCTTTTTCAAATAACTCAATGGTGAAAGGAAGACTAGAGAAAATGTGGGCCCAGTGCTGAATGATGCAGGAGACCTGGTGACAGAGGATGCAGAGAAGACAGAGTTACTGAATGCCTTCTTTGCTTCAGTCTTCACTGCTAAGTCCAGGCATCAGGAAACCCTGATCCTGGCAGTAAGAGTGAAAGCCTGGAAGGAGGAAATCTCTCCCCTGGTTAATGAGGATGGGGTTAGAAATCACTTGTCTAAACTGTACACAGACAAATCCATGGGCCCTGATAGGCTGCACCCACAAGTACTGAGGCAGCTGTCTGATGTTGTTGCTCTACCACTCTCCATTGTTTTTGAACTTGAGCTATTCTGGGTAGCAATACATCACCTAGTAAGTATAAAAATCAGAGATCGTTGATGAAGATGAAAAGTGTCTTTGCTTTCCTTTCTATGAGCTTGGTCCTGCTGAGGGCATTACAAGGATAGTGTGTTTTATTTTGGTTTGGTTTTCCATCTTTTTTTTTTTTTCCTTTTTTGTTTTCTCTGTCCACTTTTAGCTTCTCTCAGAAAATGGAATCTGCTCAATACAGATTATCAGAGCTTGAACTAAATTGCCACATAAATCATCTAAAACACTCTTTTGCTTCTTTTCACATCACTACAATGACAGCTAGTCATCACTCTAAGGAACCTACATATTCTTCATGCTCTAGATCTCCCTGTCTAAATATGTTAGGGATAGATGGATGCTTTTCTCTATCTTTGCTTCAGTTCAAATGCACTTGGTCCTCCCTCATGGAATTGAAAGGCTGGCATCATTTGTCAGGTCTTCCATCCTTTCTTGCAACCAGATGTTAGTAGAAAGTAAAGTTAGAGTGCAATTGGAATTAATGGAATAGATCTTACATTTCAGAACAAATAGGCAGAAAGGTGTCACAAAATAATTGCAAATCCTAAAACACGGAAGAAAGAAGATAGGCAAACAGTATTTTCTAAGCAAAAGAACTTGTAAAAGATTACAAAAGTCTAGAATTTATAATAAATAAAAAAAAAATTAAGTTTTCTGCTGATAAGTATGATGATTACTAAATAAATAAATAAGCCATCACAGAAACACACATTTCACTTGTTGGAAGTTGAATGAAAAAAAAAAAAGGAATAATTTTTTACCTCTGAATTTGAGACTATGTAGTCTTAGAGAATACTGTATGCTAATTTATGGCAACAGTATGATAACAATTACCAAGTATAAAAATTGTTTAACTGCAGTTTTATTTCATGTTATGTATGTTTTAACAGCAAAACATTAATTCCCTGATTTCTCGTTAACTTATGGAAAAACAGCTTTTGGACACATAAGTAATAACTACTTATTAATCAGAATAATTTGAAATTACAGAATTTTCAAGAATGGCTTATTTTTCTAAATCTCATTCTAAGAGTATACTTAATAGTTCATTTATTCCTATCCCATGGGGAAGAGTCACTGCCCAGCTAATGTTAAAGATAGCCATAAATTAAGAAAAGCCATGAGAGGCGACCGTAGTCTTTGGTCACCAGGAAAAATGCTGTTACCAATGTATATGCACATACCATGTTTTTTGTGAGATGGACTACCTGACTTCGCCTTGCCTTATCACATTTCCTATGGAAACATGCTTACTATTGAATAGAGAAAGACAGGAATTGTGATTAATGATTAAAATCAGAGGAAATCAGAAATGCCAAAATTGAAACTTAATATTTTGCAAAAAAAACCATTCTAAGAGTATACTTAAAAGTAAATGCATCAATAGAAAAAGACTCTTATAGTAGAGTTTCAAAACAAAAACCAGAACTGCCATATGTGTTATAGGTTACATTTTTGCAAATCACTATACTATGAGAAGTTCAAAGACAGCAGCACCTAAGCTGAAAAACAGCAGATATTAACAGGTATTTTAATTGACATTGTTGGGATTTTAATATTTGATAAAGTATATTCTTTTCCTGTTTGTTATGAAATATTTTATTTGAAAAAGAGGCATTTTGCATCCCTCTATCAATAAATATTGCAAATAACCACTGTATTTGTTCAGTAGCATTCCTGAAAAAAAAATCACTTGAAATCTATTAACAGAATTTTCCTCCTGATATTTCATTCCACTTGAATTAAGAACTTAAACTCTACTTTATGATTAATTTCTAGATCTAGTTCTGTATCTCTAGCTACCAGATGTTCACTCCTTACTAAAAGATGTTGGCCTGAGTTCCTACATTGCAGGGTGCTATGCATTTTAGGTACTTTCCTGCTTTAGATACTGCATTATATTTCATAAAATATATCATTAGCTTAAGAATCCCTCTCCAGTGACATTCAGAGAAGTCAATATGGCACAATATGAATGACAGTTTGGCTCTTAAATCCAGATTGCAGGTAACTTTGGAGAAACAGATTTCTAATGACAGTGTAGTAACTGAAATTAGTAAATAGTAGTGATTCACTACTAAAATCAATAAACAAAAATGGAACATAAATTAGGTGGGTTTGTTTGGATTCATATATAAAGTCAGGTGCATTATCATATTGGTGTTATTCTTCAAAAAGAAGTCTTTCCTCCAAAGAAAGCTACACTATCATGTAAAGTATGGTGTTATTTAAAAGTGTAAAATTAAGAAAATATGTGGACATGAATAAAACTAACAATGTTTAAAATAGGGGAAATTTCTAACAAACCATAAAATAAATACAAATTCTCTTAGATCTACTGATAAAACTAGGCATTTGTACTGAAATCAGCCTGTTCAACCTCATGGATCTGAAACAAGTCTTAACAAGTCATGTTTTTACCAAAAATCACATTTGTTTGTTATTCTTTCTGGGTTTTGAGGTTTTTTTTCAGTAAGTTGTGGATGTGTAAACACGTACAGAGAATGATTAGGTATTAGTATAGATGTGTGTGTATATATATATATAAATAAAAATATAAAAAAAGAGTTTGGGTGTCTCTTTTTTTTTTTTTGGGTTTTTTTTTTTTTTTTTTTTTTTTTTTTTTTTTTGAGGGTATTAATTAGATGTCCACAATTTCCCCAGTAAAGGAATATTTTATTCCTTCCCAGTGAGGGTAAAGTGTTAAATCTTGTAGGCAAAGGAGAAAAAATTAGAATACTAATTATTTTTAAGGATTTATATAACTGTGAAGAAAAAATCAGAATGAAATCAGGGTACTGTGATTCATCAGAGTTGTGAACTAGTTTCAGATCTGTGTCCTGGGCTTTGTTGCATGTCATCCTTTCATTAGAAGTGAAAAAAAAATTTCATGTTCTGAAATGCTGCTTCTAAGGAATTCTGAGTTACAGTCAGTACAGAAACAGATATAGAATGCAAATATGGTTAATATGTTTAGGAATAAAGTAAGTGGTGCAAGGCTCCAAATACATGTGCTTAAAATTGTTGGAAAAGTCATCTGATATTTTACCAATTCTATATAGTTATATAATAAATGAAATAACTGTGCATGTTTCTCACATCTAGAGATAGAATTCTGTATGTAATCTTAACTTAGCTGTTTTCCTGACTTTTATTGACCCTATGGATTAACCCTTTATGTGTGGCTAATATTTTTTCTACAGAGTAGATTAAAATATGTCATAACAAAAGGCACCAAAGAAAACCCAAACAACTATGCCCTTTCTGCATTGATTGACCTAAAATTAGAACTGTATCTATCTAGATACAATATACTGTTAGGTGGAACAACAGATTTAGTGACTATTCATTGTATAATTGCAGGGTGAATATTTTTTACTTTGTCTACTTAGTGAATGTCTTAGAATCCCCATTGACAAAGTTTATCTATTTGTGCAAGAATACAGGAGTGCAGAAACATATGTAAAAAAAAAATAAAATGAAAAAGACCAACAGTCAATCTGCAGAGATAGAAAAAATTCTGGATGAGAATTTTTTTACGGGTCTTCAGAAATACTTTTCTTTCTTATCACCTGACTCTTCCCATATATGTAATGACAGTTGAATGTTCCTAGCAGTGTTTGTATGTAAAATCCATAAGGATTGGAAGTACAAATATTTCAGTACTATGGATAACACACAGTCAGTATCTCAATTAAGACTTTTTTGTCATGATCTTCAAACTAGATATAATTACATTGAAGTTATAAGAGATAAGTTATGTTATTTGTTTTCATGACCAATATGGTCTTCCTTAAGTAAACTTCTTCTCTGGGTATATGTACAGTTGAAAACTAAGATATATATCCAGATCCTTTAATTTTCAGTTATGCTGACCTCTGGCATATTTTGAAAGTTAATCGACACCTCAGTTCTTTTTTTTTTTTTTTTTTTTTTTATTTTAAGAAAAGTGAATTGTCAGTTATAAAATATAATCAATATTTATCAATGAATATTTATCATCTTACCCTGTAATTCTTACAAAACTGGAGTGCCATACTGTAGTGCCACAAAGGTACTTAGTGGAATGCAGATTAAAACATAATTTGCATGTAGCTTCTTCCAGTATGACACGTTCCTGGTAGAGTAGCTTTTTGTTTGGTTTTCTTGGATGATTTTAACAAGATCTGTGAGAAAGAGAAAGTAGAACAAGCTTTATTTTCTTGTAAAAGCTCCCAACCTCAAACACTTTGAGTGTCATTAATGACAGGAGAAACCTGCAAGAAAAGAATTACCATCTGAAGCTAATGAATAGTTCTACTCATTTAGGATGTTTTGCTCATGGTTAAGAAACTCTCTTGTTTATTATCCTTTTTCATTGTACACTGGATTATTTCAAATCCATTCCAATTAATCCCATCTCCAACTAAATTTTGATTGCTCTGCCATTCTTACTCTAAGCTTAACCTCTGGTGGCACTGCATGCTTTTCAAGGAAACTTTCAAGTACTCTGTACATCAGTCTGAACCCCTAACACACATGCTCAGATAATCCCATTCATACATGCATGTATATGCATGGTTTATATTCCCAAACTCTGACAATTTTTTTCTGGCTTATCCTTATACTCTTGTAGCCCTGTGACTTCCTAATGATATAAAATTTCTAACTTACATTGATCCTACCTCCTGCTGCCCTTCATTACATCCTTGGAGATCACTGTGCTCCTCTTAGAATACATTAGTCATTCATTACTAACGCCATAAAAGCCCTGAAGTCCTAGAAGAGAAGAGTCTTTCCTTTTACCTTTCTGTTCCCTCACTATTAATAGATAACTCCCAGCTGCTAATTCATTTTTCTTCTGTCACAAAAGCTGTAACTACATGATTAAAATGGTGTGCAGCTCTAAAACTACTATCAATTATACTAATTAAGGTCAAATAGAATGGAACAGCATTCTTTGTGGAAAACAATGTAGGCAATGTAAACCTCTATTAATTTAAGGGCATCATATGTACATATGACAGTTTCTACTGACTTTATTAATTATGTCTAGGTAGACTTTTATAATCACATTCCTAAGACTTATTTTAATCTTTTTTCTTCTGAGAATGAAAAACACTGAAGGAAATACTATTATCTTTTTCTTATTTGTATTCTTGTTACTTGTGGTTTGGTTTGGTTTTATAACTAGAAAGGTAGAAAAGACCTCTTTTTTATTAGAAAATGGATTTTCTCAGGTTTTGCTTGTGCTTAAAGAATGTTCACTATGAATTTTCAACATTTGCCTTCTCTCCAGCTACACAGAGGCTAACAAGTCAAGGAGGACTTGACATAACTAAGAGAAATATGCTCTAGCTAGATCTAACATAAAGTTTTACAATGGAAAATGAGTGTTTCCTCTCAGCAGCTGTTCCTGGGTGCTGTCTATCTAAAAGACACACTTTATGAAATAAGATTTGCAGGAAAACAGTATATATATTCTAAGAGAATTTTTTGAGGGAAATGAATGTTCTGATTGCTCTTTTCAATCATGCAGATTGTATTAATTCTGAGTAAGAAAGAAGCTGAAATTTGACTCAAGGAATTAAATAAAACCCAACTAACCACCTGTCCTGGTTTCAGCTGGGATAGAGTTAATTTTCTTCCTAGTAGCTGGTACAGTGTTGTGTTTTGGATTAAGATGAGAATAATGTTGATAACACACTGGTGTCCTTAGTTGGTGCTAAGTGGTATTACTAAGTCAAGGACTTCCAGCTTCTCACACCACCCCACCAGTGAGTAGGCTGGGGAAGCACAAGAAGCTAGAAGGAGACACAGATGAGACAGATGAGCCCAGCTGGGATATTCCCTAACTTATGACATCAGTCCCAGTAGGGGAAACTAGGGGGAAAACTGGCTGATGGCTACTGCTCTGAGTGAGCAATTGCATAGTGTATCGCTTGTTTTGTATGTTATAATTCTATTATTATATTATTTTTTTCTCCCTTCCTTTTCTGTACTATTAAATTGTTTTTATCTTAAATCATGATTTTTAATTTTTTTTTTCTGTGTGGTTTTTATGTGCTTGAGAGGTTAAACTATGACATCTATTAAACAACCCACCCCTAAATATTTCAAGCAATTTATTCAAAAAGTGACAATATTTTCATCTCTTTACTGACAGATCTTATTTAAGCAATAGGAAGGATGTGCAGTCATCTGGTTGGACAGGGCTCTGAGCAACACAATCTAACTGAAGATGTCCCTGCTTACTGCAAGGTGGTTGGACTAGATGACTTTTAAAGGTCCCTTCCAACCCAAACAATCCTATGATTCTTTGACTCTGTGTTCTCTGAGTAAAGTGTCATTCTGCTTATTCAGTAGGGTATTGCAAGGAAGATATTTTTCATTTCAAAGGATACTCAGAACTGGAAGTTTTTTCCTATGTCAGTATCATCACTGTTCAGTCTGACCATCACAGCATATTGCTCTTTTCCCAGGTATCTGAAAGTGTGGTTCCTGAAAGGAGCTGAAAAAATTGTTCATCATGGAGAGTCAGTATGCCCAGAGAATACCAGCCTTGAACATGTATAAGCTTCATGACCATTTCTTTAAATACAAACCACGATCGGTTGTAAGTTCAAAACTGTTTCACAACAGAAAAGAAAACACCACTTGGCCATTCTTTCTTTTAAAGATTTTGAAGCATAATCATTCCCATGTTATGAATATCTCTAACTAGAGCTTCAATGTGTAGAATAATACATACAGAAAGGGAATGAGAGTGAGGGGTTTGAAAGAGCTGCTTGAGAGAATAAGGGATCACAGGCAGCATCAATGACATAGCATGCAAAATGCTGTGTAGGTAAATTATTCAGACTAGATAGGTGTTGTAATTAAAAGTAGGTATTATTCCTTCCTGATTACTTTCTAAAGAACTTTTCTTAATGAAAAAGTTAATTTAATTACAATATTTTTAACCGTCAAACATTTAAAAATGTGTCTTTTATATTTCTTCTATATGACCTCAAAGTAACCTACAGGGACATTTCACTCATAAGATAGGTTTTGGTAAGCAGTGGGAGCTTTAAACTAAAATTTGACACAGTCTTGTTTACTCTGAAATGGTACAACTGAATTTAAACAAATAGAGGGGCACCAGTTTAAATGTACTGGAGATCCAGCCTCATGTAACATGAAGATAGTAACTGACAGTTTGTTATTGATTATGTGTTTCTTATCGCCTTGAGGCAAAGATCAACAAAATCACTTGGAATTTTTCCACTAGTTTAATAGATTTCAGACCATGCCTTCATTTGGTAGGGCTTCTTTCTTACTTCTTTTGCACAATATACATTTATCATGTAGAATTTTTTAGTCAGAAACCATCTAGTAATGTAGTCTAAAAGTGACTTTATGGAAAAATATAATTTCAGAAATGCAAATCTTAATCACAATATAGATTTCTGTCATGCCAGCAATGACATTTTCTACCAATTTCAGGAGGATATCTTACAAATTGGGATCATATGGCAGTGCACAGAATGATTGGTAAAGACACCTTAGGGCTAGAGGTTGGCCAAAGGTCCCAGATGGCATCTGAAGGGTCTCAAATACAAAGTAAGTAAACATTTCCACTGGCTCACAGACTATATACTTAGAACCTAATTGCAATTTTCAGGGTATTTTAAAGCATTTTCTTTCAAGTGCTAAATTTAGTTTGTGTTAATAGTAGTCTGACAGATGAATACATCATTGAAAAAAATGAAAATTGAATACATCAAAACAAACAGTACATCAGGCTTGTCAATTAGGACACTGACAAATATTGTGAAGATTTTTTTTTTTTTTTTAAGATAAATCATTTATATCAACTTTGGAAACATAAAATTCAGGTTTTGGTTGGTTGATGTTCTTTTTTTCCCCTCTAGGGGTCTTCTGTTGGACTGTACATATATAACAGTTTCACACAAATAAACTGAGGAAATTCTATAATGACAAAACTCATTTCATGGACAGTGATAATGTAAAGACTATTTAAAGGCTTCAGTTGTACTTAGGTGATTCATACACTTTGTTCCTACCTTTTGCCTCAGGCATGAATTACAGCCACACTGCGAATTTGATTGTGTGCAGAGAGCATGTGGGAGGAAAGCTGTGTAGCTAGAGGCCTAGGATGCACCTTACTGAGAGAAAACAGAAAAGAAATTACAAAAATACAAAGAAAATATTAATTTTTTTAAAATGACAAAGACATATGGGATGGGGAAACAAAGGCGGAAGAAACTACATACTAATGCATTAGACAGCAAATTAATTGTTTAAATTAATGTATTTCTTAGCAGGTCACTATTTTAGACCTTCACGGAAACCAAGGAATCATAGCAAGGAAATTGTAATAAAGAATTTTTTCATTTAAATAAAAATGAAGATCAACTGATTTATGGAAATTGTTAATTTTATTGTAGGGGATAAAGCTAGGTTCAGCAATTCAGGACATAAAAAGAAAAAATAGACATGAAGATTATTTTTTTTTAAGTCAAGGAAAGATCACAGATGTCATATAGGTTATTAATTTCTGAAAAGAAAAGCTAAAATAGGATTCAAGCTTTATTAATTTCATTCAAAGCAGATGAAATGGAATATATGGGTCATTAATTTCAATAAGAAAAGTCAGAATAGATAATATTTATTTAATTTTTTAACTTAAAGTAATGCAGAAAAAAAAAAGTGATTTTTTCTTAACTGAAACCAAAGTAAAGTTATATCATAAGGTAGACTTCAGAATCCCTTTGGGAATTTCTTGAGATTAAAGAAAGGCAAGTAGGAATATGTGAATTTATGTTTTATTTTAGAAGCATACGGGAAAAAGCCTAGTAAATATGAAGTGGGAGAGTATGCATATGAAATCAGCACAGTCAGTGGCAATATAGTGTTCTGTGTCCAGATTATTTTAAGTATCTCCTCAGTTGTATTGCTTAAAGAGGAACAAAAAACATGTTGCTGTGGCATAACTAACAAAGGTAAGATATCTTTTCCCTGAAAAGCAGAAAATTCACTGACCCACCAATATTTATGAGACTGTATAAATTTTTTTGTATCTAAGTAAGATATGCTTTAAACAAGCAAATAAACAAATTATTTTATAAGACTAATTATGAGCAAGAGGAATACAACATAAATAATATTAAAATAGTGGATTATATGATTTCACAGAATCAAAGAAGGTTTTAAAAATTTACAACTGCGGTGAGATATTATGCCAATAGCTACTAATGTACAAAAGTAAATTCCTGAAGTAGCTTTCAGAAATAAGTAACATGGGAGAAAAAACCTATGGCAAAGGTCTAGCATAGGATGTGACTCCTAGGTTGTCTGTCATGTTGGTATTTCTCACTTTTTTTTCTTGTGAGGATATTGAACTTCAATTTTATGCAGAATGAATCAACAAGCATTCTGCTCTAGATGTGCCAATATTTGCTTCAGCAAATAAAAGCATATGTTACTTTCTTTTTCACAAAAATGAAATATCAGTATCTCCATTTCAAACAGTTATGGTTAAAAAGGAAACACATTATGGAGAAATCCCACCTCATAAAGCACATGTACTTTTACAGTCTTGCTAATGAAAATAGCTATACACTTTTTTTTTTTCTCCTCCCTTGGTGTATCTTAGGTAATATTGAAACAATAAAACTTTTTATTGATTACCATTCTTCCTGTTCTTCATGTACAAGTTCCGGATCTATATGCAATTTATGCTCACACTCTCTAGAATTACAATGAGTGGGATTATTTTAGTTCACAGTTTAGTTTTCAAGAACATGTCAGAAGTTAAAAAAAGTAAAAAGTACATTCTTTAAAAGGGAATTTATTTTAAAATTGCTTTTTAGTTAGGTGGTATCTAGGACAGCAGCAACATAAAGTAACATCCAGACAGTATAAAAAAGCGTGCTCCTTCATTCCCTCTGCTAGTCCTCCAAAGGAAATAATTCAGTCTAGTGAGTTGACTAATAATAGTATGTTTTCAGTAAATTTAACACACAATACTGAAGCTGTGAAAACAGCTTCCTAGTGCAAGTCCTTATTGTGACTGTAGTTCACAATCCCATTGTTGTTATGAGCTGGTTTCCCTGGACTATTTTTCCAACACTGTAATGTAGATATTCTTTCTTTAGGTTCCTTATTTTTAGAACATCAGACAACATCTGGGGTGCTCAGAAGTAAGGTTAAGGCTTACTTACTTAGTTGCAGTTCATCACATAATTACATTGTTTCATTCTGGTTTTGGAATGGATTATGAGTGGAAAATATGTATAGATGTATATATATTGTGGACGAAACAAAATTTCTGCTGAACATGTAAGGATCGACTAAAGGAGGCAAGTGCTTATTTTAGGAAGTAACTTCTAAGAAACAAGTAATCCTGGGTAACATTAGAAAGGTACTATTTCATCTCAATAAACAGGATTCAAATCAGTTGACAAAATATCCAGTTACACTTCAGATGATGGCCTAGGGTATTGGAGACATCTGCATACGGATAGTAGATTAGTTCTAAGATTGGTAGAGACTTCTATCCTCTGGGCCTGGGTCAGATGGACTTCAAATAGCAAGCATCAAATATAGGTGCCTATATTTAAACAACTGTACACTAGTCTGAAAAAGCACTAAAGGAATTATTTAATTGTTTGAACATATTATGCTATCTGTGATGCTTTGGGTAACCTGCCTGGCCTGCAGGCCTTGGACAAAGAGGGTACAGGTCTCCTGTAATTCTTATGTCCACCTGTCAATTTTCAGAAAGAGAACTTCAGCTACACTGATACTTCGATATTTCGGATACCCCTGGACATCTCATATAATGTTAAGCAACTCCTATATTTAGATAACTGTATCTCTCCATAGATATAACTATAAGCTGAACTTTAAAGTGGTCTGAACTTTTTTCTAGGCTCCAGTGATTGCATTGATTAACTCTGCCTTGATTATAAAGTGAGATAAGACACCTAGCTCACACATAGACAGTTGAATTTGTGAGTGTTAATCTAAAACTGAATCCCACATATAGCAAAGCATTACCATTTTAAATCATCCAGACAGATTTAAACGAAGACAGATTTAATCTAGTAGGCTAATTGAAAATTCCCCCCAAAACCGAGCTGACTCTTTATCTTTTGCAGAATGGTCGACCAGCTTTAATTACTGCAACCATTCTAAAACCTCAGATATTATCATTTTAATAGACTGTGCTTAATAAAGTAATGGTTAGTGTTGTATCTTATATATAGTTTTCAATCTGTGTGAAACTGAGTATGTGCTTTGCTGAATATTAATTCTAAAGTATTTAACACTTTAAGAATGCAAACAAATTGCATCTCAGTGTTGTAACACTCAAAACTTTATCTGTGCTGGCAAACAATTTAGTTATAGAGTCATAGAATCATGGAATGGTTTGTGTTGGAAGTACTGAATACTTCTATTAATAAGATTTTCTGTTATTTTCTTTTAACTACCACATTGGGAAAGTGTACTTTTAAATATGCATAAATGTATTTTATGACATATTACATGTATCATACATCATATATAGATTTGTGTATTAATATTAATATGTCATTCAATGTCATTTTTAAATCCATCTGTGGATTTAGAAATGTCCAGCTGCTAGCAGAGATCTCTGACAGCAAACTGTCCTTTCCACTTCTGCTTCTCAAAACAATGCCAAAATGAAGATAGTGTCCTCAAGAGTAAGTCACTTAATAGGTTACCCTTCTCAAGGCTTTTGTCTTGTTTTTATTTATCCTTGAGCATTTAATAAACACTAAGAATGGCTACTTTGCCTAGTATCTTTTCAATTTTTTTTTCCTATATTTTCAAAGTATACATTTTTAGTAACTCAGTGACTGTATTAAATATTACTATACATATTTTTGGAAGTAACCTTTTTGTGTATAAATAACATAAATTTATCTATTTGTCAATTCAAAATTAACATTTAACACATCAGAAAGGCTATGTGGTCAGTCAGCACAGAGCTGTACCTCAGTCAGTCACCTCTGCCTTTTTAGTGTGACATGGCTTTGTACACTATCATTCTAGCTGCAAAAACAAGCTTTTGATTTAATACTGTCTCAAAATCTCCCGATAAAACATCAAACACATGTATTTGTTCTGAGTAACTCCCTCTGATGAACTTTCAACTGAACTGCTAATAAAGGAACATTCAGGAACACCTTAAATCCCCATGTGAATGAGGAAGGGTTGTACAGCTCTATGACCATTATTACGTCATGTGATACAATTACAATGTAACTTGCAATGTCCATCACAAATTGGCATTAATATCTGGTACCCTTAGCAACCACTGTAAATTTGCATCTGGCACACTCAACAATGGTAAAGTTGAGAAGGATGTTTGTATCATTTTTCGTAGTGAACATGAAAGGTCTTCTCAAAGACCAGTATTTCAGACTTCGACATACAAAATTTTCTCTTTGACCACTGATTTGAATATTAATGAAGCTCACTTCACTGCAGTAATGTCTGAAAATTCAATTTCAACATGGTCAACTATCTTACAGGTCAAGGTATTGAAGTGAACATTTAGTATTCAAAAAACTATTTTCATGTAGTCCTTCTCATTCTTTTACCTCTGTGATCCTTGATCCTTTAGGCAAACTATTTGACACAGCAGTCAAAGTTTCCAGCAGTGGTTTTGATCTTTCTATTTGGGCTAAAGCCTACACACAGAGATAGTGTTATCAAAATAGAAATTAGAAAAAAGATGATGTGAAGATCATATTTTTTTATTTTATGATACGTTCTGACTCCTGTGTCTGAAGTGATTATGAGACTTTTATGTTTGTATTTACTGAATCTCATTTTAACTTTTAAATATTAAATGGCTTATACAGGAGTCAATAATGAAATCATTTATTAGTCAAAACACAATTGACTAAAAAAGAATTTCCAAATCAATTACGGAAGATAGGTGTTAAAGGGATGCCATGAAAGTGTATGAAAAGACTATTTGTCCATATTTTATGCAAAAGCTTTGTGTGTCCACTTTCTTATCGTTTTTGTCTTAGAAATTTTTTTCTGACATCAAATAATGAAAGTTTTTCAGGTTTGATGTATGTATCCTATCCAGCTCTGGAATGAGAACCTGTAAAAGGAGTCTCTGGAAGTCCAGTTACGGAAAAAATACAGCCGTTCAAACTAGACATGTCTGTGAGCACGTGTTTTTATCTGAAGTACTGCAGTAGCGTGATCTTCAGACAAGTAAAATGTATTTCCATAATTCAGGTGTCTTTATCCTCTTTTTTAATCATTCCAGCTGATGTCTCTGTCATTCTCAAATGAGTCAGTCAGCTGACAGTGTTCTTGACTTGCAACAGCTTTTCAAACAGGCTCTGTTTTGAACAAACACGGTATTTCTCTTAGCCAAGGATACAGGACAGGCACTTCACTTACCCTCTGTGGTAGGTCTGAGGCTAAATGAGTACACCTTCATGGTTCCACACATTCCTTTAAGAAGATTCTGGTGTATTCACAGCTACCTTAGCAATCTCTGAACTTAGTAAGAAAGCTAAATCTTAAGATACGCACAATTTACATCTGAAGTCACTTGTGAAGTTACTTAGCCTCCTAAGCTATGTGGAATTTTTTTTTTTTTAAATTATCTTAAATTTAAGCTTTATCTGAAAATTCTTATCTTCAATGTTACAAGAAGTTAATCTTGATATGTGTTTTTTATTGAGAGTGCTACAAATTCTCAGTACAGATGCCTTTACTGCAGCATTCTAATCCATTTAAAAAATGGATATTTTTTAAAAAGTGTATTGAAATAGACCCTCTCATGGTAGTCCAGAATACAACAGTCAACTTATCCACTGTTAGGAAACCACAATGTAGAATTCAACACATAGCCATACATGCAGAGGAAACTTGAAACACTTTTCTCCTAACACTCTTTTCACATCTTAGTTCATGGAATGCAAAAGTAATTTCTTGACATTAATGTATTCTGACATTCTCTGATGAAGGTCCAGAACTTCTGTTATGACAATTCTCTCACAAGACCAGTGGTGTGCTGTTACAGTGTGACTACATGAACAAGTCACCATGGGATTGTAATACATAGTGAGTCATCTGCTCTGATATAACAGACTGAGTTCATATTCATGCACTGGGCAGCTTGCCCTATCTTCAGAGAAGACTAAACAAATTACCTTTATCTTTCCATCATATCACCATTTTCTTTAGACCCTTTTTGTTTACCTCTTTTCTGCTGCACATCTCAATTAGTCAGTGCTGGTGTGACCTAGGTTACTGACCTCTCTTGTCCTCCAGAATTTCACATCCCAAAATTGTGGTTTTCATTATGTAAAATGCTATCAAGGGCAGGTATGTGTCCCTAAGCCATGAATCACTGCCTTGCTGACTTGTTACAAGTTACTGCCCATTAGCTGATCCATGATAACCGTTCACATAAGCACACCTGCCCTACAGTATTTAAGAAACAGTTTATCTCTTTTTCATGAAAGCTTAAGTCACATCAATCTATTTTGCAGTTACTACTGTCTACAAGCTCCATCCACTGATTTATAATCACATGTGCGAAGGGTCTTGATCAATGTAAGTAACTTGTAGGTAGCTCAGAGTGCCTTAACCCTCTCTGTCGGATCAAAGATTCCACTCCAGAAGTGGCTTCAAAGACTGCACACAGAGAGTGTGGGCCAAATGTTTCCTTTGAAATGCCAACCCATGGGAAAACTATTTCCATATTAAATTATACATTGTTTTTTTAAAGCTTGATTTTAATATACTGGGTTTCATTGACAAAGTTTTCACATGTTACGCACCTTTGGCCCAAATATGTCATTGTAACTCCTGCTAATCATTTCAGCTGTGAATCGTAGAATCACATAGAATCATTTTGGTTGGAAGAGACCTTTAAGATGAGTAAGTCCAACTGTTAACTCAGCACTGTTAGATCACCACAAAACCATGTCCCTGAGAGCCACATCTATGTGTGCATCCCTCCAGGGATGGTGACTACACCACCTCCTTGGGCAGCCTGTTCCAGTGCTTGACAACACAATGAATACATTTTTCCTAATATCCAACCTAAACCTCCCCTCAAACAACTTGAGGCCATTTCCTCTTGCCCTATCACTTCTTACTTGAGAGAAGAGACCAGTACCCACCTTTCTACAACTTCAGGTAGGTCTCCCTCAGACTCGTTTTCTCCAGACTGAACAACACTCGTTCCCTCAGTAACTTCTTATAAGACTTCTGCACCAGGCCCCCTCACCAGCTTTGTTGACCTTCTTTGGACAGGCTCCAGCACCTCAATGTCTTTCTTGTAGCGAGAGGACCAAAACTTAACACAGCATCTCAGTGCTGAGTACAGGAGTATGACCATTTCCTTAGTCTTGCTGGCCAGATTATTTCTATTAGATGCAAGGATACTGCTTGGTGGCGTTCTTGCCTACTTGACCAACATGTCCAGGTCCTTTTCTGCCGGACAGTTTTCCAGATTCCCTTCCCCAAGGCTATAGCCTATAGCATGATGTTGTTGTGACCCAAGGGCAAGACACAGCATCTGGCCTTATTGAATCTCACACCATTAACCTCAATTCATCAATCCAGCCTGCCCAGATCTCTCTGCAGAGCCTTCCTACTCTCAAGCAGATCGAGACATTGACCTAACTTGGTGTTGTCTACAAATTTACTGTGAATGCCCTCAATCCCCTCATTCACATCTATGGTAAAGATATTAAAGAGAACAGGCTGCAGTATTGACTCCTAGAGAACACCACTTTTGACTGTCTGCCAACTGGATTTTTCTCAATTTACCACCATTCTCTTGGCCTGGTTATCCATCCAGTATCCAGCAAAGCATATGCCCATCAGCCAGAATGGCAGAATGCCATGGGAAACAGTGTCAAAAGTTTTACTAAAGTCTAGGTAGACAACATCCACAGCCTTTTCCTCATCCACTAACTAGGTCATCTTGTTATACAAGGAGATCATGTCTGTCCAGCAATATGTGCCTTTGTAAACCCATGCTTACTGGGTCTGGTCACCTCATTGTCCTGTATATGCCTTGTGACGGCACTCAAGGTGATCTGCTCCATAACAGAGTCTTGCACTGAGATCACACTGACAGACCAGATCCTCCTTCTGGCTCTTTCTGGAGATGGGTGTCTCATTTGCTAACTTCTAAGTTATCCAGGACTGCTGACAAATGGCCAAAAGTGGATTAATGACCACTTCTGACAACTCCCTCAGTACCTTTGGGTGGATCCCATCTGGCCCCTTAGACTTATGTGTGTCTAAGAGTTGTAGTAGGTTGTTGACCATATCCTCTTGGATTATAGGGGCTTCATTCTTCTCCCTGTCTTTGTCTTTCAGCTCAGGGGGGCAAGGTACTTGTAGAACAACTGTTCTTACTGTTAATGACTGAGGTAAAGAAAGCATTCAGTATCTCAGCCTTTTCTTATCCTTGGTCACTATACTTCCCCACACATCCAATAAAGGGTGGAGATTCTCCTTTATCCTCCTTTTGCTGTTAATCTACTTATAGAAACATTTTTATTGTCCTATATAGTAACACAGAATTACAGAATGGTACGGGTTGGAAGGGACCTCTGTAGATCATCAAGTCCAACGCCCCTGCCAACACAGGAACACCCAGGTCATGCCACACAGGAACAGATACAGGTGGGTTTTGAAAGTCTCCAGAGAAAGAGACTCTACAACCTCCCTGGGCAGCCTGTTCCACTGCTCTGTCACTCTCACAGTGAAGAAGTTTGTCCTCACGTTGAGGTGGAACTTCCTGTGTTTCACCTTGCTACCGTTACCTCTCATCCTATCACAGGGCACCACTGAAAACAGACTGGCCCCTTCTACTTGACACCCACCCTCCAGATAGTTGTAAACATTAATAAGATCCCCTCTCAGCCTTCTCTTTTCCAGGCTAAACAGCCCCAGGGTTTGCAGCCTTTCCTCATAAGAGAGATGTTCCAGTCCCTTAATCATCCTCATAGCCCTCCACTGGACTCTCTCTAGTATTTCCCTGTCCTCGAACTGGGGAGACCAGAACTAAACACATTACTCCAGATGTGGTCTCACTAGTGCAGAGTAGAGGGGGAGGAGAACCTCCTTTGACCTGCTGGGCACATTCTTCTTTATGGACAACCAGATTAAGTTCTACCTGGACTTCATATTTCTAATTTTCTCCCTGCATATGGAATCTTAGTAGTCTTCCTGAGTAGGCTGCCCTTTCTTCCACAGGCCTTTCCTCTTTCTCCCGAGTTCCAGCCAAAGCTCTCTGTTCAGCAAGGCCATCTTCTTCACCACTGGTTCCTGGACTCTTTTGCTCTTCAGGACTTCCTCCCAAGGGATTTTGTCAACTAGTCGCCTATACAGGTCTATCAGGGAGCCTTCCCTAGTCTTCTTGCCCTGTGGTTCACCTTATAGCACACCAGGATAGCCTCCTTTGCCTTAAAGTTTTTCCTCTCAAAGAATGCCCAGCCTTCCTGGATTCCTCTGCCCTTCAGGATTGCCTCCCAAGGTACTCTGTCAAAAAGTCCCCTAATCAGGTACAAGTCTGACAAAGAGGGCCTCCAAACTTCATATCACCCACAAGTCTTTCTGTTTGTGAACAACAGAGATCCTTCCCTAGTTGGCACTTTCACCAGATGTGTCAGGAGTATGTGTCTTCCACACTCTACAGGAACCTCCACAACTGTTTTCTCTCTGCTCTGTTGAATTTCCAGTAGACATCTGGTAAGTTGAAATCCCCCACGAGAACAAGTGGTAGTGATTGTGAGACTTCTCCCAGCTGCCTAAAGAATATTTTATCTGATTCCTTTTGAAAACAGATATTAATGTTTCTTTGTATTTTATTTATTTTACAAGGCACAAATGCTTATTTATTGTATGTGATTTATCCCTACATATAAACAGCTCAGCATTTTTTACCTTAGAGATAAATTTATCGCTTTGATTTTAATAACGTAAATGAGCATTCTTGATGCCTTTAGGTGTTAAACAAAATAAAAGATATTATCTATAGAGATAGCTATAATTCTGGAGACAGATCAGTCTCTCTCTCTTAAACTAAGTTAACCTTTAGGCATACAAGCATTTCCTTTACTATTAGTAAAACTTCTTATACTTTTCAAATTGAATCTTTTGAAGACTATGCCAGGTTTGATGGATTAGGAATTGAAGCATGAGAAACATACAGATCGGAATGGAATATTTGTGCAGTTAAAAATTCTTATGATTTGCCAACACCAGCATAAATTTGGCAAATTTTACCTCAACATTGTGATTAATTAATGCTCGATTGTTTGGGGATTTAAAAAAAATTCTTTATGAGGCAGTAAAGCACATCTGCTATAAAATAAAAATTACTCTTATGATTTTCAAGTTGAATATTGCAAGTAGTGACCAAGCAAACAGAGCTTCCATCTTGTGGATAAATCATCCTAAGAGCTCATGTTACCAGAATGCAGAAGAAAATAAGGTTTATAATAATTACCAGCTCTACTTGAATTTGTTCATATGCAGGATTATGAGAGCTGTAATTTTGTGTTTACACATTCAATCTCGAAAAACTCTTATCACCTGACTGAGGTCTAATCTCCACCCACATCTTTAGACCTAGCCCTTCCAATATTAATAATGTATAGGTTAAGCAACCCTGAAGAATTGTTTGTGTTTTTCAATTAGTGTCTGGCGCAGAACTATGTTTTGTAATATAAATAATTGGTTTAACCATTAAATTGATGTGACAGAAATAATTGTCAAGCAATTAAATGCAGTAATTATTTCAACTCATGGGAAATATATACTAATAAACCTGAATTTCACTTTGCTTGAGGACAAAAATATCCACTCTTCCTAGATTCTTCAGCATTATTCATATACCAATTAATATTATATAATAGAAAAAAATGATAGTTACAGAAAATGATTGGTCACTTCTTTTTCATTCTCTTGGTCAGTCTTTCCTTTTTTTTTTTTTACTGTGTGACTTGTATTTGAAACTGTGATGCCAAAAAATATCACCAGTAACAGTACTCCGAGTGTCTGTGCCAGGCATGAGAGCTACCAAGCTAGTCTTTTCAGATAAACAACTCATGGCACAATGATATATTAATTTTGTGTTCCAGGATTTCACACACCTTCATGCACATGTTTCTTTGAGCTCTTGTAACCTATTCTATATGCTTATTTTATTTAAATGATTTTTCATTTGATTAAATGGCCTTATAAGTTTTTTGGTCAAACTGTCTTGCTGCGACATTGCTACTTGCATGTGTGAATGGTAAGATTTATATCTTATAATACTTTTTTTTTTATTTGTCGTATAAATAATACTAATTTCAAAATGGTTATAGACTGTGTGTGACAGCATGTGGAAGTGTGAAGGACCATGGAACTACTCTGTTTTCTATAGCTGTTACCTTTGCTCAGTATGAATCTCTAAATTCATCCATGTTTTTTAAAACCTTAGTGATAGATAAGTTTTGTTCTTAAAACAAGGAGTATACAAATTGGCAATTTATCACTAATATTAGTAAGTCATTCAATTTCAAAACATTCATTTATCACATATTAGTGCATAAAAAAAAAAAAAAAAAATTAAAGGAAAATAACAAAATTCACAGGCCATTTTCTGACAAGTATTCTCTACTAAAATTCTACCTTAACATTTGTACTACCCATTCTAGAAAATTTTCTACTAATATAAGTTACTGCTTAGTTCATAAAGCATAAGCTTTGTATTATCATCAGAGATAACTTACTTTATGAATGCTGAAGACTTTTCAAGCATATGTCAGTCTACCATACAGTCATGCCACAATTGTCTAGCATGTCCTCTGCAAGTGATACACTCTGTTAAGAAATAAGTATAGTTTGCAAAAGAATAAGAAATATATAGAACTTTAATTCATTATGGTAAGATTACCTAGATATGGGAAATCAGGGTGTTTTTCAGGCCAAATCAACCCCTGTAATCAAATTTTCTCAAGAATGTGTCTCTTTGGACTATACTATTTATAGCACTAAATATTCAGGAGAGTATAACTTTTACATATGATACATTTAAGAATACTTTATCTGATCAATAATTCCTTTACTCATGGCTCATATCTTATTAGAAATTATTATGTCTTACCTTTATCATTATCAATACAAAAGAAAAACTGTCATCCCCATTGTCCATATTAGTATTTTCTGATCTGAAATACAGTTTTGTTACTTTGTATGACAATGAATCTTTTTTTTTTTTTTT
>JANVCC010000010.1:44823520-44841813 GCA_025345505.1 Todiramphus chloris collaris | reverse complement strand
AAAAAATTAAAAAGACCCTAACTGTGTATATACATACAACGATTAGAGAGACACATTTCAATTCGTGGCTGGCAGTTTAGGGTTAAGGTATGTTTCCAGGTGAGGGAAGCCAATGAGAGTACGCCCGGTTGATGTGTCTGACATCATCCTGCACGGGAGCACCCAGCCCGGCCGGGGCAGCTCCCAGCCGCCGCACCAGCGCCGCCGTGATGGATGTTTACAGCTCTTCCTTGAGAGCCAATTATCTCGCTTTTGTGTGAGGCCCAAGGATCCCTCACGCTGCCTGCTCGCAGACAGCACTGCTGGATCGAGCTGAAGCAATTGTTTTCCCTGTGTCTGGTAAGAGTCTGGTCTGGTTTACCTTCTCGTTCAGCATAAAGGTGATGCGCCTAACCTGTGAGGGGCATTGCTTTCATAGTTCAGGGGCTTATACGGCTATGGTACATAAAGAGTGGCTTTTACTGGTTAAAACGACATCCTTTAGGAAGGGAATGTTTTAAAGGAAAAACAAGTCTGTGTCTGGCAAACTCTACAATAGGGAATGAATAGCTTGCATGTTTATGCTGCTCTTCAGGTGAGTTAAAGAGTTATTAGGCTGACATGACCATTGCACAGAACAATAATTTAATGCCTGCCTTTTTCCTTTATTTTCCTTTAATACCTTCATTTCTCCTTTGAAATCTAGCTTTTGTGGATGAACAAAGAAATGAGGTGATTTAAGAAGAGGGAATTTAATGTTTTATACCAACTTTAAAAAATGTTCTGGAATACTTTTGCAGATATAAAATCAAAACCCATGAAGATTAATAGCAAGATGTTCAAGTTTCTAGTTGTGGAATTAGTTATAGTTACTTTGTTCTGCTAATTTCCATAATTTAAAACTATAAGAATCTAAGTCAAATATTAAAAGTATTCAATGTACAATATGCTGGTAGCAACATAGATTTTTGTGTTTATTTCTATGTTTTTACTCTTTATGTTCTGTAGCTCGTATTAAAAAATGTATCATTCTGTAGCTACATCAGTGTATTCATAGAGGCTGAAAAAGTGTTTATATCTTTTACAATATTAGAAGCTTTGTGGTTTGCACAGAGGCAAAAGTGATGTGGGGAGGATTCTGTCTGCATAACTTCCTAATTTTGCATCAGAATAAGTACATTTAAAGCTTCTGTACCAATGTGAATTTAAGAGATTAGAAGTGACACTGACATTGATGAATCAGATGCAATAAAGGATTTAATTGACTGAAGGAGTTCAGGGGATACTGTATGAAGAATCCAATAACCGGTTTAACTAGTCAAGTAGTGCGTCTAATAGGAAATAAAAAATAGGCTCCAGTTAATGTAAAAGCTTTATGTCATTTATTTTATAGCGATGAGAATTCACTAAGTACATAGACCACTTAAGAACTTTCTGCATTTATTTCTGTAATCCATGATTACACAATGCAAAGTTTTAAATACTGACATATGCGGTAAGTATTACAAGTGCTTGTAAAATTGAGATATATTGTCATTCAATCTAACTATGACTAGGTCTTATTTAATAACTACCAGAAGAATAATAGTTATTTTCAGCTCAAACACCACTTAAAACAGTAGGGTTTCTCAGCTGTATTATACTTTTGTACTTTTTACTAGTCCAGTCCTGTCTATGTAGTTCCTGGTATTTACCATTCAGCTCTGGATATTAATGCATCCAAATAATCCCAAACTTGTATTAAATGCCATATCTATAGCATGGGTGGGTTTACATCAATGTATTTTTGTTAAGGTGAAACCTTCATTATGATGTGTTGCCTTTTTGCTAGCAAAAGGCAGATACTCCTGTTCAAACATGAGACGACCATGGCCTATAAGAGAGAGAGGTATTTGACATTTTACTACTTTAACCTTCTTGCTTAGATCATTATCAACCTTAACTAAAATTTATCTTGTGCCAATCTTGCAGCTATGCCTTTTTCTTTTTAAATTAAAAAGTAAGAGTATTTGAATCTCTCTCTCAAGTTTACATATCTACACACTGCATAGGTCTATGTCATTTGTCAGTGCTGCCTTACTGGTCTTCATGTCATATCTCACAATATTTCTGTTCCTACTCTGTTTACACAAAATTCACATATGAACAAATTATCTGTTATTTCTGATGAAATATAGGATAGTGAATATAATGTAGATTTAATGCTGATTTGCTACACGCAGTGTTCTGATCCAAAGCATTCAAAGACTGGTTTTAATGTATGAGTCCTTTTAAGTACTAATGTATATTGCTTTACTAGTTAGTAATCATGGACCTCGGCAAGCAAAGTAAACTTGATGATATGATAATCCAAACAGATAACAATAAACTTCTTACAGGAAATGAGACTTTCTAGTTCACTTTAGTCTTTCAAAAGGAAGAGAAACCATTTCTGGAAGACCATTTTACGTGAAAAATATGGCAATATTTTTCTGCTTACTTTCAATCAGAAACTAAGTTTAGCTTAAGAAATTGAAGATAACTATATTTCTTGGATAAAAATATTGTTACAACCTTTGTTTTTGTCTTTAATATAATAAAGACAACTGTGACAATGCTAGCACAGTGTCTGCATAGCAGATTGACCATTGGCCTAGGAAACAGTCCTTCTTGTCCTGTGCTGAAAGACAGATTTTGTCCACAGAGTATGCTTTATGAAGCCCATATTCCATCAGTGGCACACTGTATTAAAAGAAGAATTAGCATTATGTCGCTTGATTGTAAGAAGAGGTCATTTTGTTTGTCTGATTTTCTATGAATGAGTCAACTCGTACATTTTCACAATGACATCTGGTAATAGCTCTTACAATGAAGATTTGAGTCATTCCTCCTACACTTCTCCTGTCAGAGAATTTTTAGTGAACTGACAAAAGGGGGCTATGTTTTTTTTAATAAAATTTCAATGCAATTAATATTTCTTAAAGAAAATAAAGGTGTCAGCTAGAAGAAATATAATTACATTGATTGTTGAAAAAGCATCCATATCACCAGTAGTAAGAATATGAATTAAAAGTAATGCTTCTTTCTCTGTAACAGAAAAGGAAAATTATTCCTAGAAAATACAAATTAAAGTAGAATTGTAATAGTACATTTTATTTTCTGTATTCAGTTTAGAATAAGTGCAGGAAACAGAGGAGTTCTTTTATACTCCAAGCTTTGGTCCAAGTGTCAGGTTTTTGGTTTATCGAGGATAGATTTCAAGGAAGTTCCTCTAGAAACTTATAAGACCTGGGAATCCTGGTGGGCAATGGGATGACTGTAAGCCAGCAATATGCCCTCGTGGCCAAGAAGGTAAATGGTATCTTGGGGTGCATCAAAATAGTGTGGCAAGCAGGTTGAGAGATGTTCTACTCCCCCTCTGCTCTGCCCTGTCTAGGCCACATCTGGAATACTGTGTCCATTTCTCAGCTCCCTCGTTCAAAAAGGACAGGGAACTGCTGGAGACAGTGCAGCAAAGAGCTACAATTAGGGGACTAGAACACCTCTTTTATGAGGAAAGTCTGATGGAGTTGGATTTTTCTACTCTGGAGAAGACTGAGGGGGATCTTACCAATGCTTATAAATACTTAAAGGGCATGTGTTAAGAGGATGGAACCAGTCTTTTTTCAGTGCTGCCCAGTGACAGGACAAGAGGTAAAGGGTCATAAACTTGAACATAAGCAACTTCCATCTAAACATGAGGAGGAATTTCTTTACTTTGAGGGTGACGGAGCACTGGAACAGGCTGCCCAGAGAGGTGGTAGAGTCTTTGTCTCAAGAGACATTCAAAACCCACCTGGGTGTGTTCCTGTATGACTTTCTTTAGGTTACCCCTGCTTTGGCAGGGGGTTTGTCACAATGATCTCCAGACATCCCTTCCAGCCCCTATCATTCTGTGATTCTGTGATTATAAATTATAAAAACAGCCACAAAACCTTGTGCTGCAACCATCCTCCTTGTCCATGCCTGAGACTCTTTATGTATAAGGGTGGCAGAGAATGAGAATTGAGAGTCTATTCTATTCCTCTGTCTTTTTCTCTTTATATTCCACTTCCCAAGCCAAAAAAAAACCTCAAAACCAAACATTTTTGCTTATGTAATTCTGAGATTTTTTCACTATTTCTCATTTTAATTTCTCTGTAAAATCAAAGGGAACAGAGATTACAGAGTATTTCTAATGTCAGATATAGAAATGTGGCTCTGCATCCATTCGTCTGTAGTCATTGTTTTCTTCTGGAAAGAAATCTAGATATACAGGCATGGAAAGCACATCTCGGATGTCCTCCAATAGGACACCTATCTAGATGATTCAAGGACCAGTAATGTAGCTCACACATCTGTCACACACTACAGACACTGATAACTTTGTTGTTGTTGTTTCTCTTTTGTTTTGAACTTTAAATGAAGTCAAATAGATGCCGTGATAATAAAGATTGTACTAAAAGGAGATCGTAGTCAAGAACTTACAAGTTAGATTTTAAGGTAGTTTTGCAGCCTCAGTTTAGATCTTTTGCCTACTTGCAGCATTTTTTGTTTTTCTTTCCATAAAGGTATATTTCCACATAGGACTGAGACACTGTGAGTGCACAGAGTCAATCTTATATGGTTTCGTGAGGGTATTATTAATTTTAGCTAATTTCATTTAGGAAAGTTCTTTTCATAATCTGTGGAGAGAAAGAGGTAGCTCCAAAAAAGGTTTAATCTCATCCTTAAGAAAATTATTTCAGATAGGTGAACTGAATCACTCACTGGAGGGGTCAAATTCACCCTGTTAGACAACCTACCTGAATACTTTCAATTATGTGTCTAACTTCCAGACTTTAAATATGGTCTAATTAAGACCTTTAGGATTTCTGAGTAGCGGTGAATACCATCAATAATATAAATAATAAATAAGCAAACAATCATACCCATTATTTACTTCATGTTGGAGTCACAGTTACTTATTTCTGCAATAAATGGACTCTGAACTTCATCTCTACAGTGGCAGGGGTGTTGACCAGAGCACTTAGCCCAAGACCTTGAGGTTCCACAGGTATTTGCTGGCAGTTGGAATTTTAAAGGTTTGGGAAAAGGACATCCATGGCTGGCAAAAGGAGGAGGCATGCTCCATCTTTTACATTCAGTCAAGCATTGTCTTCCATGATTGAAACTCTTCTTATTCCTCCCCTTGACCATTTGTTTACCTGCTTCCAGAATCATTGGAGACTTCATCTATTGCTCATATATGCTGACTACTTTCCAAGTACTACAACTTGTCTAAATTTGATGAGATTTTTCTTCCAAAAAGACAGATAGAGCACACATTGTTTCTCATGCCAGTCTTCAAGTCCCTGCTCTAACATTAGGGACTCTCAGGAATTCAAAGTATTGAGCATGGATGAAGAAATTTCACTTCTCTAGTCTCATTCTTTGACAATAGCATCTGTGTCTAGTATCTATAATTTCAGGACAAATAGTCAGTGTCCATAATGGTAAACAGGAATTTTTAAACAGGAACATTGGGCAGTCAGCATTTTGTTTCATCTGTCAGTCCATCCTTCTGGATCATCATCTATGCAGAAGTTCTTCAGCAATCTTCCAAATAGAGTGATAGTTTACTCTGCCCCTCTGCATAAAACAGCCCAGAGAATTTAATCCAGTAAATCCTTCATCAGGCCCATGATTTTCATTGAAATAATTTGTAACAATTTAAAAATACAGACACATAAGATAGTAAGAATGTATAAAAGATGTGTTATTCCTTATAAATCCAGACATGAAGCTGGAAATTACCAGATACAATGTATTAATATTTTGCTTATTAACTATCAGAAACAATCTCTTCATAAACTTTGGATTTTAGGATCTTAAGTGTTAACTAATTGAAAAGTAAGTTATTATAATGGACAAATAAGTCAGAAGTATACTTTTAACAAGAGAAAAAATAGAAAACAATGTGAAAATACTTCTTTCCCCTTATTTCCTGGTTTATAAATGTAACAATTAAATAAAATACTGTGGTCAGATTTTCAAAGACTAAGAAGACGTACTACTTCCTAAATGAAACATAATCTAAATAATCTATTACAGTATCTCATATAATAATATTACATTATCTCTCACAAATGGGAAGTATGGCTCTCATAGTTGCCAAGCTGTACTTACCCACATCTGATGGTCTCCATTAATTTTTAACAATCATCCCTTCACCAGTCCAGTGAGCTGTAGAAAATACTGTGGAGATGTCACTTTCCTTGATGATTGCAGTTAATGCTGCTGCCCCTCTGAATCAGCATGAAGTGTAGACAATCTTATGACTGAATCTGCAATGTGGGATTTGATCATGCTATTTATAGTATTGCTAATGGTCTGTAGCACTGACGAGGGGTGTGGTGAAGTCATTATCTCACTTATCCTTGTTTTCAGTTGTAAAGGCAGGACAGACATCTGGCTCCTATGTATCAGTAACTTGACAGAAAATAATAGCACAAAGAGGTCATGACTTTTACTGGAGAAAGATTTTAATAGGCTTGGGCTTTGTGTTTTGTGTTTTTTTTTTGTTTCTAGGCAGGTTTTTTTTTTTAATTTTATTTTTGTTTGTTTGCTTATGGTTTTGTGGACTTGTTTGTTTGCTTGTTTGTGAGTTTTATTCTTGCTGGTTTTTTGTGTGGTTTGGTTTTTATGTCTGTGGTTTTTTTTACCAATATTCTTTCTGAGCAAAGGGAGCAAAATATTTTGGTCTTGTTTCCAAAAAGTCAATGGCAGTAACACAGCAAAAGGAGGTTTAGTGGCATCTCAAGAAAGTAAAGTTGAATTAAAGAAGAAACAGTTGTACATGGGTTTTAAACAATGAAATTCAAGATCTCATGTGTTACTATATCAACAAAATGCAAATTTATCAAAAAAATTTTGGAAGCACCACCTCAATTCTGAAAAGGAATTGTTTACTTCCAAGACCTCATTTTGCTTCCAAATCCAATTTCTAAAATGTGTCGTATATAGTTTATTTTAAATTTTGAACCTATAAAGATTATACACTTTGAAAACCAATAGCTGGGACAAATTCTTCTCAGGTTAATAACATTGGAATGCTTAGAAGATTCCTTTATTTTTCTCCCTTTCTGAAAGATTGTCTGAATCTTACTATGCCAAATATCCCCGAAATTATCAAGAAGTCTTTTTAATGTTATGGTTCTCATGACTGCTGCTGTAACCAATGAGTAATGAACAGTAGGAATTTTGCTTTATTATTTCATCTTGTAATTCTCATATAATCATGGAGAGGAAAAAAAAACCAAACCCACAACAGCTAAGTATATTAATGATCCCTGGAAACCGTGCTTGATTTCCTATGGGGTTTTGTCCATTAATTAAATTTTTAAGTGATTTATACTAAGATTTCCTGTTATCTCTCCATATGCTTGGAAAATTAAGCCATTTTCCTCCTTGCAAGTCTAGCAAGTACTGGATTGCACCAACTAGTTCGCATCAAGTACCATTACTAGCATACCAGAAGAGCTGTGTTTTCTCATTGCCTCTCCTTTCAGCTTATTTCAACACCGAGCACAAAGAGTAAGAGATGGGTTATTCTGTTCTGCTCTAATTGGCACTAGAAAATTGTCCCCAAGATATCTAAATTTGGTTTCTACTACTACATCCAAAAAGTATTATGTGCAAGAAAGTAAGTCTGTTTTCTCAAGAAAGCGAACAGTGGTATTGTGCTTAAATATATGGACACTAAGTTTTAGAACAGCAGTATGGAATGAACTACTGAGGTGATCCTTTTCATGACACTGTTATGAGGACACAGTCTGTAAAACATATCCAGAGACGTGCTAAATATTTCATGAGCAATTATAGCTCCAGTAAATCCTATGAAATTTTACAGTTAGTCTTTCCTTTGTACTAATTTGATTTCCATGAATATGATCTAGTGAGACATTGAAGTATCCTCTCTATCAAATAATTTTCAATGGATTCTGAGAAGTAACAGTAATTCATTGAAAACTTTCCAGAACAGGTAAAATTTTTGAAGGTTGTACTTCTCTAAAAAGATTTATTTCTTCATTTTGTCTAACAAAAAAAAATTTCAAAGGTAAATGGGTAATTGTTTCTTGCTGGTATCTGACAGAGACCTTTAGGTTGCTTCTAAATTAGAAGTAGACAAGAGAATAGCAGACCCAAATCCTCAGTGGGCTTGTTAACTTCCTTCCTGTGACAGAGAGAGGAGGTATCCGTTTCATGCAGACTTGCAGTAAATTCCCTCCCGAGCCTCGCAATGTTTCACACTGGCACTGCAGTAGACTCTCTGAGCTCTGGGAGAGAAGCATTAAAAGACATGGTTAGACTGACTTTGTTAAGAGTTTCAGAAATTCAAGAATCACAAAGGACTGACACAATTATAATATCATTGACATTAATAACCATACTTAATCATATGGATAATAGGAGATAATTGACTAGGTCCCACCTGCTCCGTGCCTCCAGATGTATTCAGAGACTAAAAATCTGTGCATTTGCACTAGAATCACACTTCCTTTCAGGACAGCCTTACTCATTTCCAGTTAGTTGTTTGCATTAGCAAACTTACTTTTAATAGGGCTTTTTATTAAATATTCTATTTCCAAGAAAAGATTTATCCTTTTTTTCTTTTTTTTTTTTTTTCCCCCATACGCTCTTTATTTTTTTTTTTTGTATATCATATGCTCATTCCATATATCATATGTACATTCCAGGGACCACACTACATTTGAGGTTAAAGCTTTTAAGCAGCTCCATTCCTGCATTAAAAAGATGACAGCAATCTTGAAATTAAATCATATGTTAAACATTTAAGTTCTAGGAAATCCTCAGTCTTAAGGACTTTAAACCTATATTATTGTCTTTACAGAATCATATCACAAACACTGACAAGCAGACACAGTGGGAGACAGGGTTCTTCCCACCCAGACAGTTGAATCTGGGACAACCACAGGAATGCAGGCATGCTGACTATGTAGGAAATTAAATAGCATTGTATCTTTGTATTACTCTGATGAATAACATGTGCTGGACTACTTTTGAATTTTATTCAGTGACTGTTTAATACAAAATATATAGAGAATTCAGAGTTAGCTGCAGAACCAGGGTAATTATGTTCCAAAAAACATACTGCAGAGCAGATGCATTCCCTGATGCACACCATAGGCTTTGTGTGTGCAGCATGACCATGTTCTATTTTCAATTTGGGATGATAACCCCAGACCTCTGCACTCCTCATTCCCCTCTGAAAGAATGACCAGGTATCATTTTGCACTCCAATAGTTATTCTGATCTGAATAACCTGAAACAAGAACAGTGATTCAAAGCGCAGGCTGTATGTGCCCCACAGGCAGAGGTGGTGCTGTAGGTAATCATCAGTATTCACTAACTACCTGTGTTGTATGTGGTCTAACACTTAAATTTGTGGAATAAAATAAGAAGTCTGACCTTGACCTTATGCACTATAAGAAATGTTACTCAGAGAACATATTAATCCTTATTCTTTTAATGCTTTGATGTCCCTTTTAAAGTCTTTGCTTAAATCATGAAAAGATGGTTTTAATAGTATATTTAACATCAAGTTCTCCTATACTATTCTGTCTTCCTTATCTGTATGTCTACTTTACTACTCCTTAGATCTTAACATCACTGACTAAAGTTATTCTATGAAGGACAGAGTAAATTAAGACAATTTGAAGATACTCAATGTGGTGTCTCTCCCTTGTTAAAAATTTGTGGTTACACTAATCATCTCCAGACTGGGATAGGGACAAGCCTTTGGCAGACAGTAAAGACCATTAGTTCTCATTCATTTCCTTAAGGGACAATTGTGAGAGACAAACCCTGTAAGTCCTAGCTAAATACAAGGATGTCGTAAAAGTTATTTGTCTCTTCAGAAAGAGAAATTGTCTGGGTATATACCAATGGGAATGTTTTCTAAAGTGATCATATTTCTCTGCAGTCGGGTTTTTGGGTACAAACAAATTGGTGCCCTATGTATGAGAAAATAAATAAGTTTCCTTTTGTTTCACCATTGAGTTCACTAATTTTTTAAAATTATAGACTATGAAAGGTAACATTCTGTGTCTGCAACATAAAACCAATTTTGTCCTCTGACTCATGCTGCTTTGGCCAATGTGCACACATTTTCTCAGTATTTGTGACCCTGCATTCTTAAAGCCAAATTTTGTCAGTTTAGAATCTCAGATTCTTGGGAATTATAGAGCTCAAATTGATTTTTTAGACTCCTTCTTGATTTCCTGTACAGGTTTTGTATTGGGTAAAAGACTATTTCCAGTCCAGAAAGCAAATCATATCTTGGGTTACATAAAAAGAAACATGACCAAGGGGGATGATTCTTCCCCTCTGCTCTGCTCTCCTGAGACCCCATCTGGAGTACCAGCCATCTCCAGGGTCCCCAGAACAAGGAAGACATCAACCTGTTGGAGCAGGTCCAGAGGAAGGCCACAAAAATGATCAGAGGGTGGAACACTCTGGAAGATAGGCTGAGAGAGTTGGGGTTCTTTAAGCCTGGAGAAGAGATGGCTCCAGGGACACCTTGTTGTTGTGACCTTTCAATAACTGAAGGGGGCTCATGAGAAATAGACTTATTAAGGCCTGTAGTGGTAGGATATGAGATAAATTTAGATTTGACATAAGGAATAAATTCTTTACATTAAGGGTGGTGAGACACTGAAACACATTGCCCAGTTGATACCTCATCTGTGGAAGTGTTCAAGGCCAGGCTGGATGGGGCTTTGATCAGTTTGATCGATTGTAAGATGTCTGACCATGGTAGGGTGTTTGGACTAGATGATCTTTAAAGGTCCCTTCTACCTCAAACCACTCTATAATTCTGTAGTTCAATTATGTGTTTAAAAGTCCATCAATTAAAGCCCATTGGATTAAGGGAGATATAGTCTAAGATTAATATTTATAAAATAACATCTTCATAAGAGCCATCACAAACACACATGGAATTTAAAAAAAAAAAAAAAATTAATGACTCTTCTTCTCATTCCACAGTATTAACAAATTATTTCAAGTATTTATGCAAGATATTACATTGATTACAAAATGAGGATTACAATCTTCACCTAAAATATCAGCATAGCAGGAAGGACTGTGAGGATATCGTCAGCACTGGTGTTGTGTCCAATTGTGGGCTCTTCAGTACAAGAGAGACACAGATACTGGAGAGAGTCCAATGAAGAGCCACAGGAGTGATTAAGGGACTGGAACATCACTCCTGTGAGGAAAATTTGAGACAGCTGGGACTGTTCATCCTGAAAAAGCTCAGGGTGTATTTTTTCAGTGTATATGAATATTTAAAGCAAGGGTGCAAAGAGAACAGAGTCAGGCTCTTCTTTTTGGTGGTGTCCAGTGTCAGGACAAAAGGTAATGGGCACAAAAAGGTAATGGGCACAAAAAGGTAATGGGCACAAAAAGGTAATGGGCACAAAAAGGTAATGGGCACAAAATAGAACACTGGAGGGTTCCTCTGAAAAACATGAAATGCTTTTTTACTGTAAGAGTAACCAATCACTGGCACAGGTCACCCAGAGTGGTTGTGGATCTCCATTCTTGGAGATATTCAAAAGCCATCTGGACATGGTCCTAGGCAACCAGCTTCAAGTGGCCTTGCTTCATCAGGGTGGTTGGATGTCCAGAGGTCCCTTGCCATCTCAGCTGTTATGTGACTTTGTGATATTGTGAGCTGACTCCTCAGAACAACTCTTGCTTTTTGCTTTGGCTAAATAAATACGAATTATAAAAATTCTTGGGAGTTAAGAATGCTTAAGACTTATAGAATTTGTGAGCAGTGGCTCAAAGCCACATAGCTTCAAGATCTGTGGTCTGCATCCCACAGCTTAAAAAGCTCATTGATTCTGTGGACATAAATGTTTAGATCTAGTAAGAATGGCTAGATAGATCAGTGGCAACACGTGAGAGGGGAATGTTTTCCCTGATGATTTAGATCAGGGACATGACCCACACACCACGTGCTTTCTTCAAGGCTTGGGTTTCTCTATGTCTAGATTTCACCAGGGTTCATCTATCTGCAGCCTGGAAGTGCTGCTTATTACTTATATTGACTAATTTAGTGAATAAAATTTTAGATTAGCTCTTGTACAACTGAACGTTCTGCTTGTGATCAGCAATCATTCAGAAATAAGAAATTTGACAGATGTCTGTTTCATTAAGTACTTCTACTCTGAGCAGTATCATGTAAGCCAAACTCTTGTCTTACACAATGACTGACTGCAGATCACTCACACCAGAACATTTTAAATTTACAGTTCACCTATCCTTTTTCATTTCCTCCACATTTTCTGTGTCAAAACACCAGTTCTATGTAATAGAAGAAGCACATTCAAATGCAGAAAACAATAAAAAAGAGAAGGACAGTGATTGGTAAATATGGTTTATTTTCTTAACTGCAACTCAATTTTAACATTAATGAGACAGTGTAACAGTAAATATAATATTGTATGTTTTATAGTATAGAGATATTAAGAATCTGAGACCTTGATAGAACTTACTTGAAAGAACTTACTGAGAGAAATATAAAAATGATGCTATGCTGTTATTGTTGCTTTTTTGTTTGTTTATGTGTGTCCCCCCCCCCCCCCCCCTTTTGATTTAATTTGGTAAATATTAGTGATGTAGCTCAGACAGCCTTGGAAGAGTTTTGTTGATGTTGCTTTCCAATTCAGTGCTAGATCACACAGGAAACAAGCTTTCAGTGGTCCAATAAGGACCAACTTTAGTAATATGAATGCATATTTTTGGAGTACTGCACTGTCTGCTTTTGCAGCAATGAGATTTGACAGGATTTGTGAGATATTTGATGAAATCTTATGATTGACTTCCAATTTCATCACAAGTATCATTATAATATAGCTTCAGGTTTGTAAAAATAATTTGTTCATCTGAAAATAGTTCCTATATAATGCCAATTTTTGTGCTAATGTGGATTTCTAACTGTGCAAAGCAGAAATGTAGGTAAATTCAATTTAACATGCCCAGAGGCACAGACTTACATACTCCTTTCTGAAACTAATCAGTTATTCATTCATGAATCTCATTTTTCTCAGTCATCTCTACATATTTTACACTTCAACCTTTACACTGTCTTACCTTTCAAAAGTCAGTATTCATTTCTGAACAATGAAAAGCATTTGATTGGTATCTAAGATACCACAAATAAGCTATTTGTATTTAAGTTTCCCTCTCAAAGAGCACCTCTGTTTTACAAAGACAGTAAGTATTACTTGGCTGCTTTTTATGACAAATGTTCACTCCCTTCCTCATCTCCTAATGATTTTTGAGCTTTTTACCTAATTTAGACAGTTTAGATAAGAACACTTCAAGTTTCATGAAAACTATTTGCAGGAGACAGAGACTCTGAAAGAAAGGCAGGCAAACCTTCATCATTTTACATTGCTTGGCAGAAGTCAGCTGCCCAATTAGCACATGAGAATTGTCTGGTGAAGTGGTGTGCCTAAAGCTTTAGTCTGTCTCATGGTTAGCAATGATATCACAAGTGTCTACTTTGTGTGGAGCTGAATTAGGAAAGAAAAGATGCACATCTATAGGAAAGTTTCTTCATCAGTTTTGCACAGAGAATAACTTTTCCTGCTAAGCCTTGCAGTGAGAATTGATCTTTCCCCTGTGCTGACAGATTTCCACTAATCCATGATTAGTCTAAGCATAATTCTTTTCACTTGTGTTTCTTGACCAGTTCTTTAATACTGCTATTTCCTTCTTTCTCTCCTTTTCCTCTTTTCTTCCTAACTTTGCCATTTAGCATTTTATCTCCTACTCAATCATATTTGTCTCTATTCCTTCTCTCCTGTCTGGTGATCACATCTTTAAATTATTCCAGCATTTCTCAGCTTGAAGCATGTGGACCACAGGTGTTTCACAGATGCTAGAAAGTGGTATATGAGATGCTGAGTTGTTTTTTAATCAGACACATTCACACACACAGATTCAACTACAGGAACAAACCAGAGTAGATAACAAACCTAGTTGCCAGTGTGCCTTGTGTGTCATTTGTTGATTTTTATTTTATCCATGTAAAATTGCCATAGAGGATCCCATTGACTTGCAGTTACAGACACTATTTTTTTTTAATCTCATGTGCTAGCATAGTTTTTCAGTGCATTAAATGAACATATTCTGCATTCATACTGTTACAATCTAGAACATTCAGGGTGAGTTTCCAATATTCCTTCTATGTTCCATCTACAAAAAAAGAAAAAAAAAAAAAAAAAAAAAAAAAAGCAAGTAATATAAGCCAGACTGATTTGTGGGTCCTAGTTCTGTGATTTAAATGGCACATTTTAACAACTGGATTGAAATTTTTCTCAATCAGATCTGCTTCGTATGTTACTTTATTTTTTCTTTTAGTACTTTACTTCAGTTGCATTATGGTCTTTGCAGGCTAAGAGAAATCACATATGCTCATGTTCCTGTATCCTACAAGGTAAGCAAAACCACGTGGCTTCCTTAGTATTGGGTAATAATTCCTGACATCAGGTAGTTACAAGAGTGAAGACATAACTATCCCATCATGGTCATTTGGCTTTTGGATTCAGCTGATCCTCATCCTGCTCTCTTCTAATGCTGCAGGCAGAAGGAGTTCATGTCTTTCTTCAGTGAAACCTCTTAGAGAAAATGTTCAAAGTAAGAAGCAGGAGATAAGAGAGTAATATCTTAAAGAACACGTGTTCTTCAGATTCTTGTTTAACCTTTCCTTGTATTCCCAATTAATCTGTTTTGTTGACAATTTATTTATTTAATTTTATTATTATTTAGTGAACATATGCTGTTTTGAGTGTTTTTTCTCTCTTAGTTCCTAAGTGTTGAGGTATTACATATTGACAAAATTGAATAATGAATTTTGTGTAGATTAAAAATAGAATGAAAAAGTTTTCTGTAATGTGCTCAAAATTGTACCCTGTCCATTTCCAAATGAATGCTTGGTGTGCAGCTTAATGCTTTATCTAATCCTGAAAAGTTCTCAAGAAAATAAATCATTGCTGTGAAGTTTATTAAGAGATACTATATGTGAAATTCATACTTGCTCTAAAAAAGATGTGTATATGATTTATGATAATGCTTTTACAACTGGACATTTCTGCATTTAGAGAACATACAAAATATGATAAATTCTTCTACATGATGGAGGCAGACATTTCCCAGAGGGGTACAATGGAGTGGTGAGAGGCAGTAATGGGGAAAAGCTGAAAGATAGGGAATGCCAACTGGACAGAAGGAAAAAAGGTATCATGAGTGTGATTACAAGCCATAAGAAGTTGCCCCAAAAGGCTGTAGAAACTCCAGTCTTGCAGTAATTCAAAATTAAGCTGTCACTGTGAGCAACTTGATGTACTCGAACTTTCCTTTCAGCAATATATTGAACCAAATGACAAACTACGTAATTCGATGATTCTTTAATACTAAGTTCATAACTCTTTATATTCATATGTGTTAAATATACTTGTAGAAGAGTATATAAATCTATAATTTTCCTGATTTTCATTGTCTAAACAAAGTCCTTGCATCTAAGATTAATGCAGGAAAATTAAAAAAGACTTTGGTAAAAGCCTCCCACAAAATTTGTGGGAATGACATAATATGACACTACAGGACCTTTCTTGCTGCAATTCTAAGCACACTCCTGCAGGTAGTCATAGGTGCTTCATAGTGTAAAGAATCTTTTACACATTTTAGCTAAATTAATTCTGTCTGTAATTCATACAGACAGGATTGTATGGAATAAAACTCTCCACATGCCTCAATATATATGTTGCTTGTCCTCACTTTTTACTAGCAAAAATCCTCTGTTATGAATGTTTGTAAGATATGTGATCAGTCACTCCTCAGTTAGAGCAAATTCTTTGAATTTGAAAAAGTAAATCTGATTTTTTTTTTTCCTAGAATATCTGCATATAATGCATTTTTTCTTGTCATCACTTATTTTTATTACTGTAACTGTAGACAGGTTCCGACTGGTCTGATCTCCTGATCAAGATCTCTGACAGTTTGATCTCCTAGTCCTGTACAACATCCTATCCTAAAAATGGTAAAGCAAATTAATTTTAAGGCAGTGCCAAATTCTACCTGGGTACAATAATCAGAGATAATGATTTCTGTGAATCTCACAGGATAGTGGCAAAATCTGATATTGAATTAATATGTGATAGTGCTATTCCTGTCTTAGGCCAGTGATGAAATCAGGCATGGTTATTGTTCTAAACACAGTCATTCTGTTTCTACATGTTTTTTTCACTGATTAGATAAGATGGAAATTTCCGCTTTCTTAAATTTTAACCTCTGTATCATGGCTAGTAGTATACAGCTGCCTTGATTTGATAATGGAATTTTAAACTTTTCTCTGATTCACTAGGGAGTCAAATACCTGTTTCAGGAAACCACTAACCTCTCAAAATTCATTGCTATGACATTTCCCTATTGGACTGAACTTTAAGTTGTTCGTAACACATTGTAAATAGTGAAAGGTAATTTGATCTCCGGCACTCCAAAGTGACTCTTAAAATTAATGAAGCTGAAAATGTTGTGAGCAGGAGTATAATTTGTCCAAGTGTCTCAATGAACATGAACTGTAAAATTTTTTTCTTTTGAAGATATAGGAACTGAGATATTAACAAAATATGTGCAAACAAACAAACAGAATACATTTCCATTTTTTTAAACAGAAAATAAAAGAAGAGGTCTTCTTTTCTGACTCCTGAATATTAAATTCATTATGTCAGCCAGCCAAATGAAAGCAGAATGTGTATGCAATCAATGTTGAAATACAACAGATGCTATGAACTCTATTTATTTAAATAAGAAAATTTTGTCTACTTATCAGCACAAGATGAAAATAAAACAGAAAATTCATCAGTTGAAGCCAAATTCCACTGCCATTGGAAATTAACTTCAGCACAGGATTATATTTTTTTCTGTAGAAGCCACCTTTTGTATATGCCAGAGAAGTTCAAGAACATATTTCTCTGACCTTTTTCACAGATTAAATACAGTGGAATAAATGGTGTTACATAGGGTATTGACAGCAAGTTGAAATTCTTGCATCAAAGAATTTTCCATTTAGTAGTATAGCCTACTTTCTTACTGAAGCTTTAACTAGTGTATTTTTGTTATATTTCTGAATCTGATTGCTGCAAATACTTTTGTGATTAATAATAAATTAAACATGTATGGGATGGAGGATATCCTAGTAAAAATATTGTAGATTATGTGGATTGTAAGGACTTTTAAGAGATTATTTGCTTTGAATTTATCTGACTTGTTGCTGGTGTATGTATAAAGGGAATATATCAATGTAGATTCTACAAGAGTGCTCAGTGGTAAATGAGTTCTGGTGAAAGCATCATTCAGTTGATGTGGAGGTGATGCAATTGGTCTTTATCTTTATTCTAAATGGATCTGCTAGAGACATTGGAGTGGGCACTGATTCTTCACAAACAAGTTGAAAGCCACCCTTTTAGTCCTTGTTTACATCAAAATTTCTTTGTCTTTTTTGAATTTGAAGGCCATTTGTGACCTCTGAGTTCTTACGAGAGTACTCCAGAGACCACAGAGTGAAGGAATATCATTGCCTTCTTGCATTTTGTGATACTAAGACAACAAAGCTCCACTACAGTATGGTTGTTTTCTTGACTAGCAGACCATGTTGCTGTTTTGTTATCAGAAAATCTCAGACTAATGACTGAGAAGCCCATTGTGAGTTATTGAAATATGCAAGCTGGTCAAGCAAACAAGGCTAACCCTCCCTTTCTCAAATACAGAATGTGCTTGATTCATTGATTTGTCACAAAGGGTTTTAAAATGATTTTTCTCATTTCAGAAAATGTTGTGGGATTGCAATAGACTGACACTAATTTAAAAAAAATAAAATCTCAACAGGAAAAAAACCATTGTAAACAGGATGAGTACATGTGCATAAGACTGTGTGAATATTTGTTATGAACAGTGCAGCATGCTCACACACATCATTAAAAATTACAGCATAGGCTTGTATCTGTAGAATTTGCATTGCTCTGCTGTTATAATTTATTCCTTTTGTTGTGATAGTGCCCAGGAGTCCAGTGATAGGCCCTAAATGAGCTTCATTCTCTATAAAACAGAACAAAAGGAGACTCTCTGTCCTCATTTATTTTATTATGAATCGATTAATAGGTTTCTACATATTTATAAAAGTTTTAATGCAAAAGTAATTTTAATTATTTCTGATTATTATAATATGCTGGTAACAGGAG